>JAOXNH010000012.1:1375598-1389204 GCA_028566575.1 Bartramia longicauda | reverse complement strand
ACTTCTCTGGGCAACCTGTCCCAGTGCCTCACCACCCTCACAGTAAAGAATATCTTTCTAGTATCCAATCTAAATCTCCCCTCTTTCAATTTAAAACCATTGCCCCTCATCCTGTCACTACATTCCCTGATAAAGAGTCCCTCCCCATCTCTCCTGTAGGCCCCCATTAGAGGGCCTATGAGAAGGCTGCTATAAGGTCTCCCCAGAGCCTTCTCTTTTCCAGGCTGAATAACACCAACTCTCTCAGCCTGTCTTCCTAGGAGGCGTGTTCCTTTTCTGTTGGAATAGGGCACCTTGAATTTCCTTTAATTGCTGCGTTTTAAGAACTTCTCCATGTACAATAGCCATGGAGAGCCTGATCAAGGGTAACTTAGTCCTACTCGTTCCTCTGAAGCTGCACATTGAGTTTTAGGAAATGGCAAATGAGCACCAGAAGGTGACATAGAAAAAGACAGCTCTATGTTGTGAGCAGATTTTTTCTTTTTTAATTTGCTTAGAGAGCTGCTTCTTTATCTTGTCACATGTTGTTTAAACTCAGGCTTAGCTCTTATGGCTTCCCTCCAGCTATCTGATTTTCCTGGGGATACCTGTGGTGAAGTCTTCATAATTTGAAAGCCTGGAGGCCACTCCAAAATTGATGAGAAGGTAATGAACAAAGAGCCTGAGTTGCTAAGCAAAGTGGTTTGACTGAGTTAAAATGAAATGCTCATTTTGGCTTTCTGGCTTCAAAAATGAGGAATTATCTTAAAAAAAAATATATATCCCATTACCATTCCACTGATAGCTGGAAATCTTCCTCTCTCTCGCTTGCCTGGCAGCTGCTTAAACTCTTCAAATGCCTTTATGAGCCAAGTCATTGTTTGGCAACTCCACTTTTATTTCAGGAGATTAAGAAAAAAAAAAGTCATCTTTTTGCCTGTTCATTCTTTTTCATTCTTAAGTCCTTAAGTGCAACGAGAATGCTAACACTCTGTGATGCCCTTTTGAACAGAATTCTGCTACAGCTTGACAAGTCACGTGTCTGACACTACCTCTGAGGTTTATCTTGGCTAATGGTAGCCATCTAAGTGCCAGAAATCTACCTCTGGGCAAGTTACTTGAGGCTCCCTCTAGAATCAGATTCAGAAAGCTGATCCTTCCTGAGATCGGGAAAGTGTCTAAACAAAGTAAGATAAATCACCCACTTATTTTCAAACAGAGAAATGTTAATTTAGTGTTTGTGGAACTCCAACCTTATACGGACTCTTACCCAGTGAGGGAGAGGATTTGAGCTTTTATCAAACATTTGTTCTTTACACTGGGAGGTTATTTTTTAATGTACATAATTTCTTCAGTAAGATTTGCAGCATGGTCCTTCAAGCAGACCTCGACTGCTCACTGGGACTACGTGTGAGGCTGTGTGTGTGTAGGATAGAGATGTCTCAGACTGCCTTTCCACCCAGGAAAGACATTGTGAGAATCGCCTTTATGGGTATGTCTGGGTATCATCTCTGCTTTGCTCTGAGAACACAACCAGAGAGGAACTGCCTTCTGAGAAGTGCTTTGTAGCCTTAATTATTTCTCAGGACACACATATAAAAAAATCTATTTGCTTGGTCTACAGAAAATAGATTTTGTAGTAAGGGCTGATGTATTTTATTAGATCAGCTGATACGACTGGAAATCACAAAGGAGCTTCCAGAGACTCAGCCCCTTTTTCAGGACTGAAATAGAAGCAGCCAACCTCATACTAAGTAAAAGGTGTCTTCTTTATATCTTTAAACCATCACAGTTACAAGGTAGTATTGAATACACATCCTGATCCAAAGTCCAGAAGGGACAGGAGAAAGATTTCCAATGGCTTGAGTAGCTTTTAAGTCATCCAAGGATGCCGAGATACCAAAATGTAGCTGGAGCTGAACGACATTTGTTCTGAGGAAGTCATTGAGATGTATTGACACATTTAACAGATGTTCAAAGATTTCTGTGAGGTCCTCAGATGAAAAGTTATATAAAAGCTTAAAGCTATTTTATTAATGAGCCACTTTATCTCACTTCTGATGTTCATCTGTTGCTCGCTCAATAAAAATAACACCGGTATTTAAAAAGTTTCAGAAAGGTGGTGCATGTGATTGCTGTTTTGAAGGCGTTGAATGAATGGTATCTGGTAGCTGTTAAACTTTGGGGAGATTATTCTGCCAGGCAAAACTTGGAATTTATGCTTTTAAGTTTGTTTTTATATGGGAAACTTTTCACATGTCTTAAGTGAAACATCTGCCTTTTTTTTTTTTATTTTATTGGTTGCATCTCCTGTCTTTGTTTCCTAGAATAATTCTTTGCAATAAAAACTGGAGAGAGAGCCAAAAAAATCTGTGAAAAATAGACACATGGCACATTTGTTGGTGTCACCATGATTCAGAGACACGTTCTTGGTCATGGAAAGAGGAAAGCAAGTATTCATCTGAGACCCCAAATGCTCCTCATGTCTCATGACACCTAAAACTCTGAGGAACTTGTACTTCTGTGACATTGAGGTGCCTGGAGAGTTTGGGTTCCATTCTCCCCTCTAGACCTTAACCAGCCATTCCCCATCCTGCACTTGTAGGAGTGAAAATCTCTGCAGAAATAAAGAACTTTGTGTTTTCACACAGAAAGAGGAAAGAATGTGACAGAGAGGGATAAAGTCAGTCTTAATCTGCAATTGCCACCAGCCTAAAATTCTATTCCTCCCGATAAACACAGCCTCTCTCTAACTCAGATAACAACATTTTGATCAGCTGCTTGTTTTTCTTGTTACCAAAAGAATTGACTAAGAGCAAATTTCAAAAACTCCCAGCAAAACTTGCAGCCTTTTCTGACAAACATCTAAGTTTTTCCTTGTTTTAATGAGTAATCATGGGAAATGGAACAGTAGGTTGGTTTTGCGAAGCTTTGCAGTAATAGCAAGTAGCAGAACAAAGCTGGTGGTTGGGCATGAAATGTGAATGAGCAACAGCATTCAGCAGCACAGGCGTAATTATCCCGAGAAGACTGTTGCCATCATTATAGTGACAAAAATAGCAAACTTAAGGAAAAAAAAAATAAATGAAAGCAACCCAACCAACAAGCCTCTGCTTATTTTGCTGGGAGTTACAGATGTATAATTAAATTGTGAATCAGGATATTCTTGTGGACCTTAAACTTCGCCTGTAAAATACCCATTGCACTGATAAATCACAAACACATGTACAAAGATATTGCAGAGTTTTTCTGTCTGTTTGGGCTATTTTTTTTTTTTCATGAGTATTGTAAAGGTTTAATTGAGGTTTAAGAAACTAATCAAAGCCACAGAATCACAAGAACTCATAGCCACAGATATGAGCTAAAATGGGCTAGGAGTCATCTCAGCTGTAGGTACCGTGTCTCAGCCAGTAATTTCATCCCAGGGATGCAGAGTGTGATAGATGGGAAGAATCGCTCTCTAGGACTGGTTATCTCTAACTCAAAATGATGCAAGGAAAGAAGAATTTGCTGATGGCAAGGTAAAATACAGAATACTGTTGCTTTCTTGGCTGAAAAAAAAAAAAGAAAAAAGAACAAAAACTTTAAAAATGCCCAAACCATCTCCTCTTTCGGAGCTCCACCTTCTTTGTACCAACCAAGCATAGCTGATAATATTTACTAAATATATTCCTCTGTTTTTAACTTCAGCTCTTTATATTTAGATAATTTTATGTACAATGGGGATTATTAAATTGAGATTAGTTTTGGTTGATTTGAGTTCCTCCAATCTCTATTGTCTGCAAGAGTCCAGAACTCTACTGTAACTTTAGTGGACTACCAAGGTTTGGAAGCGGGGGTAGGACAGTCTATTTGTTGTTTTTTCTTGGTGTATTTGATCTGGTTATCTAAATTTTCTTAATTGCAGCAGTGGCCAGTTAACTGCATGATTTACAGAATATTTCTTATTAAAAAAAAAAAGGAAACGATTGCAACAAACTGGGATTTCTACCCCATTGAGTGTTAATGGGGTAGAAATCCTTAATACATGCCACAGCATGGAGTGAAGGAGATTCATCACACAGGGTCATCAGAAGCACTCCAAAGGTAGGATGGATATTTCTATTTTCACCTTGAGCAAGGAATTCCTCCAGTGACCCATCTCGGTGGGGATAAGTCCCTCAGGCAGAAGAGCGCGCAGATGTTATGACTCCGCTTCTGCCCTCTTAATAGCCAGAGTAAATAGCTTTACAGTCTTTCTTTCAAAGCAAATATGCCTCCGAATAGGCTGATTCTCAGGAGGCATAACTGATTACAGGAGCTTTACATCTTGTTTCATTACAATTCAGGAAGCTGTAATGTTTGGCACCCGCTGAGGATTTATCTATCTCCAGAAGTGTAGCCAAGGGTGAACAGAGGCAAACAAAGTTTATCCTCTTCTAATTTGGGCAACTGGCAGTTTACAGCTCCATGTGGTGGGCCTGGAATACCAAACGAGTGAGTTTATCCGCTTGTTATATTGACTCCCGCGCAAGAGTCCTGTGCCAAAAGAGAACAAAGATGTCTTTATCGCTCCAAAAGACAAAGCCTGGCTGATCACCGCATGTCAGACGGAGCAGAAAGCTGAAACAAGCAGGGCAGAAACAGATTGCAGCCTCACCTCCTAGGGAAGGGCATGCTTTTACATCACTTTAAGCATTTTCCTGTGTGTGGGTGAACCAGAGTAAGGCAATGACCTCAGAAGGCGCTGGGGGTGGTGTTCAAGTTGACTCACACCTATCACTGTTAGCTCGAATGGGAATTGTGCCCAGACCTGGTTTTGCAGCTGATTTTAAACAATAGTCTGGTACCCAAGAAATCCCTCTAATATCTTTTCCCTCAGGTTTTGTATTCTGCCTGCTGATCAAACCCCTCTTGATGTGCTGGGGGGTTTGGAATCGATAGCCTTTCTCTGAATCATATCAGCTTCCACATTTTCTGTTGTTCTTGTTGTTATGAGAGACTTCACTGCTTTAAAACATCTTCCTTTGGGTACTGCATTTGTAAGAGACAGAACATTTCCTACTTGGCTTCCTGTTACACTCACGCAAAGTGTTTTGATGATTTGTTTCTTTTTATGGCTTGAAGGTGGTTAGGAATAATCTGCAATCACAACGATGAAAGCCACGCTAAGTGAATTCTGGAGGCAAGAAAAAAGAGTGCAGAAACGACTACCCATACACAAATCATTAATGCTGTAATGAGATAGCAAAGCCGATTCTGTGTCATAATTATAAAGGAAACATTTGTAGTTTTTCCACAAAGAGGCTGGAGCATTGCAATTTTGCTAGCATCAGGCATATGCTCTCAGTATATTTATCACAAGAAAGCACAGAAAGACCTTTTGAAAGCTCACTGAAATTGAGAGGGAAGTTTTCCCCTGACTTTAATGGAATTTGGATCAGGTACAAAACAGTTGTTAATTATCCACTTTATAAAAATTTTAGAATTGAATACAAAGCATCTGCAAAGAAAGAACGCTTAACGAGCTCTGCTGGTACAGACCGTACAGAGCCTACAGGGTTCACAGTCACCAGTTCCAGGCTTGAACACATCAACTGCTCACATAGCCAGGGCTTGAGGAAGAGGTTTGAAGGAACTTCAGCCATCATCCAGTCTATTCGCCCTTCAGCTAGCGTTAATTACACCAGCAGTATTCATGACAGCTGGTTTCCTAAGATAATCCTAAACTGCCAGACTTTCCCCATCACCTCTCAGAGCTCTGAGCAGGGAATCAGAATTTTCCAATGCTCCCCAGACCACTGACTTTTAGGTCTTCCTCTGAGCTTTGATATCAACCCGCAGCAGTTTTTAAAAGACAGGTAATTCCAACAGATGTCTACATAGCCAAAATTTCCTTGTATTTATGGCAAGAAGGACAAGGTCATACAAAATCATTAAAGCTCTGAGCACCGTGGGAGACAAGTGTCATTGCTTAATAGTACTGTATAAAACTGTAATAGTAAACAAAAATCTGCACTGAAAAGTGATCAAAGTAACAGGATTCTTTGTCTTCCTTTTTGGTGTTGAAGGTGACCTCAGTCAGAGCATGTGGGAGGCAGCTGGGAAATTTTTTTTTCTGAGAAGAGTAGCCCATCCAGTGTGTGAATAACTCACAAATTCCCAAGAAGCATTTGGATGGGTGAAATGAGAAATGGGAAAAAAATGAGCGGAATATTTGAGAAATCTCTTAAAAAATGTCTTGAGGTGGATTTAATTGAGGATTAATTAGTCTTTCTGAGTATAACTTAGCAACATTTCCTTCCCACAACACCACAACCCACGAGGCTCAGAGCACCCTGGTACAGGAGGCAGAGACTTGAGTCCTCAGCAACCAACTGGCTCCTGTGACAGATGGTGGTGTGAATTGTACGAGAAGGTGTTCCTCTTCAAGAAGTCTGTACGGTCATCACTGAGCTGGACTCATGTCCCACTGTTGTGCTTCATCTTTAACTGCAAGGGATCCGGACAATCCTCCAGCTTTTACAGCTGATGGAAAGATTAATGGTGAAGCCTTGTTGGTCTCTCCAGGGCCCATTTTCTACAGATGTTACTCTGTTATATATTTTCTGGCACAACTGTGCCATGTACTCGAGAGAGATTAGCAGGCTTCACTTGCAAGAAGTAAACAGCAAGAGACATCTAATCTTTGCTTGACAAAATGAATCTTTCGGGTATTGCTTGCCAGTCCTGAATGATGCTCTGGAGCTTTCACCTCTCCAGCCTTGGAGAGTCGTTTGTCTTTTCTACAAGCAGATGAGCCTTTTAGTACTGCATTTGCTCACAATTCTCATGAATAATAATGTGGAGTTAGACAGATTTCCCATGCTCATCAGGCTGCACACGAAGGAGCTGTTGCCTGGCCACTTGGGGTTAAGGGCAATGCATGAAAAATCACATCTCTGATTAAAAATGGCGGGAAGATTGAAAGGGGGAAAAAAAGAAGGCAGATGAGCCTCTTAGTTCAGCCCTGAGGGAAGGCAGATTCCTCACAGCTCTGTCTTGTGGTATCAGGGCTTTCCTTACGGTCCTTGCTTTTGGGTCTGAATCATAGAACCATTATGGTTGGAAGTGACCTTTAAAATCATGAGGTCCAACCATCAACCTAATACTGCCAAGTTGCTACTAAACCATGTTCCTCAGCACCTACTCAGCTTTTAAATGCCTCCAGGGATGGCAACTCAACCACTTCCCTGGGCAGCCTGTTCCAGTACTTGAATGAATGAATGGATGAATGATGAAATAGTGCAATTTTGGCACTTACTAACTGTTTAAATTACTTCCTTTTCCTTCTTGACCTTCAATACCTTTTGTCTTCCAGGTCAAGGTGAGCCAGCCCCTCAGCATTCCCCATCTTATGTGGGAAAAGAAAGGTCAATAAAAAACATAGTTCTTTCATGAAGTCAAGATCTGGCCAAGCACCTACAGAGAGCTGCTTTGATGTTGAACTGAGTTCTGATTTCCATCTTCAGCTGGTAAACTAGATTTCCCAAGGAGTGGAAGAGCAGCCACCGTGCCCGGGTTTTGATCTATCCACAGCCACTAAGGTATTTTCATCCCTCTTAGTTCCTTCCCAGTAAACTCAGACCCAGTGATCCTAGACTCAGTTGTTTGGGTGATCAGTAGTCATTCCTCACTGAAGACTGGAAGAAACATGGTCTACTTTTGAGAACACATTCCCTCCATACCGCTGCCCTTATGTTCTTCAAGGGTGAAAACTGAGTCACTGAATTTAGTATAAGTCAAAAAACACTGACAGGGAAGATATTTGAGAGCTATTTACATCTGCCAGTTAATTGGCTGTTGCCTGTGCAGTAGCAGTTGATAGACACTACCAAGGAAATAGTGCCCCCAGAGAAAATTATCTCCTCTGTACACCCCTTGCAGTCACCTGGGAAATATGCTATTTCTGATAATGCTATGCATATATTATGTGGGAAGGAAAGTATCCAATCTGTACTTTTGCCTACAGGCATGCTGTATTGATCGTGCTCTCACCCATATATCATTTATTTATTTCAAGTCAGCTCAGCAAGGCCAGTCCTGGGAAATGAATTGCGTGGGTTGCTTCCAAAAAACAATTAACAGGTGATATTTCTTCTAAGATGAATTTTAACTCAGATTTGGACAAGCAAGGTGCATTAAAGAGCATTGGTAAAAATCTGGCATTGTGAGACTCACACTGCACTTGCTGTAATGGATGAAGGCTGCATGGGAAAGAGCTTATTTCTTTGCTATGGGGACATGGTAGGTATCAGGGAGACCCCAGCAAGGTGTTGGCCTCACCACGTGTGTCTGTAGCCTCCTCATGCAGGGGAGCAGGAGGGCAAGCAACTGGTGGCCACTTTTCTGGCTTGTCAGTAGTTACACAGGAAGCCCCAAACACAGTCTGCAGGTGGTGATTCAGGCAACAGGAAGGATGTGGTCAGCAGCAGCCGCTATCACATGCGCTCAGCTTGAGATGCTCACGTTTCTGCATGGGAAGGTGGCAAAAGCTCTTCCTCCCATCACCCATCCCCAGCTTATATGGTGAAACCGAAGGCAGAGTCAAAGTTTGTCACATTTTCGAAGTTGCCCCATTTTGCTTCCTGTTTTAAGCAGCTACGGCCAAAACCACCTTGTTCTAAGAAAATAACAGCTTCCAGCGTGATTGCTCAAGCAGATTTCAAATGAAGGCCTTTTAGTGCTGCTGCTGTACCAAACCCTTCAACTAAGGCCAGCATGACATTTCCATGAGTTGATAGGAACAGGAGCCTTCTACCCACCTCTTCAGCTGAACACCCAAAAAGCATTAAATGTGAGATGTACACTTGTTTCTTAACTTCATGTTCCCATGCATCTTACTGTTTAAGTGTTTAAAAGCATTGTACCGTGTGTGAGCCGCTCAGAGCTGTGGTCTTCCTTGCGATATAATTCATCCTCTCTGATGACGTGGTCAGCTTGCCCTTTTGCTTGGTCAATCCAACTCCTCTGGTGTGGGATCAGGAAGCTGAACACAAAGCAGAGCTGAAATACTGCGCTGGATACAGTTGAATTCAGCACTGTCAGCGTCTGGGCTTGACAACAAGTTTTCATTTGTAAAAGAGCTATTTTGACAAAGCAATGCATAAGTGGGTAATGCAAATCAGTACGTATTAATACCAACTGGGTCACAAAAATGCTTTTTAGCTAAAAGAAAGCAAGCCATTAAATTCATTGCACTCTTAATATGTCAGGCTCCTGTTCTGTTATTTGGACTTGTTTTTGTTGAACCATGCATAAAAGCAACATTTATTTTTCACGTTAACATTCATCTATTTAATATTGTGCTACAATTCAAACTTCCTCTTTAAGCAGAAAGTTATTAGAGCCCACTCTTCCATTCAGTATCTAAGCCCCAAACACAAGAGAAATTAGCTACAATCACAGCTGGAAGCTTAATTTGGCGCTGGCCGGAATGCATATTAAACAATGCAAATGTTATAAGGCAGTGCTATAAAATACAGCTGCACACAGAGCATTTCCCACCGACTGAGGAATCTCACCTTTACGATGCAAGTCGCTGCCTTCCAGAAGCTCTAACTGAAGAATAGCACTCAGGTTCTTAGGTGCTACAGCACTTTTAACACAGCAATAACACTGGCCGCAGGTAGCAGATGGTCCACCAAGGTGAACTAACTGGCTCATACATCTGAGCTGGAGGAAGGGCTATTGTTACCTGCTGAGCCAGGTAATTGTATCTGCCTCCTTCCCTCACAGTGGGTCAGAACAGAAATACTCAGACTTAAAGGTTGGTTTGCACTTGGCACTTGACACAGTGGCCCTGGTGTTAATGGAGCTGCTCAGCCTTTTCCCATGATGGGCAAGAGAGGACATTTCTTGAGCATGGGGTGGAAAATGTAGTCCTCCACAAGGACAACTCATCCTGTGCTCACTGGGATTTCTGTCTGCACCCCTTTCACAAGGTGAATGGAGAGCTGTTCCAGCCATACAGAAAGGCAGAATGGTAGGGGTTATAAGGGATGTCTGGAGATCATTTAGTGCAACTCCCCTGCCAGAGCAGGGTCACCCAGAGCAGGTTGCACAGGAACGTGACCAGGCAGATTTTGAAAGTCTCCAGAGACAGAGACTCCACCACCTCTCTGGGCAGCCTCTTCCAGGGCTCTGCCACCCTCAAAGTAATGAAGTTCTTCCTCATGTTTAGATGGAACTTCTTATGTCCAAGTTTGTGCCCGTTCCCTCTTGTCCTGTCACTGGGCACCACTGAAAAAAGACTGGTCCCATCCTCCTGACGCCCACCCTTTAGGTATTGATAAGCATTGATAAGATCCTCCCTCAGTCTTTTATTCTCCAGACTAAAAGGACCCAATTCTCTCAGCCTTTCCTCATAAGAGAGATACTCCACGCTCCTGATCATCTACCTTTGTAGCCAGTGTTTCTTCATCCTCCACTTCCTCCTCTTTCCACTTCGCTTTGTAGCTTGTGTCTCTTCTACAGCTGGCCAACTTCTTCCCTTTCCAGGAATATATCTAAGTTATCACTAATCCTTTGCTCGTGTTTTCTTGAAACCACACAGTTACGCAGGCAAGTGCTAAGACTTCAAACTCAATACAGCACCAGCCCTCCAAGAATTTAGCCTGCTCTCACCATTGTAGAGTTGGTCCAAGTTTCTCAGGCAGGAGTTTTCCGTTGGAAAATGCTGTCTGTGCAGTGCTGCAATGTTCTGCAGGAATGTGATGACTTCTTCAAGACTGTCAGTGGAAAGCAGGCGGTCAGGTTGGTCTACTGGTCTCCTGCCAGCCCACCTTCCCAGGCATTCTGGCATCACAGACACCTCTGTAATGTCCAACCCAGGATTCAGGCTGCCAACTTTCCAGCTCTCCAGGCAGAAGGGATGGTATGAAACTATTGCCTTGTTTCCACAGTGGACCAGGGCCTGGTACCTTTGCTCCTTGATTATTCCCTGACAGGTTTCACGGATATCTATCACAGCTCTCTTTGTTTTCCTGGCTTCATCAGTATCCAGACTCCACTGCTGTCTTCTAACCAGCTTGTGTAAAGCCAAGAAGCTTAAACATTCAGAAATGGAAGTTTCTACCACCTTTAGGGGAAAAGTAGAAGAAACTGCAAAAATTAAAACCTGCCCAGATAAAGATTTGTGGGAGAGATGGCAAATTCAATGGATTTTGTTGATCATGAAAATATTTTGGTTTAATTCCCTTCTCTTTCCCCAAAGAATGCAAAGTTTGGCCATATTTTCTATGGGATAGAAGTTGCTATGGCATTCACTGGCAATGTCTTTCTACATGTTCTCCACAAGGTTAGTTCTACATACAAGACCTGTCCCCATGTATGCATCAAACCATTGCTAGAGAGCTTGAATGCTGACAGACTAACATTTTGTGGAAAATACCCCTTCAGATAGTTGGGAAAATGCCACCTCTTTGTTTTTTTTTTTCCTCCATAGATGACTTGTGGCAGATTTGACAAACCAACTTTTTCTTCTGATTCAATCCCAACTGGCTTGACAACTCATTGGATCTCAGGCCAGCCTTTACTGGAGTTTCTTTTGTCTAAGGAAAATGAAGCAGCTTTAAATAAATGGGGTTTGATTCAGCGATAACCAAAATGATTGTTTTGCCTTAGAGTTCAGATTTCCAAATGGAGGTGGGATAAAATATATAGCCTAAAGAGCAAAGACCGGGATCACAACCAGAAGGCAGGTCAATAATCAGGAAACCAGAAAGAGAATGGAAGAGTAAGGATGGGAAGATGAAGGACTGGAGGACACCAGAACAAGTTGCACACCCTGCTGAGAAGCAGTTTGAGGTTTAGCTATGGTTTGTCCTGGTGTCATCCATGCCACAGGACCCCTCTTGTGGAGTCCTTAAATCTCCACTTCTGTGAGACAGAACGTATTGCTTTTTCTTGTGAGTTCTTGTGGAAAATATCTCACAGTAAGTTAATAGCCCTTCCTGGATAACATATCACTTTGAGAAAATGGATTGGTTCCCTTTTTGTCTTTTTTTAAAAAATTACTTCTTTTTTTTCCTCTTTATTGCTTTCACTCCAGCAGGAGGAAATTAAGGAGAGAACACTGAATATATGGCAGGACACCCCTTTTATGGATGAACACCTTTGAGGATGCTTTTGTTGTGGATCAGAAAATTGAATTGACTTCTTATGTAAGCAGAAATAGTGGCCACAGAGTGACAAATGGACAAGGAATGTTCTAATTTCAGAGATCAACAAAGCGAGCTGTGAAATGTTAGCTTTTTTTGGCATCGCTCCCTCTTCCTCCAATGTGAATCTGGATTGGTTCTTCTGATGACTGAGTGTGGTCTTCCTTTCTGATCATTCTTGATATCCTAAATTTAGGAGAAAAATAAGAATAACTCCAACAAAACTACATATAATCTTCCTTCCAAATGTACCCTATCATTAAAGAGACATACAGCATATAGATTATTATCAAGCCCATAATTACAGATTGCTCAAGAGATCTGAAGCCTACACAAGTCATATATTATTTTCCAGAGCCCCTAAATGCAGTGCAAAATTAGAGATGCTCTCTAAGCCATAATACTCTGGGTGAAATAATACAAAGATGCTACAAATATCTACATATATCAATGCACCTCATTAGACAATGTGAGCCTTATTGCTCATCTTCATCACTGAACCGATGGAAACCTGATCCAGATAAGAGAAAGTTTGCAGACCTTCTATATTGCTGAGATCACTGGTGATACCCAACTATTTCCATCCTGGACTAAGTAATAACTCAGGAATTCACAAAGGCCACTCCTCATCTGGTATGTGGAAACAATGTGAGGAACCAGAAAGCTGGCAGAGGCACAGCAGTGAAGAGTCTGTCTTTACAAAACCAGCATCTGCTCTTGAACTCTGCCTTGTACCCATGCAGAGAAAGTCTCCAGTTCTTTTAAAGCAGAATCCAGTGCTTGGTTTACAGTCCTTCAGGAAGGTTGGGCAACCACCAGTCTTGCCATCCTCCTTATGCCATCTGAACAAAAATGTGAGATCTATAATAGTAGACTAAACAGGGCCAGGTTGCATTATCTCGTTCCGATGCCATTAGGCAGTACCTGGCCACATCCACTCTATTAAAGTCTCTTATCCTCTCAAATGATATGACCACTTCCAAATTGCCTAGTGGGAATGTCCTCTGGCCTGCACTGATACCCAAATCCAGCCCAGAAATCACCAAGGTGAGCACTACTTGGGACAGGTCAAAAGCACGCCAGGGCCCAATGTTAAGAATTTTAAAATATAACTGATGAAGGCTATGCAACATGACCTGGCACAATTTAATTTGTGGGTATAGACACAGCCCAATCCTGGGCTCAACTCCTAAGCTGGAGTGAGTTGTTCTTGGTGATGTTTTCAAGTGAAAGTTAGCATGGCAAAGAGACGCCGCCATGTATTTCTCATGGCATTGAGCTGCTCTGTCTCAGAATAAACAGTATTTTCTTGTGCCCCAGCTTTCTTTCTGATCCCAGGGCCAGCACAGTGCAAGTCCAACCATATAATTTCACACCACCAAGGGAAGAGAAGGGAAGGGAAGGGAAGGGAAGGGAAGGGAAGGGAAGGGGATCCCCGGTACCCAAAT
>JAOXNH010000012.1:1348022-1374455 GCA_028566575.1 Bartramia longicauda | reverse complement strand
GAAGGGAAGGGAAGGGAAGGGAAGGGAAGGGAAGGGAAGGGAAGACACAGCCCAATTTCTACTTTCCTGATGGCTACTAACCTCTTTGCTGCTGTATCTTAGGGCACATGTCAGCTTCTTTTTCACTCAGTTCAAGACACTTTTCCACTGCCCAAAAGCTGAGAATAAACTTAGTATCAAAGAAAATGGCATCTTACGGATACAAGAGAAAGCATAAACTGTCACCAAACATCTAATTCAGCCTCCCCTAATCCACGTGGGGATCCTGACACACAAACAAATCAAATGCAGACAGTGCAGAAAACACTACTACTTTTCCAATCTGTTCCTATCTCACTTTGGATATGTGCCTATGGTGCAGTGGAAAGAATCATAGCCAATTAGTTTTTGCTATACAGTTTCTCTTCAAACAAAGATAAATCCACCTGGCTTATCTGATCTGCCTTTGTCTGTTTGTGTTGATGATTATGGAAAGAATAACCTTAAAAACAAATTATAAGAGGTATATTAACACTTATGCCATCAGGCATATTGTACGGTTCAGTGACACAATAAGAGTCTGTTTGATTTTGTTCTTCTCTACTAAATGGTAGTAGTGGAGGCAGCTAGAGTAAAGGAGGTGTGCAGGTCCTGCCCAGAAGAGGTGCACTAGCACAATTTCTACTGGATTATTTAGCTAAAAACAAAAACTCTAGCTTCCTTGTTTGGGCAGCATAAAGCATCGTGACAGAATAACAGGAAAGAAGAGAAAATCAGAAAAAGAATGAAATGGAAAATGTTTAATGGTGTTCAACAGTGTGAAATCAATCGGGCAACCTGGAGGAAAAAACTTGGTGAAAAAAAAAATCAGCTTTGACTTGAATGCAAGATTAGCAAAGGCTCCTGCTAATTGTCTGAATCCTTGCTAAGTAGTCTGGAGTGTGACCTGATATTCAGTGAAGTCCAGAATTCAGGAACTGTCATGTTTGTGTGTGAATGCATAGATTTGAAGAATCTTTTTCAAGGTCAAACCCCAGCACACCATGAATGACGTTCATGTTAGTAATGCAAAATATTAAAGGTATAGAAATATCTTCTTTTTAGGTATGTCCCACATGCAGATTAAAGCACAATGACTTTTCTTCTACTTCAGAAGAGGTTAACTACTCCCCAGGGCCAACCTTTCTCTTCTTTTTCCTTCAAAAGGGGATTTGACCAACTTTCGCAGAAGAGGAGGTAGAAGGGAAAACAGCGACGGCAGGAGACCTGAGGCCAGAAAAACAGAAATAGGTCTGATTGAGAAATGATAACTTGTGGTTGCTTTTTCCTTACCAGACCCCAAAGAGGATTATTAAGAAATATAAACTCACCTTTCAGTGAATACTCAAACCTTTAAGACTGGGGAAACGGACACTTCAGAAACAAGATTATTCTATGATCACCCATTAGGGGGCATCTCTCCCCTTCACGTAGAGTGTCTGGAGGATGGATCTCAGACTGGTTACACCATCAGTCCCATCCTGCTCATCTGCTCTGAGCCAAGCCTGTTTCTGACAAGCGTTCAGGAAATTATGAAGTTTGGTCTCTGCCTCACTTCACCTCTGAGTATTTACAAATGTCATGGGCAGTGTTTGTTAGTGGAAGTCAGCTGGTTGTGGTGTTTGGGTTTTCTTTTTTTTCTCCCTCCTGTTCTTTTTTACGGCCCATTATCAAAACCACAGCAGAGAACACATTTAGCATGATTTCATCAAAACCCTGCAAGAGCTCAGGAAGCCCATTCCAAGTCAGGGAGTGTTTGTATTTATCCTTGTCCCCAAAGGCTGACTACAAGACTCAAGGTGAACAGGCAGGTTGCTGCTGTGGTGGTTTGGTTTGGTTTGGTTTCAGGGTTGTTTTTTCATTTGTTTGGTTGATTTTTTTATTCTTTTATTTATTTTTTTTTTTAAATCCAGAAATGCTGATAGCTCAAAATGGAAATTTTTCATTTCCCAGCTGCAGTCAAGTCCCTTCTCAACTAGAGGTTGCAATCTCTTATCAAAGCCTTGATTTCTATTTGACATTAAAATCCCACAGAGAACAGAATCTCAAATTAATTCCAACCCGAAAAATATTTTAACAGGTACACGCCCAGATTTAACAGTTTCTAGGAAAAATCTAATTGCTTGATTGTGACAGTGTGTGTTCTGATGAAAAATGTAAAAAGAAAAAAAATTACATTGGTCAAAAGACAAAAGGCCAATTATGACTTCATCTGAGTTCCCTATCCCTCTGTCAGTACAAAATGCAAGGTGTTTGATTAAACAATAGGAAGACAGAAACAATTGTCTTGGTAGGAGTATGTGATAAGAAAAGCCAGAACGTATTGGCTGGTTTACTAGGTATTTGTATAAACAATATGAGCTGATGGATGTGGTTATAAGCCTATTTCCTCATCCAAAAATCTAAATCTGTCTCCACAGTTCAGACTTTGAACATTCTGGGTTGGGGTTTTTTTCTTTCCATTTTGTGAAGTACAGACTGTGGTCCAGAAGATTGGGCAGGAGTAAGACTTAATTTTATTATGCATTCTCACCTTGACCTAGAACACAAGGATTGCCTTATGGGAGGGACCGTGGCCTTACCACTTCTTGTGTCTGTCTCATTAGTCATATGCTAAGAAGAGATGGAAAGAGAAGTGCCTGCTCTGCTATAGTATGCAAGAACAAAACACTCCTATAATAATGTCTATGAAATGCCCAAGCCTTTTAACTGAAAAGAAAATGGTTGCTCTTTTTATTGTCCTGATACAAGACATGGCTTAAGGGAACAGGCTGCAAGAATTGGGGTTTTCTTAGTTTGGAGAAGAAAGGCTGGGGGAGGTACAAATACAGGTTTTGAGTGTCTCAGAAATTGTTTGACAGTGCAAGAGAACAACCTGTTCTTTGTGTCCATGGTGGCTAGGTCAGGGAGCCTTGGACATAAATTACCCCCAAAAAAAATTTCAGATTGGTGATTAGGACAAATGTTATAACAGAAAGGGTAGCAATACAATAAAATCGATTGCTTGGAGCAGGACTCACCTCCCCTGGGCATCTTTAAGGGTAGGGTAGGGTAGGGTAGGGTAGGGTAGGGTAAGGTAGGGTAGGGTAGGTTAGGGTAGGGTAGGTGTCAGTCAAGGATGGCTTATAGAGTTGTTCCTGCCTAAGGACATAGACACTCTCTACATAACCTTTCAAAATCTTCTGTGATCCCCCATGGCACCCTTTTGAGTCTCATTCTCATAATTGGAGTTCATTATCTACTGTGTTACTTTGCTTCAATTGTATTGATCTACTGAATCATTCTTAATTGTGGCCTGAACAAACTAATCACCTTTTTGCAGCTTTTATGCTTTTATTGGTTCACTGAAATGGTAGCAGAAATTACAGTAGCTCTGCATTACGCCTGCTTAAGCACATTTTTTCCTCCACCAATTCTGAAAAGAAGCATAGGTAGCACTAGCTAATTGCAATGAAGTCAAAGACTCTCGGGATGCAGAGTATTGAAAATGAGCTATGAGTGAAGCCACTTAGATCTCCTTCTAAATTAATATTCAGTTCCTGCACGCTATTAATAACATTGTCAAACTTAGCTAAATGCTTCACTTTTTTCTGAGCCACAGATAGGCAGACATAGAACATCAAGGCAAGAAAAAACAGAGGTCTGTCAAGCAAACAAAGCTCGCCCATGGTAAGGGTGAAAGAATCATCTATGGTTATCTAAAGTTTAACTTCCTTATTTCCTCCACTTCTATTCTCTTTTCTTCAGTATTCCCAGCTATACAGGAATCTTCTGTTAAGAGAGGAATTAACCTTGGAGCTAGGTTGATCTTATGACCTTGGCTTCCCTCTTCCTCTGTAGGTCAGAGCTCAAGGAATAAGAAAGTTTTCTTTGGACTGGTTTCCAGCACTTCATTAAAAGTCTTGTATTAAGCTCTGTAACATTCACATTCAGTGGACATAAAATAATCTGTCCACAACTGAGATCTAGTTGTAAGCCAGCCCAGTAAAAGTAAATCCTGAATCAGGAGGCTTAATAATCCTTCCAGAATTCAGAGTAGCATTAAATATGATTATGATTAATACTCTTTCTATCCATCTAAAAATCCACTTTGGGATTTGTTGTGTTTTTGGTCCTTTTCCAGAGCAGAATCACAGAAGTGAAGAAAACCCTCCAGAGGACATCAGAATTGACATCAGAATTGTAACACGTCATCAGGGAGACTCGCTCAAACTGATTTTAACCCATCTAGATCAAGCCCTGTTGTTGACGTAACTCTGGAAGAAAGCAAAACCCATCTGAACACAGAGGAAGATGCTCCACAAACTCAGGGTTATGTGGTTGGCAGGCTTTATGGTGGCTGTTTTGCAGCTAGCTCAGGTATGGTTACATGAACGAAACAAGTAAATGTATATAGCGATGGGTGGTCAACTGTTTCCAAATGGAAAAGGCAGAGTTCAGTTTCTTAATGCCATATTAGATGTTAGAGGGAATATGAGACAGCCACACAGGGCTAGCAAATGTGGCAGAGGACCTTTCAGCAGCTGGAAGCCAGACCTGCGAGGGTTTTGGCTGATATTTGAAGTGGTACCAAGTGTCTACATCTGGGCAACTGAATTTTATTCAAGGTGTTGACATTTCGATTCATCCCACACAAGAGAATTTAAGTAAAATGGGGCAAATGAATTTTGCCTTGGAAGTGCCTATTTCTCTTCAGTGGTACAAAAAGGGCCCAGACAACAGCTCAGCTGTAAACATCTGGAGCTGGGTGGGATGGATTCCACCCAGGTACTTCTACAAGACTGGCATATGGTTTAGAGATAACAATACCATCTTACTATAAACTAACTGGGGTTGCAGGATCCAGTTCGCTCCCTTAACATGGAGCTCTGCATGGGCACATTTACTTAGACTACACATCTGTTTGGGGAGCCAAATTACTTCATGCATTGTTCTACTGGGCCACTACCCACCATTGATGGTTACTTAGATATCTTTCTCCATGAGTGGTGTGCACTGTAAGTAAAACCAAGTCCTTATCCTTGAGGAGTCATACAAAATATGTGAAAACTGTGTGGTTTGAAAGCTCGTGTAGATTAATGGTACCATAGCTGATCTGTCGTTTCAGTCATATTGGAGCAGCCCTTCCTTTTCTCATGTCCTCCATTGGTGTGGTAGCACGAGATAACAAGGTCATGAGAGCAATTCAGCAGCTATTTTAGTTCCTCCTCACAAAGTCACGGGTTGTGCTGCAGCTCACTGCAAGTTAATTAGCAATGCCGCTTTCCTGGTTTATTCCACTTGCCCTGCCATAAAGCGCTTGGGTCCTAGAGGCAATATTTCTTCCCTCGTGCCCTGCAAAGTAATTAAAGGCAACAAGTTAGTGGCATGTCTTCTCCATCTGCCTGGCTTGATTAACTCCTTCAGTGTCACTTTTTAGGGGAGGAAGAGGGAGAACTTCAGTGCTCACAAAGAAGTTCCAACTGTTGATACCAAATGTCTAACCCAGTGCAATAGAGAGACATAAATACAGAATTTGGTAAAAAAAACACAACCAGAAATTTTGAGCCACTGGAATGCTAACATTTGCTGCTCAATTTATTTTGATTAGCAGTTATCTAATGTCAATAAATTGTTTTATGTAGGGGACCAATGCTTATGATAGTACCATCACGTATCCTGTGCCCTGGAGGATGTACAAAAAGTTGTGTGATGCAGTGGGCAGTGATGTCAGACTGGCTAATTAGCATCATTTTGAGTAAGCAGTACTTGTTTTACCATTTCTTCCCCTGAAGTACCCCATCGACAAGTCACATGAGTTTTTGGAACAGGACAACCAGATAAGTCTGTCACACAGAGACCTAAACTCACAGCTGGACCATGATAGGCTGGTGAAAATAACTCCTGCGCTGTTAGAACCAGCTCACACTGTAACAAAGGGCAATGAGACACAACCACATGAAATAGAGATCAGTGGGAACCAACGATGTGATTTTTCTGCTCGATTCCCAACACTTTTGAGGTTGTGAATAGTATTAGCAGTTACCAGCTGGGGACAAGTGGGAAAAAACAAAAGTGCAAAACCCCTTTACCTGAGTACACCATCCTGGAAAGGTTTCTTCAGGTTGTCAAATGCTGTAGGTTTTGGAGCTCTGGTCAACCCATATATAGGAAAAGATATTTTAGTGTGGAAATACTGGAAAGTCTGTGTGTCGTTCTACAGCAGGGAGCCTATGGGAAGCAATATGACTGAAACTAAGCTTTTATTTGGAAGGAAAAGTATGGGATTCGCTTTTCTGACATAGGAAAAGTAGAGTTGACCTCTTCCAAGGCCAGACTGAAATTCAGCTTGTTTTTAAAAAAACAAAGAGAGTAACAATAAACAGTCTTACTGGAGCTGTGTCCTGTGAAGTTGAAAAATGTAATTAGTCACAGCTGGTCCCTAATAATTTCATGCCACAGGGCTTTGGGAGCCTTTATATAGTAATTAAAAAGAACTTAGGCCAAATTAGTACTGGTTAAAAGCTAGGTTGCTTCAAGGGAAAAAAAAAATTGCCATGCAAATTCATGTCTGCAAAAAGTTTTTCAAAAGGAAGAGGGAATGTGTTGATTTCTGCCTGAACTGCCTCCAGCAATTGCTAAACACATTCATTACAGCCCACCTGGCAAGGCACAGTGCTAGGGACTGTCTTGGAGCTGCCCCCCCCCCAGCCCCCGCCACTTGCTGACCAGGAATGTGAACCCAACACGAACGGTGAGGAAAGGAGTGAAATTGTGCTGGGTCACCAGCTCAGGCAATGGGAGCATTGACCTGAGGACCAGGGTCTCGTCCCTGCTTGCGTGACAGTTATGTCTTTCGTGTTAAACAGCCACTGCAAATCTCACTCTTGTTAATATTATTAACCGGTTGACCCTGTCTTGGGTTTAGCAGAGGGAAGCAAATCTACAGAGAAAACACCATCAGCAAGCTCTTGGTGTTGCTTCAAGCTGACACGTTGGGAGTTTTTAAAGGACAATGTCAGAAAAGGTGACATTTTTGGTGTTCCAAAAGTTTGTCCCAGAGAAAAGGAGCAAAGTGCAAATGTGCTTATGATCAGGCGATAAGGAAACTGCACAAGCTCTTGTCAAAAGCAAGCATCATCTCAGCTACCTTTTGCTGTTGATTATGTAGAAGTCTCCAGCTGAGTTCATTGTTCCCCTCTTTGCAATCAGTGTGGAGAAAAAGACATTTTGTGGGGGTCTTACATCCACCCTACTTTAGATGTCTGCTGTAGGAGGAGATGAATCTCACCCTCTGTTCAGCGAATCTTCTCTGAACGTTATCAAGGACCCTACGATCAGACCAGTCTGATTGGAGTCCCAAGCTACAGACAATTTGTTCAGTGATCCCTCAGGCTGAAGCATCCACTGGAAGGAGTCTGTGTCCAACCAGGTTAGTACTCTACAGAAAACTGTAGACAAAATAAAAAGACACGATTCGATGACCAGCTGTTCCACAAATAGCCTAACGGGAATGGTAGATGTAGATATTCTCAATGAAGATGTGCAGTTCAACACTAGTCAAACCAGCAGAGATTAAGCTGCTTTCTTTCCTGCTGCTTTGAGTGGTATAAGGTATCTCCAAAAAAAAAGAAAAAAAGGAAAATCTGCATAACTACAAGGGGAGAAGAGGAGATGAATTCCCCTCTTGAGTATCCATAAAGGGAGGCTGGACATAGCAGTCTAATTTGTACTTTTACTTGGATAAATACTCCTCATAGTAATTTTCTATATCAAAGCTCTGGTTTTGATCTGGGTTCTTCATCCTACTGCTTTGCCTCCCTCCACAGTTTTTCCCTGCCACCTCCTCTTACCCTGACTTTTGTCCTCATCTCTGAAGTTTAATGATCTCCTCCTCCAGCCCAACTTTGGCACCAGCCAGTGGTCACTGAAAGGCTTTCTTCCCATTCCTCCCAGAGCTGGGCATCCTTGTGATCTCAAAGGAGAAAAATAAAGGGAAAGTCCTTTAAAACCGTACTCAATGCATTGCAGCACAGGCAAATGAAAGAAAAAAGCTTCAGATGTATTTGTTTAATGCCCAGCCTGTACCATGCACCGAGTCTCCCAAAGGGTCACTGTGAGGCTGCAAACATATCTTGTGAAGGTGGATCCCACAGATGATTGACCACGAAAGTGTTTGGTAAGGATAGAGAGTGCTCAGTAGAAATGGAGGAGTTACATGATAGTTGTAAATCACTCATGCAAAGGATGATTTTCACAGGCTTATATTTCTGCCAAACGTGTGTGAATTTAATTTTAGAAAGAGACACGACTCCAAAATGCCAATTTTTCCCTTTTTTTTTAATTTTTTCTTTTTTTTTTTTTTAACTTGGGCAAAGCAAAATATTTTCCCTTACCTTATTTGTGGAAACTGCTGGATCATGTTCACTTTTTCTATTTAAATAAAGAAGTTAAACCCCTTCGTAGTTCTTTCTGTGCAGACAGTTCGGTGTCAGTATGAGCATAAAGAGACTGAAATGAGTTGTTTACAATAAAAGGGTCATGAAGCCTTATCTATGTTGAGATTATCCATATGCAGGCAAACATTTAATAAAAGAGGAGGACTGATTGCCATGACAACCATACATCTATGCTCCTAACCACCACTGTGCACCTCCTGTTTCCGCTGATGGCAGCCTTCTGTTTTTTTTTCATCCAGCCAACAACGGCTTCCCGCACTTCCAGTGACTCAACCCTTCCCTGTCCCAGTTTGTCACCTAGCGAAAGCCAATGAAAAGAAAGACTTCCCTGAACCTGCCCCACCAGTGCTGCTTTAGAGTACTTACCTTTTTCTTTCAGGGTTTGTCACCCGAAACTTGTACATTTTTCTATGGTTTCTTTCTCTTTCTGTAGCAATACCTGTGTGACAACTAATGGCACTACTCCTTACCAGACCTCACATCTTCATTCCTACTTTGCAGAGCTCCATGTGACACAGACACTGTGTCCAGGATACCACTTGTGTGAAAGAAGAATAAAAACATCAGAACACTTGGTGTGTCTTTTCAAACCTCAGTTTTGGCAGAAGAATGAACCTGGGGGAAAGATGCCCTGGCTGGGTCCTCTGAGAGCAGGGTCATTCTAGGTGACTCACTGCTCATTTGCACTGCTGCTCCATGACTTCTCCTCTACCATATAACCCTTCATCTCTGCAAGACCCACCTAATAGAGGACAGCTCGGACTGACAAGCTGCTTCTGGACCATGTGGTTATGGAGGAGTATCAGCTTTGACCTCTGTTTGTGAGGAAGAAAGACGGAGATACAACTGGTTGGCTTGTTCTTATGTTAAGTGTGTGTCGTTAGGGAATGCAGATGTCAAATCCTGACCCATGGGGCATCTGACGAGGTAACACCTTGAGGAAATTCAGGGTGTAATAAATAACATAAGAACAGTCATCTATACACAGCTGGCTCGCTTTGATGTATTCAGGGTGATAGAAAGAAGATAGAAAATATATCTACATTTTTATGTATATATATATCTCAGTATCTATATCCTATAGATAGAAAATAAAAGGGGGAGGGAAATACTAGTTTAACAGAATTGACCAAAAAGAGCAAATTTAACAGCAGAGCAATATAATAAATACTAAATAAAGACTTAAAATGAACAAAGCCAGAGAAAAGGGGGAAGATACAAACAGAGCAGTGCTTTTCATACCGGAAATCTTGGAGATTATAAAGGAGAAAACTTCAGAGGAGAAAAGGGGGGAAAAGGGAATATGGCGTAGTGGGAATAGGGCTGATCAGCAGTCCCTGTGCAGCGAGAACTCTGCACCTGATCAGTGCAGCTTGGAGCAGAGCAATAAACTCACTGTTTCTACTGTGTGAAAAACATCCCCAATCCAAAGATGACCGTTGACTTCATGATACACTGTAACTTCATCCAAATTTTAGAATTTCTGTCTGTGTCCATGGATTGCATACGTAACGCCTGTGCACATCAATGTTTGTACTACAGAACCATGAAGGTTGCAGTCTGCTAGACACATCATCGTGGATGTAGTTCACATTCAACCAAGATATGTGTGTTTGGAGTAAAGTCACCACAGACTCTCTCTCTAATCCTTTGGAGAATAATAGGTAGCTCCTGAAGATGGTTCAGCCCATTAAAGACCTGAATTACTCCCTGGATGCCTTTCTCCAATAACCAGAAAGGGTCTCGACTGTGTAAGGTCCTAATTTAGACATGTCTTTTTAGTGCCTACAGCCAAATGGATTACTCTGGGCTCTTATGTGTGAGTAGTAAGAAAAAGACCTGCTATGGAGAAGGCTTTTCTTAATAGGCAAGGCAGGAAAGAGGCTGAGTTTAATAAAAGAGTTAGTGTTTGCATCGAGTGGAACTGGACTCAGTGGCCACTCATGTCAGCTCCTTTTGGCTTTAAGCTATTTGGATCGTTGGTGTATTTTCATCACAAGTGAAGGGAGGCCCAGCGAGATTGAACCACTTGCCTGTATTCATGTGGGGAGTCTGTGGACAAACTGAAGAATGAGAACAGATCTCCTGGGGCCTTGTCTAATGGTTTAACCACGAGATCCTCATTCCTTCCATGCTGTGACTGCTCGCCTTCCAGCTGTCTTGCACACTCAGGGTCGAGGAGGGTTGAATACATTTGGACAGCATCCGGCACCAGCTGAATCCCTGCCAAGTTTTTAGCCTAAACTTGTAATGTACTCTTTTGAAGTTTGAAATTAAGTGGAGCTAATATTTCTTTGCTTTTAAAAGTCAGTTTGGTTTTAGTCTTCTCTATGATGCTGGTCTTCCTGGTTCCGATCAGATGGTGGTGTGGAAATCATGACAACTGTCAGCACTACTCTTGTAGGATCTCCAGTCAGGCTAGAACAAAACTTCATATTTCTTTTTTCATCCTTCTTTCTTTCTTCTTCCTTCCTTCCTTTCTTTCTTTCTTGCTTTGTTCCTTCCTACTTACCTACATAGTACAAGACAGACCTGGGCTTACCTGGAGTAAATCCAGTGAAGGGCCAGAAAGGTTGTTTAAGGGCCTCAAACCTGTCTCCTATGAGGAAAGGCTGAGAGAGCTGTGTCTGTTTAGCCTTGAGAAGTCATAGGGAGACATTGTCCATTTATATAAATACCTGATGGGGGGAGTGAAGATGAGTGAGACAGACTCTTCTCAGTGGTGCCCATCAACAGGGGAAGAAGCAATGGGAACCAAAAATGAAATACTGAAAATTCTGTTTGGACAGAAGAAAAAATTTCTTTACTGTGAGGTAGAAATACATTGAAGTGATTGCCCAGAGAAGTTATGGAGTCTCCATCTTCAACACCCAGCTGGACACGACCCCTGGGTGCTCCTGATGACCCTGCTCTGAGTAGGGGTGTTGGACCAGACAATCAAGAAATTCAAGACCAAAGCACGTCAGCCTGTCAGCTGGTTAGAACATTACAGAGGCACTAGCAGCCCCCTTTTTTTTCCTACTGAAGCCTCATGGACCAAAGGTGTTGCCACTAGGATTTGCAAGGCAAGGATTGTGTCTGTGTTGAATCAAAGTGCGGAATCTGCTCAGGCAACTGGGTAGCTTGTCTGAAATGCATTTGCTCTTGCCTTCTCCTGTCTCCTTTCCTCATAACTCTCCATCCTGGTGGAGCTTCTTCCCATGAGAGGACTGTCCCAACTTTTGTCTCCTGTTGAAGTGAAAGTCCCTTTTCCCCATACTTTCAGGCAATTCTGGGTATGGTAGCTCTAAATGAAAGGACATTTAGGTGGAAGGCGATGTCAGCTTTGCTGTCCTACCTCCATGTGGAGTTTCAAAATGATACTTTGGCTTAGCAGTGGAATGTGGAGGTGAGTCCAATGGAGAATAAAGAAGACCTTGAGAGAAGACAGTGACATGATTATGCTTCGGCTAAATCCAGTTTTAATTTTCTCAAAGTAGATGTCCTAATTTGTAAATTACTGTTCTGTGATAGAGATCCTATGTCCCATATGTAGTTAAAATATAAACAAGTCTCTTGAGATCAGGTGGGAGCTTTTTAAAAGTAGCAAACCACATATGCCTCTTTTCTTGCATTCATAGTTTGGGTTGAACCCCTCTGGTTTTGGTTTGTACTAAAAGCCGTTGCCTTTCCAAAAAAAGAGGCTCCCACAGCATCTGAGCTGGGGTTTTTATTTTTGTAATTTTTTTCCCTATAACTGGAAGGAAAATTGCCTTGTGTTTGGGTGGTCAAATATAGTTTGTGCACCTTGGAAGCAACCAAGGGTTGTTATTTTTACATCTATCTTTCATAATAGCTGAAATCTCCCAAGAACTCCCCTCGTGCTGAATTCACGGGCTGTCTGGAATTTAATTGTGGGGTCAACATGGAACATTCTTCCTGGAAAAAGAGATGATGAGGTAGAGTAGTAAAGATGGTTAACCAGAAAAGCAAACAAAATCAGCCATAGACATTTATTAACATTTAAAATAGAGTCTTGTCGAGTAATATGTGTGTGTGAGTGTATGTGTTAAGGGAGGAGGGTATTTCATAACTGGGTGTTTGAGGAATGGAATAACAGCCATTCAGGTTGGGCAAAGAAGGCCAAGATGTACCCTACCAGAAATATATGCACATGCATATGAGGAAACTGCATTTTTCTACAACACAGAATATTTAAGGAAAAGTTAAATTTTGCACTGGAAAGCAGTAATGTTGGAAAATTTCAGCCAAACAAGAGCTTTATAGCACCGTTCGGTGGTTGTTCTTGTTTTCAGAACAAGATCACAATGCCATTTTGACTCATTTGGACTTTGCTAGTGCAAGAAGAGGTGAAGTTATGGCAATCAGGGAATTCTGCCACAGTTTTGATACAACGTGTGTCTTCTATGAAGTTGATAAAAGTATCTAAGGAGAAAAGACTAAGTATTGAAGCGCTGAGGAGAGGGGTAGGCAGAGAGCTGAGCTGGAAACAGGAGATGAAGTAAGTGTCTTCTTACCCCTAAGAAGAATATCCAGGCAGCCAGGGAATAGATAATTTTCACATGTGTATTCAGGAAGGATTTTGAGAATGTCCATCTCTTTCCTAATTCCATAAGAGTCAGGTGTAATGCCCCTCTCTCCCAGACAAAGTTATTGCAAAGAGAGTCCTGAAACTGAACCGCGTCTTATGAAGAGAGACCCATATTCATCATTTCTGAGCGTGGAGAGCTGGCATTAATGATAGTGATTTGGGGTGACTCTGCTTTAGCTCTGCTGGAATTTTATTAAAAGAAATCTGATTTTGAAAAAGCCAAAGCTCTGCAGTCCTAAAAACTATTTAACACTGGGCTCCAAAAATTGCTTTCCCCCCAAATCACTCATTCCCTTGGAAATGCTTTCCTCCCTACCCCAAATTGAAATCTTTGCAGAAGCCAGGCTGGGCTTTGGTCTCACATCAAGCATAGAAAATATTGAACTTTAAAGCCAGATTTAAGCCCCACATTTCAATGCAGTTATTCTCTTGCAGATCTGTCACAGACGGGAAATTTTCTGTCGCCTTTTATTGTTAATATGCTTCTGTGCTTATTTGTTTTTTCAGAGCCAAAGGATCAAAGGATGAGGAACTAGTCTCCACAGACTGCACCAAATCAAGGGATAAGTATGTTTTCCTTTAAATTTTCCGGCATAACGGTATTGAAAGCCAGCCTTAACAGTTGTCCAGTGAGATTGACTTTTTATTGTGCTTGTCTAAACTCATTAATGAGAACACAGCTTTTAAAAGTTAGTCTAAGAAAATACCAGAAATGAGCAATGCCTCACTTCCTCTCTCAATCCGCCCCTTTTATCCGACTTCTTTAGTCTTTTCTTTCCAGCCCTTTGCCTTCTCCTTCATCTGTTCCTATGTGTCTCTATGTGTCAAACTCATTGATTGCCAACCGTAATCCATGAGTTGATGAGTCTGGGACACTAAGAAATGAATAGTGCACCTTTTTAGGGCACATCACTACAAGATATTAACACATGGGGAGTTGCCAGGGAATTGGGGGGTGGAAAGTGGCCCTTTGGTTGACAAAACTTGGTCTATTTTCTTTTTTTCATTGTCTTGCCAGCTACTGAGTACCTTCCACTGAGGAGCCATCATCAAGTCCCAAGGGGACTTTGTGGCAATTGTGATTAATCATCCAACTGTTTCTCTGTTAAGCATACCGCATCCTCTTTCTTATCTTCCTCTGATTTTGATAGCAGCTTCCCAGGAGCAATAAATTCTGGAGTCTGTATATCAGTGAATAGAAGTGTCCACTAGCACTCACAGGAGAATTTCTGTTCATAGACAAGGAGGGGATGACCCCTGCAGCATTCAGAAGTGTATTTACCCTATGCAATGCCTGTCAAAGGTCTTTCAGACTCTTCTCATCAGGCAGCACTGCAATTTTTTCCCTTCAAATATGTAACCTACAATGTCTTTACTTTTCACATATTTATGAAACACTTCTCAGTGTTTTACTTACCTTTTAGGATTCCAGATGCTGAGAATCCGTTCTACACAGTTGATGAATAGAGTCTAAAGCCAGTTTGTGTGCCCCATATATATTTAAATTCTAGTGATTCTTTTCACCTTTTACGTGAAATAGAGACACAAACATGCCATTGCTTCTCTCTTTTCCACCGCACATCTACACAGGCATTTTCACACTTTGCAGCTTCATTTAATTTGATCTCCCTTACATGTCTTTTGGCACGGGGAATTCCCATCTCTCTTTTTCACTGATTTTGGATTGCTGCTGGCTGCCCGTGCTCCTTACCTCCTTTGGCCCCTTTCCACAAATCCTCTGTCCTTGTGGATATTCTTGGCACTTCCCACTTGAGTAAGATCTGCGAATTTCATTCATGCTTGTGTTCATTCCTCTGCCAGATCATGAATGAGGATGTTAACTAACACTGATCCGTGTGGATATTCCACTAAACTGCTTTCCCGCAATGCCATGTACTATTATGCATGATTCATTGCCCTCTGTTCTCTGTTTTCAGCCTTTCAGTTAATGATCGGGCTACGCAGCTGCTCACAGAGAGGCTGATTTCAATTTATGTGGCAAGAACGACTTCATGAGACATTGTCTAACATGCTCTGGTACAGATCAGATATTTTATATCTACTGTAATCACTTTAATCTTGTTATTCTATTATGAAAATAAAAATAAAAATTGGGTCCACGTGGATCTGAACTTAATCTGTCTGTTTATACTCATGGAAAGTCACTGAAATGCAAAACTAACTCAAACCAGTAGCTCCCTCCCACCTCTTGTTGCAAATAATAGGAGATTGAAAGAGGGGAGATTTAGATTAAATATTAGGAAGAAATTTGTTACTGTGAGGGTGGTGAGACACTGGAACAGGTTGCCCAGAGAAGCTGTGGCTGTCCCATCCCTGGAGGTGTTCAAGGCCAGGTCAGATGGGTCTTTGAGCAACCTGGTCTAGAGGGAGGTGTCCCTGCCCATGGCAGGGGGGTAGAACTCGATGATCTTTAAGGCCCCTTCTAATTCTAACCATTTATGATTGTATGACTGAGATTTTTATTGACATTACAGCTCAAGGTTACCTTAGCACCTAGGGCAGGGATCTATGTAGAAAAGGGGTTGCTTTTTCATCACAGTTTACAGCAGGGACTCTGCACTTGCCTAAGATGAACTAGTCAAGAAAACTCCTTTTTAAACTCTTCTCCTGTAAATACAATCTGATTTTCAAAATAAAACTAAATTCAGTCCAAGTGTATTTTTGTGAGTGAGAATGAAGAAGAGAGATCAGCAAATAGATAGCAGAAAGCACAGGTTGTGTAGGAAAAGGAGAACATTAATAGTTTCTCATTGGGCTAGCATGACCAAATTTCTTTGCTTTTTAAAGGGAAACCATTTCTTGCTTACATGTTCATACCTCTGCCTCTTCTTCTAAGTGCTCAGCTGCTTGTTCACTGCTTCAGTGCAGGAATTTGGTTAGGGACCTGTTGCTTTTATGTAGTTGTGCCTTATTATTTCCTATACTTCAGTGATAACAGCAAAATCTCAGGAGTTATCCTAAGTTTCTTCTTTTTTTTAAAGTTATTAAAAAACTTTGTGTTTTTTTCAGCCTAAAATCTTTCCTATCAGTGAAGTCTACAGGGTTTCCCTTGTTATAATCAAAGGCAACATTTACCTTCAAAATACAATGCCATTCAGCAAAGAGGTATCAGGAAAACTGGCATCTCCACTTCTCTCGTATGTCACTGCTGCTTCCCCCAAACCAAGCAGTGATGGGATGATCTGCTGGATGTTGTCCTCCATCCTTCCTTTCATCACATCTTTTGCCAACTAAACTTCAAGGGGACAGTCTTTAAGAATGGAGATCAAATAAGAAGCAGGAAGCCTGAATAAAAAAAGCTTCATTTTCTGATCCCAGGCCAGTGGAAAAGATGTCTGTTAATTTATGAATGAATCAGTTTTGTGCTGGAAGCCATTTACAGGGAATGTGGTTTTGGTCTCTTGCTTCACGCTAGTCAAAGCAAAGTCACCTATTGATGTCAAGCTGCATCTCAGCCACCGCTGTTATGCTAACCCTAATGTTAATCCAGGCCCTCAGCACAAATGATTCACAAGTTTCATTAGAGCAAAAGGTCTGTGGAAACCTCCAGACAATTCCTCTGGAGAGCTGAGAGTGTATTTAGATTCAACAGACATCTGTATTTGGATTCAAATTACATTCTTAGCTATATTTCTCCTCCCACCACTTTTAAATCTCCAGAAAATCATAACTTTAGAAAGGGAGGCTACGTTCCCTAACAGCCAAGAGGAAGATTTACAAGCCAGATGGTGATACTTAAAATAAATAACGAAAAATGATGCAAGTTAATTTTTCCTCACTTTCAGCGTGAAAACATCACCATCCCTTCCTCCTACTATCTCCATCTCAAGATGACTGAGTACTCTACTCCCACTAAATCCTTCTGCACTAATTAAACATTGGAAGATACACCTCCTGTCATTAGAAAGCAAAAGGATGTGTTTGTAGAAATAATAAATGGAACAGATAGAAGAGTTCTCCCTGCTGTCCCTCTGAAGTAAGTTTCTGGCTTTCATTAACAAAAGAATGCAAAAATGCAGGGGAAAAAAGAAGAGGATTTAAAAAAATATATCTCTGGCTTTTGGCTGCCAACAGTTTGTATTTTCAGTTTATGGCCAATGGATTTTGGCAACTGAAATCCAAAAAACACTAGTGGCTTTGAAAAAAATAAAAAGTAAAACCAGCAAACCACTCAAAAAATCTTTTTCTCAAAATATACTTTTTTCTCTTCAAAACCAGTTTAGGATAAAATGCTTCATTTTGCAACCACAAAATGTTTAGTCAAAATAAACCAGCAAAAACTTAATCTCTGGCTACCAGACTTTGCTTTCATGAGAGCATCAAGACACATCTGGGACTGGAGAGCTCTGCTTGGGACCAGAGCTGAACATTGGATTCTGTTGTGCATTGCAAAATCAGCCTGTGCCTCATCATGAGAGAAACTGAGTGAAATTATAGGTCTTGTGTAATACAATAAGTCCAACTGAATAGTCTTTTTGGCACTAATATCTATGAATTGATAAAACATTGTGAACATTTGCAGTGATACTGAGAGGACCGTATTTCCTTCCACGTTGTGGTCTCTTTGCATGTCATTCATCTGATGGCATGCAGATGTCTAAAATTAAGCAAAAGACTCAAATCAAGAACAATTTAGTGTTCCTGAGAAAACACAAAGTGTCGGAAAGCAAATCCACGTCCAACAGAGACTCTCCTTGGTATATCCCATTGCCACCTGCATGTAGCCAACTCCAGTTTGGACATCGGGAGTGTGCTGGGGGTAAGAAGAAAACATGCCCTTCAGCTATTCCTGCTAATCATAAAAGACCATCCTGCTGCAGCTGGAGGAGAGGAATTAGAGGGCTGTATTAACTCCAGCCAAGGATTCGTTAAAGGAAACCACAACAGTGTTAAAATCTGTGTATTTTCATTGCAGTTTCCTCAACACGATGTACTTCCACATCCTCAGCACCGGAGGCCCAGGCATTGTAAAATCATGTCAATGCTCTTTGAGTCATCAGAGCATTTTTAATGGCTGGGCTTCTTCCAGAAGAGCCAAAACTGCCTCTGATCATGAGAACATTCACGGTTTGATGTTCAACCACAATTCTGTTTCCAAAACTAAGGTAGAGATTATAGGAGGAAACTACAACAGTGTTTTGTTTTGTAGTAGAAGTGCAGTTTGGTACCAAAACCCACAGTCACCTCATTAATTGTCCATTGGTTCATTAAGTAGGATGGCTTGGAGCGTGCAAACTGCAATCCTTTGGGAAGAAATCAAAAGGGCAGCTCTACTGCAAGCACTCAATATATGCTGCCTGAGACTCATGTGGCAACAAGTAGAGAATAAATATGGAGAATAAATATGGTTTTGTACTTATTTAAATATTTTCTCATTAATATTATTTTATTTTCTTTTTATTAGTAATATGTCATTAAAATAGTTTAGTTTCTTTTCAATCCATGAGTGTCCCTTACTCTTCTCTCCCTTCTCTTCTGTGAAGGGAGAGAGAGGTTAAAGAGAGCATCTGTCTTTCGTTTAGTGGCCAGCCCAGCCTGAACCTCAACAGTCAGATATTGGAAGACAGGCCAAGAGGGGTTCGGGAATCTCCATTTCTGACCATATTAAAAACTAGACCAAGTTCAGCAACTTGGTCTAAACTGATTCTTCTCTGAGTGGTGATTTAGACCTGACCATTTCCAGAGATCTCCTCCAACTGAAAATATTCAATAGCAAGGGTCTGAACAAGTTATTAGTCCTTAAGCCAGGTTCATACTATATGGGTGGTGGTTATATTTAGTCAAGACACCAAACTAAATTCAGACTGAAACAAAATCCTCAAGCCACATGTAATGGATTTAGAGGGACCAGGCCATTACCTTTATGAATTGATCTCTTTTTATTGCACCAAATAAACTGTTATGGTAATATATAAAGAGACTCAAGTTTTCAGCTACAGCAAATTCTTCTGTGTCTGGTATAAAATTGCCCAAAACCGCCAAAGGCAAGGTTTCTGTAAACTGCTTGATAATTCTTTATGGTAGATTAAATTCAGGTATGATTTACTTTGTAGTTTGCTCTTGACAAAACTGTGCCTGGCTGTAAGGCATAGTTTGGTATCTCTGTGTTATCCCAGTGGAGATATTTCAGGTATTTAAAGTCTATAGAGTGTGACAAACCTGTTGGCACTCTGTTTTGTGCACATGAATGACTTGATGTGGCAGCAAGTAATAGCAGAGTCCCTTGTGCAGAACAGGTTGGTTGCCACCCTGAATCGGTTCATGGATGCTTTCTTGAAGCCATAATCATTTCTGAATGTCACTGTGGTCAAAGAACAATTGCACTGAACTCCTCGGACCTGTCAGACTGAGTACTCAGCATAGAAATCCTTCCATAGATACCAAGCTAAAAAACAAAACATAAATAGAAGCTCCCAAAAGACATTCCCAGCTCAATATGGAGAAGACAGAATAAGCTTTTCTATGACATTCTCATTTGAAGACAAATGCACGAGTAAATCTCTTACATGTAAAGGATTGTTAGATCGTGCCCTTCAATCCTATTGTTTCTTACAGATTTTCAGAATCATAAAATAGTTTGGGTTGGAAGAGACCTTTAAAGGTCATCTATTGGTTGGCATTGCACCTATGCCATAAATCACTGAATAATACCCCCTTGACACTCGGAATGACACAACTTATTTGATATTATCTGCAGAAACCAAAGACGACTGATGGACTTAGATCGTTCACCACATTATGCTCATACGGGTGATGTTTCACACAGTCTGTTTTGTTAGCCCTTTCATAGGTATTTCCTATGAATAATGTTTAAAAACAATCTCAACTTTAGGGTTCTAGTACTGAAATTCTACTTCATTTCTTTCTTATCCTAATTCTACCTCATTACTCATTTATGTAGTTTTTATAAAATTTTCTTCCAAATTAGATATAGATAAATAATGGATTTTTTTTTTTTTCTTTTGAATCAGGAGCCGAAACTTTAGCAGGGAACTGTGTTCTGAGTTGAAACAAAACACCGCCTGATTCGGAGACTTTGGCAAAATAAAAGCCAAAGGTCAAAAAGCTGATTTGGACCAAACTGATAATAGGTGTTTACAAGACACAGCTTGTTATCCTTTTAGCTTTTAAGAATAAAAATCTTGTGGTGGGTTGACCCTGGCTGGATCCCAGATGCCCACTGAAGCTGCTGTCACTCCCCTCCTCAACTGGACAGGGAAGAGAAAATATAACAAAGCTTGCAGGTACATGGATTTTCTGAAAACTTTTGGAGAGGACTGAGGCTCACTTCTCCCCAGAACCTCTGTTTCCCCCCACTTTCCCTTTCTCCACTATCAAATTCCTGTCTCTCTATGGTCTGCAGAGTCCAATTTGCTGACAACACCTTATCTTTCTGCCTCACTGTCATAATTTCATCTCTAGCCGCCAAACACAGGATACACAAAGAAATAAAATGCAGCTTTTTCCCTTTCACTCAGCGGGGAGCTCCATAAAGATTCCCTCATTAGCAAACACATCGCTGCCAGCGATGCTCTTTAATAGCTCCCTTTCCCCAAGATGCTTTATGGCTACAAATGAAGACTGATCACAGGCCAAAATCTCCCCGCTAAATAACTCACCCAAATGAAATACCTTATTTGTCTGACCATTCCCCAGCAGTAAAGAGACCATAAGCATGGCTACACCATCTCTCCCATAACTACACCCTGGGCTGTAATTACCTGAGCATCTAAATGTAAATGACTCCAATAACAAACACGCCTATCGCCCACAAAACACCGGCAGGGCTTATATTTTGTTTATAACAGAAGGAAAGGACGCATCTGCTTCAAGCTGCTGTGTTGGTGAGATGTTCTCCTAAGGTTTAATCAAGTCATTCCACAGCCTCAAGAGATCGATGAAACTGTGGAATGATGTCATGGGGTGAATTTTTGGAATTCAATTGCCATGGCAACACATAACGCTGAAGGGCAAAGCTATGATGCTGTCAATCCATCAAAGTCTATACAGGTATATAGAAACATAGAATATCTCAAGTTGGAGGGGATCCATAAGGATCATCAAGTCCAACTCCCTGCTCCTCACAGGACTACCTAAAACTAAACCATATGACTAAAAGCACTGTCCTATCAATAAGCAATGCACTCTTTGGGACCTTCTGCAGAGAATTTTCCTGAGAAATTCCTTGGGGTGTTCAGCCAAAACTCTGACTCCTTGAAGTTCAGAATAACAGAATGAACAAAACAGTTCCCACCTGTTACATACCCAACAGGCTTCACCTCAAGAGGAAAATTAAGGTTGGTGTTTTGGGGAATTGAACGTTTTTGGTCAAGGGTATGAGTTGAAAGGCTGATGGAGGGATCATCTCAAGGCCTGGAGAGATAATCTTAAGCCCTTGTGTACAGATGAATTCTTTCTTTCTTTGCACACAATTGTAGATAACAGATTTTACAAAATAAAATAAAAATAAAATATTTACAGCTCTCTTTAAGAAAAGATAATATAGAGATGCTCAGGAACATGGTGATGAAGAGGATGCGAATCTTATTGTAGATTTTCTTTATAACTCTGGTCAAGTGTTTTGGCTTCTTTTATGGCTGTCACTCTGTGGTCTTTATTTATTTAGAGAATACATTCTGCTTTGGAGACTAAGTTTATCTGACAATTTTTATGGTATCAACTGCAAAGGACCTTTTATCTCAAATGCATATTCAGAAAAGTAGGTCCACTAATTTCAGAGCTTAGCAATTATGTCCTTCCAGGATTCAGGAAGAAAGAAATCAGAATATGACCTCCTAGGTTTTGATTAACTTTCAGAAAGTCTAAAAGATCAACCTAATGAAACTGAGGTCAAGCTGTATTTAAGCTCTTAATCGGCATTTTTAATGAGAATGGGGTATTTTACAGGTTATCATAGTATTTAAAAGATAGGGAAGTCAAAAAAAAAGGAAGTGACTCAATGAAGGGAAACGATGAATGAAATCCAGGGTTTTCAATCCTTTGGGCAAGTTTTACTTTCATAGACTACTATGCTTTTTTTTTTAAGACAGTTCCCACCCTGTTTCCTCCCCAGACACTGAACAGTTCAACAGGATTATGAACTTCAGGCCAAAGTGAGTAGTCAACTGCATGTTTTCTTGCTGGCCTGAGTGGAACCCTTGGCTCTTTGCAGTTTGCCTGGAAGGGAAAAGGACTCCTTTTTGAAAATTTCATTTTGACGTGCTTGCAAGATTGATTGTTGCTCTAAGGATGCTATCTTGCCCTGACACATTTATGAAATGGCTCAAAGTTTTACTACCCAACTAATTTTCCAAACAGCAGTAAAAAAGCCCAGTATGGTACATGTCACCTCAATTTACTCCTTTTTCTCAGCCTTACACCTCGTTAAATTTTGATTTGTGCCCAGAAGCAATCACAGGACATGAAATTGCTCCAGTAAGTCTTAAAGAATACTAAGTAGTCCTTCAACATTGACTTTGCTTTCTATACACATTAGTTTCAGGGCTTTGGCCTCTGGATTTGGTACAATACAGCAATAATACTCTCAAGAAAGATATGACTGTATGGCTTATGCCACCTCTTCATTTCATTAGAAGCTCTGCCTTCGGTAAGAACATTTCCAGATTGAGGGAGCTTTTAGACAAAAGCTTTTTCTTTTTTGTTTGTTTGGTTTTCTTTGGAACAGGATTCTGTCAAAAATAAATTCATTATTTAAGACTTCTAAACTTTCATTGCTAATGATACCTTACTTCTAGGTTGCATTATGAGATCAAAGCCTTGGAGAGATGATTTTAAGATGATGGCAAGAGCATTCTTCAAGTTTGCAGGTGAATCACTTATAAATCCTCACTCAAATAATTTTGTCCTTTCAATAAGATAAAATATTTGCAGTAGAAGAGGCTGAAAGCAGATCCTGTATACTCTCATCTTGAAGAAAGCAGCTTAGCAAGAACTAGACTTAGCTTGGAGGCTTTTCTATGCAGCTATTGATATGATAGCTATGAAGCTATAGGGGCTACTTCTAAGAGGCCATAAAAAGCAAGCACATTGTCAGTAAACTTAAAGACTATGTCAGGGATTGCAACTCCACTGCAAAGTGTGTTTGTGTCTATAACTAAGGAAAAGCTTACACACTGCAAAATTATGAAACCTTCTGACTGAGAAATCCAGTCACCACGGCAACCGGGGAAGTCTCAGTATTTTATTCTGAGTTCTGTTTTCTTTCCATTAAAATACTCACACAGTTTTTGTTTACTCCCACTTCACAGCAAAGAATTATGCTTTTAAGTGTCGAAAAATTTTTGCAGGACTGGACCAGAAAGCCATTTCCTGCCCAGTTCTAAAAATACAAATTGTGAAGGAAGCATCCTGCCTCCTCAAAATAAAATAAAATCATGTATTTCATTCCAGTCAATAAAAACTAAGCTAAAAACATTTCACTGCCCTGTGGGCTGGATATCACTGGATCAGGCAGACCAGTTAAGCCCATTCTGTCCAGAAATCATGGCTTTTGGAAGCATTAGATATGGCCTAGGTAGGCCTGACACTCAGGCACTAGTCGGAAAAAGAATATTGAAGTCCCTAAGGAAAAAATATTGGAGTGACATAGATCAGTTATAGTCATGGAAAATAACAGAGGGAGGAAAAAAGTACGGTCACGAGGAGAAAACATTCAGCTTAGCATCATAAGCATGAAAAACACTGTCATTCTTGCATGTGACAGCAGATGTTTGGCTACCATAAATTAGGAGCATTCCAATGAAGAAAAGAGGGCCTTTTCTTAGCTGGGGTAGAGGAGTACACTCCCAGAGGATCAGTGAGTCTGGAAGAATTCTAAATGTCCTCTAATTATATGAAGCATTCAGGAAGATAAATATGATGAGATAGGTGGGACAGTTTGCATCCAAAGACTAAACTGACAGGAACACTTCAATCTGGGGAAATACAACTGAAAAGGAATATAAAAGAGATTTAAACAATCATAAATTGTACAGAGAAGTTGGATAGGGTAGGTATTGCTTTTTCCTTACATTAAAAAGATAGGGTGAATTAAGTTATTTATATCGACTTCCTGGGAAGACAGCTGCTCCAAAATCATCGTCAGGTGATGCAAGCCATCTCCCCCAATCTCACACTGAAAGACCTGACCCGTCCAAACCTGTGCATTTCTCCCATCTTCATAAAGAACCAAGTCAGGTTCAAGAGGAGTTCTTCATACAGCGCTCAATCCAGAGATCCACCAAGTTCTTAGGGTGTCTTTCTGTTAACTTCTCCCTGAACTGGGTCATGGCCACAAGAGAGTTTACAGGTCACCCTGCATCCTAAGCACCAAAAAAAATGGTGTAAAATGTAACAACAGTGATACTATTTGGACCCACCTTTTTTTTTTTTTAACCTTATTTTAAATTTTATTATTTTCAACTGCTTTTAATTAAATGCTCAAATCCTTCCAGTAGCTTTAGAACCTTCCCCCTCCCTTCCAAGCACACACAAATTAAAGAATGCTTCCCCTGTACTTAATTCATTAAAAAACAGGAATACAAACCAGAGGTTTTGGATTGCCTTTTTTTTTTTTTCTTCCCCAAGCTGAGACATTCCTCATTTTATTATTTTCCCACATTTTTTAACTACTGCATAAAGGGCTCCCATCTGCAGATGAATTTGAAAAACACAGGTCACAAATTCTGGCCAGGAGTCCAGCTTGTAAAATGTTCCCTGACCTTTTAGACAGAGCAGTACAGTATAGTTATTTATATAGATCTTTTTTTCTCTTCTCTCTTAGGAAAAAAAAAATAAAAAAAGAGAAAAGTTTTGGTGCAAAACGTGCTTTGCCAACTACACTGCAACAAGTAGATCTGGCATTTCCTTCACGGAGGTCAGCTGATGCTTTTCCTTCAAAATCAGCAGTATTCTTCTGATTTACACCATCTGTGGATGCATCCTAAAGTAACACTCTGAAAAGCATGTGGAATTCATTTATGTGGGTATGAGTGTTTTGTTTGGCTTGGCAACTTTCTTTTGAAAATGTACGTGTTGGACTATCTTCAGGGCTTTCCAGAAGTGCTCAGAATGGATCAGGGTGGAAGGGGTGTAGGTGTCCTTTCTGACCTTCTCCTGATCCTGCCTGGTCTGGGTACAAAGTCAACCCTACACCATAAGCCTAAAGGCTGCGTTTGCCAAGAACCACTCAACCTGTGCCACACACCCTGGAGAACAGAAGCGAGGGGAACTGCTCATAGTGTTTCACAGGTGGGAGATGACCAAGCTTCTCCAGGTCTCCACCAGTACTTTGGGGGATGGAGCAGGGGGAGGTGCAAAAGTAAGCTTCAGGATGGCCCAGTGATGACAGCTTTTGCTGGCTTCTTTCCCCCACAACCAGGGATTTGTGTACTCTGTGCCAGCTGGGCCCTAGCTATTACCGGATTCGAACTTCTTAGGCTACCGGTGGAGCTCAAGAGCTGCCAGCTGGCCACCAGTACTCTGGTTTTTCCAAATTTCAGTGCCTCTCTCTAGGAACTTCATCATTGCCTGAGTTCAATGGGACAATTATCCCAGGTTGTACATAACGTATTACTACAGTGCACATCATTGCAAGTTTAGGAACTAAAGTAATAGATTTGGGGATGTGGTCCCACCTACACACAGCACCTTACACAATATCCAAGATTTTGTAGTGTCCCTTAACACTCAGCTGAAGAGCAGAGCCACAATATTGTGCCTATTTTAAAGAAAGAGGTGAGGCTTAGCAGTGGAATTTATCTGGCCAAATGTAGGCATCATCCTAAAGTAGAAGGCAAAAACAAGCCAGATGAACCATACTTTAAAAATGTGATTTATCTCCATCGGCTGTGGAAGCAGCCAAGTGCGATGAGTGAAGCCGTAGATGTCTGCATCGCAGACGTACGAAGTTGGGTGAGATGAATCCCACCCAAAGGGAGTTGGCAGTCAGATGATACGTCGGGGAAGAAACCGGGAAGAGGTATGCAGATCCCCCACGCTCCAGCGTTACTGCTAACGCATTTGCCTGTCTTCTCCACTGCACAAGCAGAGCATAAATTATGTACAGAGAACACATTTTTGGAAAGCCCAGAAGGGAAAGCTTCACATACAAAAGAGTAAGAGGTGCCAAGGTTTAGTTTCGAGAGATCAGCTTCAGCTGCTGAGTGGTCTTCATTGATCTGAACTGCCAGGTGGCCTGACTTGGCCTCACAATCAATTTTATATGGAGAACACCTGAGAACCATCAGTGGTCACTGTCCACTTGTGCCATGGAAAAAGCTTTCAGCTGGCCCTCTTAAGGACAAAGAAAGCGAGGAGCTGGAGTACTTGTCTTGCTCAGAGGCCTACAACTTCTGTGTGACAGAT
>JAOXNH010000012.1:1336401-1347922 GCA_028566575.1 Bartramia longicauda | reverse complement strand
ACGTGAGAACAATCATTGGTCACTGTCCACTTGTGACATGGATAAAGCTTTAAGCTGTCAATGTTTTCTAATTACAACTTCCCCTAAAAAGAACTCTTTCCCCCCCCCCCCCCTTGACAACAATGTAGTTCTCCACTGGTTCCAGCACGCTGAAAAATGGAAGTTCTTTTCTGGTATCAATTCTGATATCAATTTACCAGGGAGTGACAAAGGAAGCTAACGGCAAGATTTCGTAACAGACTTAATAAACAGTTGTTGGACTTTGGGTTTTGATTTTTGTTTTTGGTTTGTTTTTTGTTTGGGGTTTTGTTTTGGGTTGGTTTTTTTTTTTGAGGGGGATGTTTAAGGTGTCAATATCTTATATACTTGATAATAGTAGACACACCGTGAGAGGTCCACATTTCCATCACAAAAAGGTGGGTGCCTGTGCCATGCTAAAATTCTCTGGTCCTTATGTGGGTTTTTACGGCAGCAGTAAATGATGGAAAAAACTTTTACTTGTCCTTTGCTGTTCTGTTTTGACATTAAATCCAACCTGCAGTGGTCATTTTTGTTTAGCAGAGTTGTTACAGAAAACTATGTAAGAAACAAATCTGGATAGCTGTCAGGGGATGCATTGCATTTCTCATTTTCATCTGAAGGAATTGCAGGTAATCAGGTATTTTGCTTCATTAAACTTATCTGGAACAACATCTTCCATTCTAAAAATGAGCACAAAACACCAGGGTGAAAAATAAAGCAGCATTTCTACTCTCTCAGTTGGGAGAAGGAAAAGGTAGTCTTGGAATTTTGGGCTGAGTTAAATGATTAAGGTTCATTTTTCAGATCTCTTCAGGACTTTATGCATCAGAGAGAGAGCATGGTATCTGAAGGGTTTGTGGGTCATCACTGATCATATTAATTGTCTCACATGGTGTGAATAAGTGGTTCTGTTTGCCTCCCAGTTTGGATGCTGACCAAAAGTAGCCTGTGAGTTCAACTGGGAAAGGGAGAGGAAAGGTGTAGATTTGCAGAGAGATGTAGCGTTTGTGGACACCTACCTCGTATTCCTGGAAAGCCATTAAGAAATGCATCAGGAAAATGCTCATATAAGTACCCAAAAGAGGATTCAGGTAAGTAAGTAAGTACTTAACCCACTCTGCTACTACTTAGCATTGTCTAGGTGCCCTTCTTTACCTGAGAGGGCTTCACAGCTACAAGTCATAACATCACCCTGCTGAAGCTGTGCCTCTGGCTGTCATGATTTTCCTAAATCTAGAAGGCAAGCAAGGAAGGAGAGGACAGTATCCAAGAGATTAGACTCTCAGCAGGAATATTCTGATTCCTAGACTCTTTGCACTGGCCTGCTCCCACAGTTTGCATGCAAAATTTGTTGAATGATTAAACAAATGTCTGGAGAGTACAAACATGCATAAGGAATAGTTAATCCATGTTCTATTGTCTGGCTTTTCTTGCACTTTTTTTTTGGCATGCGCCCAGGAAGATTATTTGGAAGCGATTATGCCCAAATACTGTTTAATCTGTGACATGCTTGTTATTCTACAAATACTGTACTAATCCTGCATAATGAAGAGTGGAGCTCATAGCTAATTTTTAATTTAATAAAAAAACAACACAGTCATTAAAATCTCATGCAACATGTCCAGTGTTTGCATGTCTCTGAAGGTTAATACTCAATAACCAATTAAGGAAGAAAGCACAGAGATGTTGACTTTAACTAACAGTCTCAGTCATGGCTGTGTGTCCCCCCTCTTTTTCTAAAATATAATGTTGCCATTTGGAGTCTGTAATTGAATCATCACTTCTTACTTCTCCTTTCCCACTACAAAAAAAAGGATAATTGAAAAAATCCTACTCTATTTCTCTTAATAGGAGCCTAATTGCTTCTCTTCCAAATTTTCTGTTTCAGTGCTCATATTGAGAAAGAATAAATGCTATATGTGGAAGAACACAGATACTCATTTATTTATTTACAAATAAACATAAATATCCATGAGAGTAAGAGTCATGAGAGTGAGAGATAGAAATGGTGTATCGCAATTCCTCTGTTTTCTTCTACAGATACTTTAGTTTATGAAAGAATAGCGATGACTTCAACGAAACCACAATTAAACTCCCCAGCCAAGATCAGAGCCCAGCGTGCTGGGTGCTTTACAAATAAAATGTTAGAGACAACCCTTATTCCAAAGAGCAAAAATGATTTGGCTGGACAATACCCAATGGAAGAAGCAGAACTAAGGTCATATCTACTTGCAGGAATGCAGACCAATTTGGGATCCCAAAAGTTCTTGGCCTGAAGACAGCCCTGAAACAACTACAGAATAGCCGTTTATGGTAGAAATATCAAAAAGTTACCCCTCTTCTACATATATGGCAAAGGTGACAGATGCCACACAGACACAGCCTTTTTCAGAGCAGAGATTAGACCCAAAACCCATTTTGGGATTTCCGTCAATGGGCATCCAGATCTCTTTATCAAAAAGAAGAGAAACTTCTAGGTCTTGAGTTTATCCATTTTTATTTTGCAATGTTATATATTTGGGAACCACCACTTCAGAATAGAAGGAATATTTGCCTTTTGGCTTAGGGAGTAGCAGACAGCTTGCAAAGGAGACTACCTAAATAAAGGTGGCTACGTGGAGATGTCAGCATGTGAGTTAAGAGCACAAATTCACACCTGGAGGTGTTCAAGACCAGGCTGGATGGGAGTTTGAGCAACCTGGTCTAGTGGGAGGTGTACCTATCTAGCACAGAGGTGTGGGAACTAGATGATCTATAAGGTTGCTTCCAACCTAAACCATCCTATGATCCTATTGAAATGTTGCATACACACAGGGGTGCCAAATTTTGTGTGTGCTTTAAGTGGGTGGCAGTTGGAAGGCAAATTACATTCCTTTGGGCATCTCATAGGGACACCAGATGCCTAGATAGGGTCAACTGAATACCCCTATAATTTTCTTCTTTAGGAAGAACTGCATTGCTGTCTTGCATTCCATCGACTGTATTGACTAGCTCTGCATGTATTTATTTTCTTTTTTGCTTAAGCCAATACATATACAAGTTGGAGGGTGCAGGGAGTGGAAAAGAAAAGTAGTTAAGGGAAACAATTGCAGAATAAAGAGCAAAATGAGAAATGGGAAAAAAATAAAATGCCCACGGCGAATAATTAACCTGTGGATTCACTGGGAAAATGCAGTTTACTGTTAAAATAAACTGTAGGTTGCTACTACAGTACAAGGCAGAAAATGACTGAGTTGACAGAGGAGAGGTGTTAAGTTAAAATGGTAAATTAAAACCAAACTGGTTTGGAAGGCCAAGTAAATCCCCATTCCTCAAGACATATAAGCTTTTCACTGTCAAAGGAGTGGGGATAGGAAAGTGCTTTTCTCCAAAATAGGCTGTTCACTAAAATTGCAAGATGCTGTTAAACTAAAGGATTTCTAGCATCATGCTCTGAAGTAGCTGATATCAGCCATTTCACAAGAGGATAATAAACCAGAGGGCTATTTCCCCAGCCCTGTGTTATCCATTGTCATTCCTAAATTACCAGCCTCGGAGATCCACATAAACCTCATAATTAATAAACAAAACCAAAGTCTCAGACCACAAATAATTGGAGTGAAATACCCATGTTGCTGGTTTGCTGGGATGCAGCTGAGACTGTTCCCCCAGCCCTGTTTTCTCACCAGACGAGCTGAAGCGTGTGCTTAACAAACCAAACCATCACACAGACACTTTCCTCAAGCAATCATTTTTTCCCCTCTCTAAAGATGAGCTGAAGTGTGTAATTACTCATCAGATTCCCTGCCTCAAAGCAAACTTGGAGACTGTTTCACTAATGATAGCCTTAAATTAGTGGCTGAGAAGAAGGTAATTAGACTCATGCTGCCGAAAGAAATGAGGAACAGATTGTGTGTTCAGGAAAGCATTTTGTAGGTACAGCTACAAATTAAGACCTCTGTGATATCTGAGGAAACAGTGAGTCAGTCCGTTGATTCTCTGGGAAGGCTCAATTTCAATATTGTCCCTGTGGGTTTGCACCACCGTTAGAGCTGCTCTGTGCCCTTGAAGGTGCATGTTCCTTAAGACCTGGTGTGGCACCTCACAGGGAGCTGGATGAGAAGGTGGAGGTGTTCAATGAAGTCTCTTGCCCTTATTCCATCACTTTTCAACATCTCTGCTTCCTAGCAAGCGGATGCAGCAGTGCATCTCAGGCACTCCCATGGAGCAGGCATTCCCCTCAGTCCTGTTAACCAGAATTTGCAGTTTGGAACACAATTCGGGACCAGGTGCTTAGTGGCAAAGCAGCCAAATTATTTATTGTTCCTTATAAAAGGGTGCTGAGGTCAGGAAACTGTTGGAGGTATCTGGAAACCACTATTCTAAAGCCCTAATGAGTGGCCTGGATGTGAAGGATGACCTACAGCCTGGGCTCCAGGGATTGTTCTGGCAGAGGGAAGAGTTTCATGGTCCACCAGGGCTGTAGAAAACCTCACTCATTCTTCAGTCAGCATCCCATGAAAGCTGCTCCCCTGCTGAGGTGGTAGAAGACAATTGGGCCTCTGCTATGGTGTGTTCATCTGATGGCAGTCCTATTCCTGTTTTTACACTCCAGCTTTGTTCTGGAGAGTTCCTGTGGAGGCACAGATCAGCTCTTGCATTGCTTCATTTGAAGACAAGCTTCAAGTCCAAACCTGAATGAGACAACAGCAGGACCAATAGCAAGAGAAGACTTCCCTTAGTTTTGTTCCCAGAGAATGTTACTAAATGTAGAATATAGGCTGGGGCAAAAGCACACCTCTGAAGCTACCTCATGATATAGAAAATTCAATGATTTCCAGGTAATTAAATCATCTTCCACTAAGGACCTCAGGTAGCTCATTCTGTAGCACAAGGCACTATAACAGCTTGTATCAGAGATAATATAGCAGCACACAAAGCTCAAAGAAGTACCACACCTAAGGAAAACTTAATAAGGTAAAATTTGTACTTATTACCTATTTAGGCTTGCAGCTAAGTCAAGGCACGTTCATTCTGTTAACAAATTTACAGCATTGATAAAACCTCAACACCCAAGTGTCCATTTCCAAATGTTCCTTCAGTTACTGCCTGGGCAAGAATTGAAGGAGCTGCCTTTCTCCATGCTTTGTATACTCTTCAGTATTTTTTGCTTCCAACCTGCAAGAAAAAAGATACGAAGGAATGACAACAGTGAGAGGAACAGATACATGTTCAAGTATTGGTTGAAGATTTCTCTAATTTTGTTTGCAGCAAGGATTTTTTGCCTATATTTAGGCAACTGCCAACCTTCTCAGAAGACTTCACACATCACCAAAGAGTTCATAATATTTTAAATGTCACAAAAAGATGGACAGACACATTTAAAATTAATAAGGGCAAAAACCCATAGACATTGCCACAGAACGAAATGTTGTATAATTAAGAGGAATTGATTAGACGTCATTCTAGGAGAAAAATCTTGACTGTCCGTGGTGGGATGCTATTCTTGGCAGTTCTTCTGGAGGCTCCTGCTATTGTCTCCAAGTGGATGTGTCAGCTTTTGTTTATCAGGAATACAAATGCTTCTCCTTGTAAAGACCCTGCTATCTTGGCACAGCGTGCCATGGTACTGGGTGCGTCTGTTGGCATGAGTACATGCCCTTTCTCTTGTCAAGGTCTCAAACATAAGTAAAAAGTTCAAATGTTTTGTTTCCCTGCACAGAATCAATTATTTTTCTGACTTAATCTAGGCTTTCTCCTCATCAGTTTGGAATGCAGCCATCAAAGCTGGAGGTCAGGAAGGGTGCTGTAAGAACTGTGCCATTAATAAGCTAATGTCTTTAACATTTTTCAGATTTCTGTATTATTTTTCTTGTCATCTGATACATGTTGCTCATACTATCCTGGTTCCTAAAGTCATTTTTCCCCTCTAAGCTAATGTCCGCAATCTCTAAAACCAAGTGGCAATGGATGAAGCTTCTTAGGCTGACAAATCATCAAGATCGTGGACTCTCCTCCAAGGGAATAACAGTCCAAAGTGAGCTGACCTTCTGCTTCCCATGTTCACGTTACACTGCTGGCTGGTTCAGCCATCCAAGGAAAGCTGGCAGCCACAGCCATTCACTTGCTGCGTTAGTTGCCAAATGCTTGGTCCGCCAACTAGGAGCTCCTTTGCCAAGCTCCAGTTGTGATGAGTTCCCCGGCAGAGATCCAAGCTGAAAATAGGTGCAGCTGGATGCCTAGGCCTCTTTTTTTTTGGTATTTATTCAGTGGGGGGAGGAAAGCAGGAGAAGAGGAAACGAAGCTGTTTTACACAGACATTGTTACAATTCACAGGAGAATCTCAAAAGGACTAGAAGGAGAGTTTGACTCAGATGGAAAAACCCAAGAATCCAGATGCTTATCCAGAAGTCTTTGATCTATCAGCATGGAAAGTCTAGGTCAGATTTTCAGGCTCTTCCTTGAAATTTTTGGTGCTTTTTTGGTCCTGCCTGAAAGCCATCCATCTCTGAGTACGTCTGTCTCTCAACAGAGTTCATAAACAGGGAAAGCAATGAGTAACTAAAATTTCTGAATGTTCATTCAAATTCTGGGTGTCTTTTGAGGTTGCTTCTCATTTTCTAGCTAATTAATCTTTAATTGTTACCAAGTTTGCTCACAGTGGGTTTCCCAGGCGGAACATATCAAGAAGAATAGTAACCATTCTAAAAACATAATGCTATACTGAAAAAGCAAAAGACATTAATTAATGAATAGACAGCTAAAGGAAAAAGAGCAAATGTCATTATTCAGATTCTGTTACAGAACAAAAAATTGTGATTACTACAGAAAGGAACAAACATCTCATTTACATGTGATCAAACTTCAATTTCCCTTGGAAAGGATGATTGCAATTAATTAAATGGCATCAGCAATTATTTTAGAGGAATAAATTCAATGCTGAAGGGGAAAAAAAAGAGCGTGAGACAGAGGAAAAGGTGGAAAAAAATCAGACAATACTGTATCTACGAGGATTTGGGTGAGATTTTCTACCTACTGCTCCAGCTGTTTAGAAGGTATGTTGGTTATGCACATCTTGCAGAAATGAAGCACCATCCATCTCTGATGGTCATTCAGTCATCAAATGGACATCAGTGATGATCCAGCCAGTGAAATCAGTGGGATCTAGGATGCAACCTGTCTCATACTGAAGTTTAGTAGTTCAGGTGAATTGAGCCAAAATTGCCTGTGCTATCAAATAAGACGAGATTCTGGGAAGATGAGTTCAGACATAGATCTCTACACTGCAAAGAGCTAAATTTGGATTAAATAAATTACACACACACACACCCCCCCCGCAGACATCAGAAGTTGAAGACATTATTATGATCACCTGCACCATATTGCACCAAAAACTGTTCATGGGATGTCTAGGAAGAGAGATGTGATATTAGGCAATATCATATGATCCGAGAGCATGTATTGAACTCGTCAACATCCATGAGGTGGCCAAAATGCCTATATCTTTCACCATAAATCTATACTTCCCATCTATATGGGCTGTCCTATTTTCTTCCCTCAAACTGCATGTACCTGATGGCAATAAAACCAGACTGAAGGCAAAATTTCACTCAGTCTAATAGACATTCAACACTGTCTGCCAAAAATCAGAGAATGTCTCAGGAACTGGTGGCTGGTGGAGAAATCAGGATTGATCTTTCCCCTCCCACTACTCTAGGATATACTTTTCACGTCCAGCAGCAGAGATGAATATGGCATAAATGTGGAAATCCTTTCTAAACTTGGCAGCTCTGTGGAGTCAAGCCACAGAGATGAGAAGGATGTGGGATGTGTGGGCAAGACAGCCCTGTGGCAGGAGGAAAGATGTCCTTCTGGTGACCTTCTCCTTTCTAGCCATTGGCACTAACTCTGTCTCTCCTCATCTCAATGGAACAGAGACCTAAAGAATGTGCTGCTATTCACATCAAAGAACAACTGCAAAATGCCAAGTTTATGCTCTTATTGAGAGAGGTCCTTCATAGATCTACTAACAGAGAAGCTTTCTCCAGAAGAAACAGCTAATCAAAAAGATTGTGCTTAATTTTATCCATAAAATGGTACCAGAACTAGAAGCTGCATTTCTTTACTACCAAGAAAATGCCGTGCTCATTTCATGATGCTGCTCCCAAAGATAACTGGAGCCATAAAGAGAAATATAAAATCTGTGTAAATTACTGTATACCATTTGCTGTCTTTTAGGACTTCCAATAAAAGATTCCCATTCATGACATAAAGTAATCATATGAAAGCTTTACCTGGCAATATTTATTCTTTATCAAAGTTAAGCATTGTTTTCTCAGTGTTTTGACCTGTAGAAGAAACACAGTAATAATGACTCTTCAAACTAACTTGCACATTTAAAAAAAAAGGAAAAAAAAAGTATTGTAATTAAAAAAAAATAGGTAAAAAGGAAAAAAAAATCCCGACCAGACATTATTCAGATAGAAGCAGGAAAAGCTGAAATAACTCAACAAAAGCTTTTGATTTAACTGGCAATAGGAGGAAAAACAAATGTCCATAAGATTGTGCTTGTTTTCTTGGATATGTTTCTATGGTGTGAAGTCAAACAGGCATTAACTGCCAATTGGCTGCCAAAGTTATTTCCAGAAGTTCAAGTTTCTCAGTGGCTCTACTGTAACATTAAAGTGTGAAGAGTTTGCCCAAGGAGCCTCATCAGAGGAAGAAAAAGTGGGCTGGATCTTAAATTGCTGCACTTATAAGGTCTTTAAGAGGAAAATTATGTATGAGGAGGTGGTGGAATGTGTTGAAAAATTAGTCCAGGGAGAGTGTGTTGATGACATCCAGGATTGGGATTAACAATGGGGCCCTGTTGGAATTTGGAAACACTGGACTTCAAGCAGCAATGAAACTAAGGAAGTCTGGTTTACAGTGGCTCTTTCCTGTGCAGATCCTCTAGTGCCTATAAAGGGTAAAGTCATTCTTCCTTACATTAGGGGAGTTATTAATAAGATTTCTCTCCTCTCTTTGGGGAGCTTTTTCTGCAAAATATCCAGGGAACTTTTATCTTTGAAACTGCATCTTTCAAATTCAGTTGACACTAACTATTGTTTTTAAAAAAGGTTGTGGAAGGGAAGGGTGTAGAGGCAAGATGAAGAGACGTGCACACAGATAAACAGGCACAACAAGAGAGCACAATTGGGTGCATTTTCTTTGAAGCCAGAAAAAGTTAAAACACTGTGTGACGGGTAGATTTGTGTGAACAAGCAGATGAAACAGATGAATGGTGTACAGAGCGCTCTGCTCGGAGACACTGCTGCAAGCGGTGAAGAAAACATGTAAGTATTATCTGTCTCAAACCAAAATTGCTTTGTGCATTGGATAGGACAAGACCATCTGATGTTCTCCCTACTGTCCCACCACAAGGAGCATGTGTCACTTGCTCAGGGTGTGATACAATATTTTTTCAGGTTTTGGTTCCCTCCAAAAGCTCCATGAGCTCTATGACAACGAGACATTACAGTGAGAAGTCTGGGGCAAGGTGCTGAGGAAATCTGCCATTTCCCTGTTTGTAACAGTAGGGGCCTGATTCCTCTCCAAACCATGTGGTTATGAATGTGATGATTGCTGCTTGTTCCTATTTTATGGAAGTCGATCTGCCTTTTGTGTCCTGGCCTCTGAAACCTCACTTTGCCACAAAGGACCTGGCAGAAGCAGGTTGAGGCATCGTGACACCATTAACAAAGGGAACAGGAGGGACAGGCAGATCCTGAGGTGATGCTACCAGGGAACTACAGCAGCTAATTGTAGAAACCATTTCCAGGCACACTGAGGACAAAAACATCATCAGGAGTAATCAGCATGGCTTCACCAAGGGAAAGTCATGTTTGACCAACTCAATAAACCTCTACAATTAAATGACTGGCCTGGTAGACAAGATGAGAGCTGTGGATATTGTCTACCTAAACTTCAGTAAGACCTTTGACACTCTCTTCCATCAGTTCCTCATAGAAAAACTGTTGATATATGGACTGGATAAGCAGAAAACAAGCTGAGTTGAAAACTGGCTGAATGGCCAGGCCCAGAGGGTGTTCATCGGTGGCACGAAGTCTAGTTGGAGGCCAGTAACTAGTTGTGCACCCCAGGGGTTGGTACACGGTCCAGTACTGTTTAACATCATTAATAATCTGGATGATGGGGCAGAGTGTGCCCTGAGAAAGTCTGCTGATGACACAAAACTCTAGGAAGCCAATGGATGGAAGAAGAAGGTATTTTTGGAGGTAAAGGTATGAGCTGTATGACTGAGACTTACCTGAATGATAAAAGATCTCTTCTCTACTTGTCAGCATAGACACCGTGCCCTCCAGACACGAAACAAACACATGCAGCATTGATATTAAGATACTTTGTCATGTAAAATAACTTCTAGGACTTCATGTCCTAGAATGTGATACTAAGAATGAAATAACCTGAGGTCAGTTGGCCAGATACGGGGAGACTCCTGTATCCTATGTTATCAGCACTATAACTTCCACACTATGGGCTGAATGCACTTCAAAGTTACAGAAAGCCCGGAAGGTGCCTTCATACTTGTTAAACCAACAAACCTGGTTCTGTCTTGCATTTTATAAGGGACAAAAATATCAAAAAAAAAAAAGAAAAAAAGAATGGCTATTACATATTTCTGGTTTTGGACTCCAGTTTTATCCCACGGTACTGAGGATGATGAGAGTTGACAGGCCAGGATAGAGTCATGGCGTAGCCCTCATATTTATCCTCACTAAAATCTTTCATAAAGTAAACATAGTGTAACGCAGGAACACCTCCCTCTTAGGCTGCAATTTCCACAATGATAATTAGGAAGACAGGGGGTGATGTTAGTTCCCAGTGCTGTTTAATTATCTTACAAGCAGTGTGAGGATGGGAATAGAGGGGTGGCTCCATCAGTTGATGGAAGAACAGTTTACCCTCTTGCTAACCATGGCAGCAAGGTGGTGTAAGGAGGATGGTGTCCCAGGGAACACTATAAACTAAGGGTGGAGAAAGGTTTTACAGTCAGCATCAGAGAAAAACTTGCAGTTTCCTCAGGGGAGGATATTAGAGACTTATCAAATGAAGATCTGACCTACTTGTACCAGCTAAGCCCTCAGTATTGAAACACAAGGCTCTGCCACTCTAAGGATCCACTTCATTGAATAACAGACCTAGCAGGCTGTTATTTTTGTGCTCATAACCCACATTTTAAGAGCCTGATACATTTGCATCTGCCAGCAGGAAGGCTGCTAGGTTGGTCTGCCAGTCCTATTTAGGGGTGCAAAGTCCCCTTCACTGATGGGACAATCATAAGCAAAACAATTTCAAGTGCTTCAAAAGATTTTTTTTCCGTAGCCAATCTGAAACGGAAAAAGCCTCGCTAAGAGATTGGATCAGATTCCTCACTCAGCAAAGGAAAAACAAGATGACATCCAAACCTCTTAAGTCTTTTCACACATGGAAGGCCAGGCAGCCAAAATTCTCCTTCATC
>JAOXNH010000012.1:1312864-1333108 GCA_028566575.1 Bartramia longicauda | reverse complement strand
GTTGGGGGTTTTGGGGTTTTTTTTAATTAAAGTTTGATATTCTTCATCTCAGGCTTTAAAAAGTAGAATGGCCCTGTGTTTCTTTTTCCTAGAGAACTGGACTATCTGGATGTGCACAAAAGATATATCTAGCTTTTTCTTAAATACTTCCAAAGCCGGAGGTTCCATTTCATCCCCAAACAATCACTTTTAGTTTATCATGATATTCAAACTAAATCTTCCTAGCTGCAATTTCAGTCCAGGACCTTTTGTTCTGTCCCCAGTGGACACGGAAAACAGCTTAAACCCTGGAAAAATGAACTGACCACAGCATAAAATAGAATCAGTTCAACCCATTGGCAAAAGCTCTGAAGTGAAACACTGAAATTGTTTTACCATATTACTGTCGTTAAGTCGAAGTGATGAGACAGAGAGCTACAATCATTGGAAAAAGTTTAAGAAGGGTAAAAAGCACAGGTTAATGAGGTCAGATTGTTCTGTCTGGTGACTGTAAAACAAATAATTAAACCAGAAGTGGGGAGAGAAGACACCCACCCAAGTAATGCAGTCTATTTGAGTCTATGGTAAGGGAAAGTTGTCTACAAGTGTGGAAACTGTTGGGAAAAGCAAAATCCTCATTGCTTTTGTTAAACGAAATCAGTGGGGATGCTGACAGAGCAGCATGGGACTGTAAGGAGCATGGTGGGTCATGGTTCCCAGATCCCTGACAGATGTGGGAAGTGTTCAATACCACATAAGTCAAGACCTTCCAGCTCTCTTGAGAAGACATATGGTATCATATTAATGATTTATCTCACAGAACAACCCAAACTTACCATACGGTAACAGCCCACCTTACTATTTTCCAGGATTTTTAAGGAGGATGTGATAACCATAAAATATCTAGGTTCCTCATACCAAAGAGCTTGATGATTTTGTTGATTGAGAAAAGAAGGGAATAGGAGCTTGCTATTAATTGGCACAGAAATGTGAGATTTGGCATCTGGAAGGTGGAAATCAGTAATGGGGCAGAAAGGTGGAAGGATAGTGTGCCAGTTAGGGAAAGAAATGTCTGGACAAGGGCAGAGTAGAAGAGGAAAAAGGTTTTCTGAGCTAAAACAAGAAATTCCCAGGGTTTCCAGTGAACATTGCTGCAAACTCTTTATTTGAGCTTTTAGGACAGTCATTGTGAGGACTTTCATGTGAAAGGCTGAGTTAGGGAAAGCCAGATTTCGGAGCACAAATGGTTATCGCTGGAACTATGGTTTCTTTCTTTAGATTGTAATTAAATCAGGTTAAAGAAACACATTAGGACCTGTACCTGACATTTAACATGGGTTATCCATGGGTTAGTTATCTGAAATGTGTGCTCAAACTTCTACAGTGCCTCTGTCAAAATATTAATTGATGTGGGTACCTGGACTTGGAAACACATCCCAGGATATGTACCTCAGCCTCGACCTTTTCCAAATTGCACCTGACTACATTGCAAATGGTGGCAAAGCACTCAATACTCCTTTGACATTGCACCAGTAGCATTGACTCCCAGTGAAGCATTGACAAAGGCAGTGGAAAGCTACAGATAATCTTCCAAGATTGTTTTGTCTGTTCTATTGCTTGGATTTTTTTTAATGCAGTGATTTTCCTAGCACCACAGTCCATCTTCTGTCTATTAAGGGAACTTACCAAACTTTTTATTGAAAGTAATAAAACTTCTTAATACTCTGAAATGAATTTTTTTAATGTCTGTATATTTCAGATTGTCTTTTCCCAGCTTTTGCTGCCACTTGTTTTTTTTGCTGTCACTGGAAACATTCAGAGGATAAATATAAAAAAAAGGAGAAAGAAAAACAAATGGGAAAGAAAGACTACATTTTTGCTTGAGATCAGAAGAAGAAATAAAGAAGGATATGATTACAAAATGCTGAGATACTCCTTTTTGAAGGAAGAACATTTTCATTTTTTAAGTTGTTTGTAAGGAGAAAAAACACATTAACTCTGATGAGTGATAGCAATGTCCAAAACTAGTCTAAAACCAGTAGGTTAAAAACCTCAAGCTCTGCTCAGGAAATCATAAATACACAGTCTCTCAATCAGACATGAACAATAGCATTAATCTTTCCTGGGATGATATGAGATTTGCAACCTGTTCTCTTCCACCTCCTGCTTTGATGATCTATTTTGGATCTTGACAAGCTGCCTGTCTAGTCTATTTGTTCTTGAATTTCTCCATCCAGCACCTGTTCTGCATTAAAACACGAGACTCTACAAACAAGCATTCCCGGACCAGACATGAGGAAAACTCGGAACTTAAATGAACGTTCTGCTCCATTAAATTTCATAACTGGATGATGTCCTTTGTTTTTGAACATTGCTTTTAATGGCCCCTGTTAAAGATGAAACAACTGTTACTGAATCACCCTGTAATTTGCATCTATTAAAAAAAGAAATAAAAAGCTATGTCTTTTTTATGCTCTCTAGCTGCAAACTCAAGGCTGTCAAGTTACACTCTTGGAAACAAGGCTTATTTTAACTGATGTTGCTTGCTCTAAAGGCACTTTTAGAGTTATTTTTCCACTGGAAAAAAAATGAAGAGACAAAATGTGGAAAGAAAAATGCTGGTAGAGAACATAAAACTCACTCAGCTGTGAGCAGGGGTATAGGGGTTTTGCTTTATCACATGCTTAAAAACAAGTGCCGAAGCGCTGTGCTGAATTTGGGCAGCTCAGGCTTTACATTTGCAGGGGGAGAAGGCAAGCAATGCCCTGAGAAAGATTCCTGAGCCCATTCGTATGACTGCAAGTGATCGCTTTTTAAATCAAGTTACACTTTAGCAACCTATCCTTTGTCACTGATCCATGGTAAAAGGCATACATGCTCTTAACCTTTCCCAATTCCAAAACACAATGTCACCTGAGACACTACACTGGTGTCTATGTTAATGCCATGAAATCGCTTAAGTGAAGGCAATTTACCCAAATTCAGGGAGGTACAGTGTAAAAGTATGTCTCTTGTGGGATACTGCAAAACCTCTGAGAAATGTTAACCACATCATATATCAAATGATCATCTGAGTTATGCAGAACTCCGGGTAGTTTCAGCTTGAAGGTCCAAAGTCAGGTTTTACATGAAAATACGCTGGTGTCTGTATGTGAAATGGTTGTGTAAGGTCTCGTTTCAATTAGTGGAAAAACAGTCAACGTGCTCAGTGAAATTTAGAGCACAGTTCATCTGAGAAGCTAGTAGGGATTGCTTAAATCTGAGCAATTATTGCCATCTGAGATGCCTGCTGGTATCCAAGACATCCACATGGGGCGGTGAACATAGCACAGGGCCTGGTATCATGGAATCATAGAATGAAATCATTCTATGATTGGGGGTTGGAAGGGACCTTAAAGATTGGGTGTTGTACATAACTTTATTTAATAACAGACACCAATGGAACAATTTGGATATCTAAAAACAGTGCCCAGTGCCACCTGAGGCAATTCTGGGTACCCAAGACTTCTGCACAACGCTGATAGATGTGACAGAAGACCAGTGGGAAACCCATGATCATCTTACTTTGAAACTGGAGACCTAGTAGAACAACTGAATTCATCTAAGATGTAATTAGATTTCTGAGCCTAGATAGGTGGGTCGTTCCTGAGTAGATGAAGCAATTTTTGTAGCCTGTTTTGCAGACTGAGAGGAAAGACCAAAGGAAATGCCATATCCAGCATCAGAAATGGATCTTCTGGTAAAGTCAGGTGTTGAATGTAGAACACTGGAGTCTCTCAGTTGTGGTCTGGCCAAGAATTTAAAGCTGATTTGTACACCCAAAGGATAGTAAGTTCTACTCTGGTCATTGGCAATAGTTTCTCATTCCTAGTCAGAAGAAGGGTCATGTTCAATCCAGTTTTGTGTCTTACGTCTCACCATGGTTTTCCTCTGTTGATTATGCAAGGAAAGGCAACTTGAGATAAAACCATGAATCTCTATCCAAAATCTAAGATATTGTGATAAGTGCCTCATTTTACATTGGGTGCTGTACTGAGCGGTCTGAATAGGGATTATTGCTCACAGCCTGACTAATACATATCACATAAATGTTGGTTATCTCCTTTATGGACAAATTCATGTGGTTCTCTATAATTTTGGGGTTAGCAATTAACCTTCCTCGTGATATCCCCTGTAATTAATATCAAATAGATGTTTAGCTTCAGGAATATCTGGGAAGCAGTGTGGCCAGGGTAATTGCAAAGGCATTTGCAGAGGTTTTAATAGGGACCACTGTATAAAACTTTTCTCTGTTGCTGATTTTGGCACACTGACCTATATTTTCCCAAGTCCTTTGTAAAGAAAGGTGTTCCAAATTGTTTATTTGCTGCCTTGTTTCCATTTCCTGACCTCTTTCTTATTAAAAAGCATAGCAAGGGGTCAGCTATTAAAATCTGACATGATTTGTCTGGTAGGACACCCAGTGTACAGACATTCACAGGTAGACTCCTAAATGTGGGTGTCCTAGGTGTGGATCTGGCTCTAAGACAAGTATTTACCTTAGGAAGCTAATCTTTCTGAGCCCTCTCTATAATTAACAGAGAAAGCTTCCCTTCTGAGAGTAATTCAGAACAATGAGTTGGATCCTTCCTCTAAATCACTCTTTGAATCTGTCTCTCTCCATTGACTACAGGGTGACATTGAGATATCTAGACTCTTATTGCTGTCTCTGATTTAGATGTCTGACTTTTTGGGGGATCACTGCTACAGCACTATATATCCCAAGAGGTGCACACATGCTTAGGAAAATCTCTACCAGCTTCTTTCCCTGGGGAATGGAAAGTTCTGCTGTTATTTTAGTTTCATTCCCACCCATTGCAAGGACAGGGTATAAAACTAAGTACAGGTTTGGCTGTAACCTTTGTGCTGCCCAAGACTGACCCAAACCTCATCAATTTCTAGGGCGGATTTGCCCTGACTGGGGTGGCCCTTGAATCAGGCCTACAAGATCAAAGATAAAAAGAAAGAGAGCCAAAGACAGATTTAGAAATATAATCAACTCACCATAGCTATATTCTTAATTAAATTGCTACAGGCCAACAGCTGCGCTTTAGGGAGTCTCTAAACTCTAACACATGCCCCTATATTACAGTGGTAAAACCAAGGAATAATTTTGTTCAACAATAGGTTTCCTGTGTGGATTGAAATGGCCTAATATACTTTCGTGCCTGAATTTAGTGGTTTGAGGGTAAATATACAACAGTGAGGATTTCTTTTTTTTTTTTTTCTTTTTTTTTCCCCCCTGATCCTCCAACCATGATGTCAAAGTAAGGGAAAATGTTTTGTAAAAAACTGAATTAACAAACCACAAGAAATCCATATGGCATTTCCCCTCATCCTCCCCACCGTCTAACTCCTGCAGCTGTGAAATCCAAACTATACCTTTTCTCCACAAGTATGCCCCTCTGAGGACATCAGTACCACAGATCTTAAACCAAAGCTAATGGCAGAGGTGGAGAAGACCTCTCTTAAAATGAGCTATCTATAAATAGGCTTGAGTGTCCCATCCATTTAAAGGGTAAGGGGCCACAGCAAGGGGACATCAAGTGAGGGAAGGCCAAGGGAAATGATTTTCACCATAACCCGGAAGGTATCATTCAAGCCTTTCGAAGTCCTCCCAGAAAGTAGCTCTGGATATTGCCTGCTGATGGGAAGTAAAGAATAAATATCTTTTGTCTTCCTTTGCTTCTGCCTACAGCCTTTGCTGTTCTTTGTTAAATTGCCTTTATCTTGACTTATGAGTTTTCCATCATATTTTCTCCCCCTGTCCTGTTGAGAAGGACGGGTGACAGAGCAGCTTGGTGGGCACCTGGTGGCCAGCCATGGTCAGTCCACCACAACTGTGCAAAACCTGGCTCTGTCTTCTTAACAAGCTACTCACAGGCTACTATTTGGTCCCCACAAAGCCCTGTTTTCTCCAGGCTGCACAAACCCAGTTTCTTCAGTCTCTCCTCACAGGACAAGTGCTCCAGCTCCCAACCATCTTGGTGACCCTCTGCTGAACTTGCTCCAGTTTGTCAATGTTTTTGCTGTAACTCAGGCCCAAAACTAGTTGCAGTATTCTAGATGCAGTCTAAATTTTGATCCAAAACAAGAGCCAATCATCACTCCTCCTTTCACTTGGTAGACATGTCTCACACACTGTATCGTTTTCCATAAAATACAAGAAAACCTAGACCTGAGGTGTACTTGACCTGAATTTAGATGCCTGAGATAAAAAGCCTCCCTTCTTTGCTACAGATCCCTACCCTCCAGCCTCCTGAACTGTACCTGGATATCTCTTAGGATAAGATGTATCAGGTTTAAGTAGATCACTTTTAGCTGTCTAAAGTTACTACTTTCAAACCTCACTCATCCCAACCATCTATAAATACTTCCAATGCTGGGGAATCATTGAGTATTTCAGTATTGAGTATTTCAGTGCAATGCGGCAAGGAATGGTCTGTCCTTTAGAATTTATGAAAATGTCTACAGATAATGCCATGCTACAACCCCACGATAAACTGAAAAGTCGGGGATCTTGCACATAAATACACTCATAAACCAACTGCATGCCAGCTTTAAATGGACTCTCAAATAAGCACTCAAATAAGCACTCAAAGCAGAAAAGCTCAATGAAGGAAGGAGGTGATCTTCACCAAAGCAGCACACAGCACATTTGAATTCTCCTTTATGAAATGGCTGGTTATATCTTTTAGAGTTAAATAATGAAGGATTTATACATCTTCCAGTCTTTCACATCTCTGAATGGCTTTCTTCCTATTGACAAATTTGCCTTTTTGCAGATCGTATTGAAAATATATATTAGTGTGTGCAAGTAAAATAATTTTAGGCTACAGTTAGTGTTTAAAAAAAGCAGACTAAAATAGGAGTTATTTCTGGAGAGAAGCCAAGAGAGACTGAGAAAGTACTGGCATGCTCGGATGCAGAGGTTTTTCAGAGGTCAAGTAGGTGAATGCTGGGTGGCCAATGGCTGTGGAAAGGTCTCGGCGTCTAGGAGAGGTTCAGAAAACCAGTTTGGTGGCTTACACACAGCCACGTTGCTCTGCCTTGCTCGTGGGGGTCACAGAGCCCAGAGAAGCCGTGACAGTATGGTGCAGTAGCAGCAGGACAGAGTCCCGTCTCTCCTGCTGCCCCCATCATCTCAAGTCACACCAGGGATGTGGCCCAGTGGGCAGCACCACCAAAAATCAAGGGCAAAGCAATCGAAGAGGTCAGCATGAGCCAGCTGTAAATGACTTCTGGCTGCTACCTGTGGCTTTCTGCAACAGAGACCTACACCAGCTGCCAAACACACCCGGATTTTGGGGGGAAAAATATGCCCACGTTAAGCTCTTAAATAGCTGCAGATGGTGAATGGAGCCCCGGCGTCTGCGGTGTCAACATGTACAGCTGAGTTACTCTCCCTTCTCCCTCCTTACAGTCACGGAGGGAAATGAGGATTTTAGGGGGATAATTCATCCAAGTTACCTTCAACACAAACTTTAGGACAAGAAGAACCTCACTCCAGTTTATTAAGCCTATTGAACACATCTTTGCTGACAATAAAAAGAATTCAGAGTATCTATCTCAGGTGGAAATGTTGATTCTTAGTCACTTAAATCCCACATTCATGATACTTCATGGCAGCTCTTATATACTGCTGTCCTACAGGATTCTGTCCAAGGACGTTTATTCTGTGCTTTACCATCCTGTAACAGATGTGAGAAATGAAATCTGCAGAGCATTAAAGGATATTATTCTCAGAAATTGCCACCTTTGTGTGAGGGGAGATGCATTCCCAGGTGCGTGGCAGGCAGAGAGTACCTCAGAGGGTCTTCATTACATCTCTGTGCTTCAGCCAGTTGTTTGCAAAGGTGCTGATTACAATCGCTGTCCACGTCTTTCATTGTACAGAGGAAGATAATAATCAGGAATCATAAAAAAATTATCAAGGTCCCTAAATCAACCTATTTCCTACAGAAACTAAGAGACGAGCACAGCTGAATAGAACATGGCAAGGGAGGGCAGGAATACAAACTGTCTTTCAGCGACACACAGTTGTGCCAGGTTCCCTCAGACTTTCATCAACATATGCCCTTCAAGAAAGCTGGTAAGAAATCACTAGTTTCAATAATTCCAATTTACACTCACAGCTAAGTCAATAATTGCCTATATTTGGATTTTTATTTATATCGGGGAGATGAAACCTTCAGAAAGCTTCATAGGTAGGAAGGGACTCTTATGGCAACTGATTCCTGACCCCACTCCAGATACTACTCAATTCCTGTTTAATTCAAATGAGGCTTTAATACAAATACTCCCTCTGTCCACATGCAGAAGTAAAAAAATATCCCTCTTGACTAAATCACTGTGTGAGATTCAGGATCCCTGCAACCTCAAATCAAGAGCCTTAAAAGAGAAAATGCACCATGAGACGGAAATAGGAGGAAGCCTGGATATTGGCAATGTCAGAAGTCCCTGTAAGGGGGAGGAAATAAAAGAAGGAAAACAGTGGGAAATTGTCTCCTGAGATGACCCATTGTCAGTTCAGTAGCAGGAATTTCCATTTTTGTCTCTGTATTTTCATCAGACTTAAACACAAGAAATAGCCTTGCCTCAAACTACCTTTCATTTAATTGAGGTAAAAACTCATATTTTCTCTCCTCCAGTGGCAAACTACGTCACAGGCAGACTCAGTGTCATGCCCAAGGCTCTCTGTGCTCCACAGACCCCTCAGATACCTTCTCCCTTGATGTATGAGACTGCCTGGAGGAAAGAATGCCCCAATGTCAAGACCCATCCTGGAGCTCGACCTTCATGAATGACTCTGAGGAGATGGTGCCCAACAGCATCTAAGTGGCTTCCTTGAAGGCCTTGAGCTCCAGCAGCCCAGCCAGCTTGGAAACAACGGGGAAGGAGAGAGGACCACAAGGGTATAAAAGTCTGGCTGTGGGAAAGGTGAGAGATGAGCCTACCATGCATGTTTTGGGTACTGTGGACATGACTTGCAAGCCTATACAATCATTTAGCAAGCCAGGAGTAACATTTTGTCTGTAGGAGCTACACCATAAATTTGTGTGTGTGTTTATGCCACTGGAGCCCTACACAGTGGGGACTTTCAGAGGTTTTTGTGGCTGGGGAATAGTTCCTGGGTAAAAAGAAGGCCAGAGGTGAGGCTGGGATTGCAAGAAGTCCCTCCAAGTCTGAAATATTTGCCCACCCTTGGGGAAACTTTGTGCTTGTCTGTCTGGTCATATGCCCACATCCTTTTATTTTCTTTTTTTATTATTATTTGTTTAAATTTTTATCTTTTTTGTTTGTTTTTTTCTTCTTCTCCTGGAGGGGTTTGTGAGGGAGGCCACCCCCTGGGAGGGGAGGGAGGAAGAAGAAGGGTCCAGCTTTTGTTTTTGCAGTGTCCAGGCAGGCTGGGCACGGGCTGAGTGTCTTGCTCCCTTGCAAAAAAAAACCAGCCAAAAGAGAGCCAACATATCTTTAATGGTGGCACTGGGGAGAGGGTGGTGGAGCTTTTTTGGGTATCTTCAGGAGCTGTTGTCTTTGGCTATGCTGCTCTGTCTCTAGACGCTTCCTGTCTTTCTGAGGTTTTTTTAGTTTATAGAGTATCTGTGTTGGACTTGAGGTTCACCCTGGATATTCGTTTTTGCTGTAGTCAGCAAAAGTGAAGAGAATGGAGAAAAAGACAGTCTCAGGCTTCCTGCCCAGCAACCCACCTCCCCATGAAGCCTCCAGAGCACTGTTCCCCCAGAGCAGTTTCTGGAACAGATGTGCTCTTATGGATTACAGGCAAGTTATTTCTACCACTTCATTTTAAAGCGTTTTCCAACCCTAAACATACAGACATCCCGGAGACCCAACTTCGCTCTTTCCACCTCACACCTCCTCTTTGGCAGGAGGGAGGTCTGAAATTTCCTTTTTACATTGGAGACAACATTTCATCTTTCATTATAGCTCAGCCAGTGCAGGACCAGACCAAGTGTCTGTAAAATGGGAAAGTAGATCTTTGTTAAACGTCGTGGCTGGGCTGAACGTTTCCTATAATCTAATCTGCCACAGTGTGTTCCAGACATCATGTCTTGCTCAGGATGTATCGCAGGCATCATAAACCTGTGGCTTGTTCTACTGTCTCTCACCAGCTTTCTCCTGTAACCATGACTATGCCACACATAAAGGGAGATAACAGACCACTGTACTATTCCTCTTACGAGGAAAGGCTGAGGGACTTCCATGATTCCGTGACTTGGGTCTTTTTAGTCTGGAGAAGAGATGCTTGATGCTAGTGTCTGAACTGTGATTAGAAACAGATCCCCCCAAAACTGACCGCCAAGGAACCCTGTTTCTGTTTGAGCAATCACAAGAGGGCAGTAAATGCAACCAGCTAATGAAGTCCTCAAAAAGTCGAGGTGGGAAAGGTCTGCCATGAGGTGACAAGATACCTGATACAACCCCTCCCTCCCCCCAGGGGGATGGCAGAAATGTCATCTCCAGTTCCTTGTGACATTGTTCCTGGGAGAAAAACATCCTCCGATTTTGATTTTGTTCTTTATCCTGTAACTTTTCCCTGCAGGTCTCATGAGCAGGAGCAGCTCATTAGATCTTTGAGGTGATCCTAGTCAAAGCTACGCTCCACAACACCATGTGGCTCAAGTTATTCTGATGTGTTCCGATAAAAATGTGGCTGTATTTTCATCCTGAGAGAACTTTATTTAGCTTTCTAGATGGTTGCTGCATTTTAAGCTCTGTCCAGGAGCAGCATGAAATTGCCAACACAGCCTAGGGCACACACTTTGCCACCCACAAATCTGTCTGCCATGAACCATGTCTAACCTTGAAACTTCTTCAAACAGTATTTTTGACTTCTGCTGGAAATATAAACCAGTCCCCCGTGACACATATTTTCAGTTGTCTTCTGAGGTTTTACATATCAAATCTTTGCTTTTATGCCAAACTGGGCATTGGAGCAGAGTTTGACATCTTGATGTTATTTCTGTATTATTTATTAATGTTTATCTGATTGCATTTTTTGCAGTGCTTGTGTACATAAAAACAGGGTCTGGACAGTAGTCAGTATTTCTTCAATATTTACCCTGGCTCTGAAACAGACTCCAGCTTTGACCTTGGAAAGAATAGCTTTAATCCATCACCCCTGTTCTAAATAGCAGCAATGGGAAGTTGGCTCCTTTGTGTATGTGTCAGTGCCCTAGAGCAGATGCTCCTAGACTCCCAAACTCCTTTATTGTAACCACTGTATTGTTAGCTATGGACAAAGAGTCTTTTTTTAACAGAAATAATCTGTTTCTTTAGGATGAGGAGAACTTCAACGTGGACCGAGGTGTCGTATGACTCCCTGAGTAGCCACAGCATCCTTCTAAACTCTGCAGCTGTGAGGCCAGTTATTCTCCTCCCAGAAAAAGCCCCCACAGTTGAGACGAAACAGGGCCAGGCTATGAGTTCATAACTAGCATCAGCATTTATTAATACTGGTCCTGTCTGATATCACATGCACTTAAGACTGCAGTGCTGCAGAGGTGTCATTACATATTTATCACCGCTCTACCCGTGCACTCGCTGCTGTGAATAAGGTCCTGTTACTTACATTTGTAAAGGAAGCTAAAAGCATCTAGACATAGAATCATAGAGTGATTATAGAGTTGGAAGGGACCTTAAAGATCATTGAGTTCCAACCCCCCTGCCATGGGTAAGGACACCTCTCACTAGACCAGGTTGCTCAAAGCCCCATCCAGCCTGGTCTTAAACCCCTCCAGGGATGGAGCTTCTCTGGGCAACCTGGGACAGTGTCTCACCACCCTCACAGTAAAGAATTTTTTCCTGATATCTAATCTAAATCTCTGCTCATTCCATTTAAAACTATTCCCCCACATCCTATCACTCCACTCCCTGACCAAGAGTCCCTCCCCATCTCTCCTGTAGGCCCCCTTTAGTTATTGGAAGGCTGCCATAGGGTCTACCCAGAGCCTTCTCCAGGCTGAAGATCCCTGACTCTCTCAGCCTGTCTTTATAGGAGAGATGCTCCAGTCCTCTGATCATCTTCGTGGCCAGATGCATCATCCCCTCTGTGCACATGGCTGAAGACCTTGCTGTTTCCTCAATTCACTAGCTTGATACTTAATGGAGCTTTCAGTCATGTCTGCAATGATGCATCTCGCAGTTAAACCAGGCTTATTGCAGAGGAGCTTTGATCAGACGACTTCACCACTGTGCACAGACTACACCAATAAAAAATAAGCAGTCCTGTTTGTGTAATTATCTTCACAGCTTCTGCTGGCAGAGCTGCAGCAGACAACACTCACACCTTTTCTTGCTCTTGAGCAGCACACAGAAAGGGAGAAACAAACATAAACACAGTTCACTGCATGGGTTGAAACAGCCCTTTTAGCCCAATGATCATGTTCATTATGGAGGGTAAAATTCTCTATTATGTCACCTGTAGCATGCATGGAAACCACTCCCACCACTTTCTGCAGGGTACTCCAAAACAACAGGCTCCGGTCCCTAAGGGACAACATCCCTCTAAGTGATGGCACCAGAGAGCTTTGGAGCAGGGTGGTTGTCCTCTGGGAACAGAGACTTTGAGCGTGTGGTTGGAGATGATGCAGTTTCGAACCTTTTGTGGCAACATTTCTTCACGGGATGAAATGTTTGCAGAGCCAACATGCCCACACATCGCTACTGAGTGGGACGTGACAACATGAGGCCACCGTATTCTGAATGCAGGCAAGGTGCAAAGAAAAGCATCAGAGAGAAAAATTCCAGCTTGTGCGAGTGCTGGTAACTTTTCCCAGACTAGAATTCATCCTCGTTCTCCAAAACAGAAAGGTGTAATTACTCTGCCACTTTTCATTTACGATTTGGCCCCAGAAAGTCATGGAAATTTGGGCTTTACTTTGCAGAATATTCCTCTGTCATTTTTCATCCCATTCCTGCACACTTTAATGTTGCTCGAAATGGTATTTTTTTTGTCAGTCGCTCACTTTTCTGTTTGATGGTGTCATGAATCACTAGGCAAACATCGTAAATATGCATTTTGATGAAAACAATGGTTTTGAAAGAAACTAGACTGCAAATGGCACAGTGAAGCAATTGTCTTTTTGTTCTGTTTTGGTCTAGCGTCAAGCACAGCGTGGTCCCAGTCAATGGCTGTAATTCTTGGCAAAAACAATGATTATTAGGGGTTTACAAGTTAATAGCAATTAATGATGAGTAGAAGTTACTAATGGTGCCTCTGTTCATTCTGGGCTTTGCTCATGGTGCTTGTGATACTGGAATGTATTAATGTAATATTCTGAATTTGCTAGTTGTCTCCCACATGTCTGCATTGTCCTTCTCTCTCCACTTTCTGTTTTTCAAAACATATGAGACTCCATTGGTTGGACAGTAAAAGAGGGTCCCTCCTGGGGGAATTTTACATTGCTGAACCAGAGAAAAGAAATTAATCTTCTACAATGACTTGACAGAGGGAGCGATCTCTGCAGTCCATTGCCATGGTGCCTGTGTTACCTCGTGTCCTTCCACTCCAACCTGCTGCCTTCGGGGGGTGGGGTTGTGTCCCCCAAATGACACAACCTTGGACTTCCATAGTCCAGGACAAATGTGAAAAGATATGTCACATAAGTAAAAGGTGCCTTCTGGAAAGCTGTTTGCCAATGGATTTTAAAGAATTGTCTCTGTTTTTAAGTATCTGTGCATGTAGGACCTGGGAGTCCTGGTGGACAACAGGATGCCCATGAGCCAGCAATGTACCCTTGTGGCCAAGAAGGCCAATGGCATCCTGGGGTGCATCAAGAAGAGTGTGGCAAGCAGGTGGAGGAAGGCCATCCTCCTCCTCTGCTCTGCCCTGGGGAGGCCCCATCTGGAGCACTGGGACCAGTTCTGGGCTCCCCAGTTCCAGAAGGACAGGGAACTGCTGGAGAGGGTACAGAAAAGGGCTACAAAGATGATGAGGGAACTAGAACATTTCTCTGATGAGGAAAGGCTGAGGGACTTGGGTCTTTTTAGTCTGAAGAAGACTTTTAGGGGATCTTATCAATGCTTATAAATACCTAAAGGGTGTCAGGAAGATGTGGCAGTCTTTTTTCTGTGATGCCCAGTGACAGGATAAGAGGGAACGGGCACAAACTTGAACATAAGGAGTTCCATCTAAACATGAGGAGGGACTTCTTTCCTTTGAGGGTGACAGAGCCCTGGAACAGGCTGTCCAGAGAGGTGGTGGAGTCTCCATCTCTGGACACATTCAAAACCCGCCTGGTCATGTTCCTGTGCAATCTGCTTTTGGTGGACCTGCTCTGGCAGGAGGTTGGACTAGTTGAGCTCCAGAGGTACAAATATATTGTACCAACCCTGTCTGTGATATTGCAAGAAGGGTCTTCCCTTTTGCTTGGATGAGTTTTACCACTCTGTTCCCTTACACTAGCGTATTAGGCTGAAAATTAGCTGTAACAGATGATGGATTTCAGTGGAATGCTGTTTCTGTCAAGTGAAACCTCAGTGTCAGCTGAGCGGTTTCCAGCCTCTGACTGCTAATAATAAGCACTTTTCACCAGCTTAATTCATTAGATGGGGAACAAGGATCAAAGACACAAAAGAAGTTGCAACTTAAAGAAAATATAAAAGTTGTGGCTTCCTTTGTCCTTTTTGTTTGAGCCATCACATCTTGTCGCTGGGGTTTCTGCAGGAGCCTTGATGATGGTATGAATTTCTAAAACTGTGAACACCCAGAGAGCACCAGCCCAGAGTGAGTGCAAGCATGTAGGAGGGAAAGGAGTCTGAACCTGCAATTAAGGACAGTGCCCAGCTTTATGCCTTCTCTTTCTGGAAGGACCTGATTGACAGGTCAAAAGACTTCCTCGTAGACCATGGCTGCTTCGCAGAAAATAGCCTGATCTTTGTGAAAGGAATTATTTCTCAAAGTGAGGTCTCTTGCCTTGCAGGAGGAAGAATGCAACAGCGAAAATTCTCAAAATTATCACAAAGAGGAAGAAAAAATCCATCTATTGCTAACAGGACACGTATCTCCCTAATTATTTCTATCTCAGCTTTCAAGTGCCTGACTCCTGTTGCTCATAATCAACACCAGAAGGCAGGCATCGCTCTCAAAGGGAGAAGAACGGAAAAATCTTCTCAGGTCTTTTGAAATACTCAGTTTATGTCTGCCACTCTTGTTTTTTCAACTTGTCTGGAGAAGCATCTTCATAAAGCAAAAGTGGAGATGATCCCTGAGGCCCTGAAATACCTTGAAGAGCTTGGCTTTTTGAACACCAAGCTCTTAGGAGGATCCATCCATGAAAACCTAAATAACACCACTTCCTTTCCCAGCCTTTGAGTATATTTCTATAAAGTGCAGCACAACTTTTCTAGAGAACATTCAAAATTTGTCAATCTCAGCTTTTATGATGAAATCTGAACTCCTGTTTTCTGGACTCACGTGCCTAAACAAGAAATTTAGACTCAATTTCCGATTCAATGACATGAACAGAATCAAATGAAGACCTGGGCTTCTAACTCCCACTTTATTTAGGAAACTAAATTCCTTCTTGGTCCTTAACTTAGGTGCAATTGTTGCAGTGAATTGCCTGGCAATATGACTTTCCTGAAACTCAAAATCCAGAGGCAAAAAATACAAGGAAATACCAACAATAAAAGCTACAAAATCCCTCTCCATTCGTATTTTATTTTTTACAAATAAATTTCTGATTTCCCAAAACTGATGGATGACACTGTGGTAAGAATTGAAGATAATGAGTCTCTGTTATAAAGTGGGACACTTATATGCTACAGTGCTATTACTATTAAAAATAACAACTTTGAAAGCCACAAGCAATGGAAATGACTGCATGACATTTACAAAAGTCCAAGGAAAACAGATTTTGCATTTGGATCCATTAACCTTCTCAGTTTAAACTACACAGAGCTGTACTTCAACCTGACAACCACAACAGTGAAACTAAGAACTGGACTCCAAAACAGATGGGAAACTGAAAAATGCAGCTTTCATCTGGGACCTGTGCTCTGAGCAAATGTAAGTGTTGCAAAAGCTCAATGCTGTGAAACAACAGATCGAAGACATTTCACCGTCCTAAACCCTGGGAAATTCTGGACATTTTGTGTTCATACTTCTGTCTCCATGTATCCAACAACATTTAATAACACACCCTCTTCTAAGAGTCATTTTGTGAAAAACAGCCAGTTAATATTAATGAGGTATTTCAGATATCGAGAGACCAATGTTCCCTTTGAAGCTGTGGAGAGAAACAAAGAGCAATTAATCAGTCTGGACTGCTTTGGGGTACAATTTCTTTCACTTCTTTCAGTTTCGGGGTACAGTTCTTTACAGCCTGGAAAAGAGAAGGCTCTGGGGAGACCCTATAGCAGCCTTCCAGTACCTGAAGGGGGCTACAGGAGAGATGAGGAGGGACTCTTGATCTTGAGTGGAGCGATAGGATGAGGGGTAATGGCTTAAAACTAGCATTTCAGACTAGATATTAGGAAGGAATTCTTTACTGTGAGGGTGCTGAGACACTGGAACAGGTTGCCCAGAGAAGCTGTGGCTGCCCCATCCTTGGAGGGGTTCAAGGCCAGGTTGGACAGGACCTGGTCTGGTGGGAGGTGTCCATGCCCATGGCAGGGGGTTGGAACTAGATGGTCTCTAAGTCCCCTTCCAACCCAAACAATTCCATGATTCTATAATTCTATGATTTTTGAGACTGAGTGAGCCAACATACCAGCTCACTATTTCCAGATGGATAAGGTACACACTCCTCCCACCTGCATTTATCAGATTCCTCCAGGAATCAGGTTAACACACCAAAACATCAGAAAATTGAATGAAGGTGGAGAAGGAGGTAATTATTGTACCATTTTAGTGAGTTAAATCAGCTCTGCAGAAAGTTGACGGAAGCAGAAAGGGACGATTACCTGGCTGAGAGTGGGACAAAGGAGGAGATGGGGGACTGGTACATAACTCAACAGGTGGTTTTATGATGTTGGCTGAGACATTCCTTCTGCAGGCTATGAGGCTCAGCCAAGAGCAGGGAGTGTCGGGCAAGTCCATACCTACAACTTTGACTGGTGTCCCAGACAAAATCAGGACTGTGTGGTTGAAGATGGAATCATGGCGGGAGAAGATTTTTTCTGGTACATCCAGATTTGAAAAAGTTTGATGTTCCAGTCACGTGAACATAGCAATATGGTCACAAGTTAGGCAGTTGTTCCTAAAAATGAAGTTTGGTTTCTTTGTGTTCTCATCTTTCATTGCATGTACTTGTAAAATTTCTCTTCTTGACACATAATGCTGAAATGTCCTATTTCTGCAGACTAAAGTGACAGTGTTCTTGCAGCTCCTATTAAATCCTTAGAAGCAATCTCTAGGGAATGAAAAGATTCTATCAAATGGCAATGACAGGAGAGTTAAGGAGAAAGAAAAATTTGGAATTCAACCAGAAAATGGAAATTACCACCCATTCTCTGAAAAAAAAAAAAAGACACTGGGCAACCATCAAAAACTATGAATAGTAAAGACAGGAAGGAACATTTTTCATGCCACCAGAAAAGCAGCCAGACTTTGGGGTTGTGTTGTACGTGTGTTTTCACACACTGAACACAAGAATGTGCTGAACAAGGGCCGTTCTCTGGAAGCTGGTGTGATCTGCACCCCCCTGGTTCTCAGCAAGGATATGTCCTGGTATTGGCAGAGCGGCGGGATGAAGTAAGGTCCCTGGTATGTCAGCCCCACCTGTTGGACTGACCATCAATCAGAGCTGCCAAAGCCTTACCAGAAGGGTGACTAATGCATGCTGGAAACGTCAGAGAAGTTTCCAGGCCTTGTTGTTTTGTAGTTGCAGAATGACAGTTGTTAATATTGTATATATTCACTGGTTGGGATCAGGCTTCTTGGAGACCTTAATAAAAACGTGCATATGTCATCACATCAGCTTAAAGTTATCTCTAACTTTTTCCCATAGATCTAGAGTAAAGGAACTACTTACCTCTTTTGTGTTGTCCCTTCTACACCACCAGAGAGTGTTGTGTGAGGCCAAACAAGAGGGAGGTGTGCAGAACAAGCCAAAAATCACTACAGAGGAGTCCCCTTGTGAGGCTATCAGCAGGGAACATGCAATGTAGGTGGCCACTGCAAGCTGAAGACCAACCTGTGGAGAACAAGAAGACATGGACAGTGTGTCTTAATCAGTGTGTGAGGCTTGGGAAATCCGTGCTCCATCAGGTCGTCATTTCTTGCAAACAGAACAGCTTGCTGGTGTGGGTTACACAACAAGGATGCTGAGGGATGGTGGTGGACATCGTCTTCTGTGGTGTGCTGGCTTCACTCTGGTCCTTAGTGTCACTCAGGCTGATGTGCCCTGCTCAGATCTCCTCTGCCTTGGTACATGGAGAGATGATGACTACAAGCTCCGCAGAGCAGAGAGCTTGGGGGTTTAGTGGCTATTTAAACAATTTTTTTTTGGACACACGGGCAACTTTATGACTTTGAATTCCATTCTCTCCAAGGCCACAAAAAACATCCACACTGCTTAGTTTTGCAGGACATTCCTGGAGGCTGGACTGCTAGTCTCCTCTTCCTGTTCTGTTCAGCTTGTTCTCCTGAGCACTGACATCATGTGGTCTAAGGCTTATGAGTGTGAGAAACTGGACGTGAGAAACCAACAGAGGTACTACAGCTTAAAAGAGAACATATTGGGGAAATTAAAAAGGCTTTGCTAAACTACTCAGAGAGATGAGCTGATGTCCATGGGCTTGAACTCAGGAACGGGATTTGAAGATCCAAAGGCCTGGAATGGGAGCCAGTGAAGAGCCAATCTCCTACCCCACTTTGTAGTTTTAGTGAAATAATTTTCCTCTCCTGTCTCAATTTTCATTATTTTCTTCCCCCATCTTCTTTGAAGAGCTTTAGAGGAACAGCTTCATCTAAGAGCAAGACCTCCAGGCACTCTTGGAAGTGTATTCTCAAAATGACTGTGAGCTGGATAATGTGATGAAAGAATAAGCAATGAATGAAACATCAGTTTGGGTCCCAGAGGGCCCTTTTCCCACTTCTGCCTCTGCTGACAATTTAAGATGTGACTTCAGTCAAGTTCTTCAGCCCCATTGTGCTTCTGCTCCCTCTTTGATAATCCATCTGTATTTTAGGGTATGGAGGAAAAGACAGAAAAGTATGCAACACTGAGACATGGTGAGGGGTCAGAGGCAGTTAGAAGAAAATATTTGACTATTACACTGGGAATAAGAAAACCTCCTCAGCTGGATTAAACTGGCACAGGTCAGCTGAAGTCCAGTCATCCATCTTTTTTGCAAAAGACTCACTTAAATAACACTAAATTCCATTAATAACCAGATAAATGACAGTATCATGATCTGTCAGAGAGGACATGCTCTTCTCTCGATATTTCCTGTAGTTTCGTGCCCATGAGCATCTCCATGGTTGGCCGGTCGCTCCAACACATGTTGAGACAAAGCTGTCCAACAGACCACGAATAATCCAGGGGAAACTCAAACTAGACAGAGATAAAAATCAATGTAGATTCTTCTAAATGAAACCCATCTTTCTTTACTTATTTTAGAGTTGCATTCCTGCTCTCATGTCTCATAATTCACATGAAGTCCCAAAAAAATCTTGGCTTTGTAGTTCTGCCCTATCTTAGACATTCAAAAAAATTGGCTTCCCACAGATCCTTTTGGTGACTGTGATTTATTTACTTCTTGCTAGCTTTGGACGTGGTTTCCCCATCATCAACCATTTTGCCACAACTGCATCCCGGGTTATCGAGTGTTAGCTAAGCCCTAGGAAATCGGTTGTGCAAGTCTTCATCATCTGTTGCAAGCATAAAGTAATGTCCATTATTTTAAATGCATTTGGACTGCAGCTTTAGAGAACACGCCAGCAACTTGTTACTGGCGTGTTACTTGAGATAATTTACAGCTTCCTATGTGGAATTTTCTCAATCATATATAACCACGTGAGCATGCATCCTTATATATATGAAGGATGTGGGCAGACAAGCAATAATAATAAATAAAAAAAAAGAAGTTTGTGATTTCAGTCTGGGTATTTATTGAAGCTGGGAGGGAAACACTGAGCTGACAGAAGTGCTTACATACTTTTATTTACTAAAGATTTGTCTAAGAGTCTGGAGATGTGAGTCCTACTTATTGCTCCATCAATTCCAGTTTATATAGTTTGAGTGAGCCTCTTAATGC
>JAOXNH010000012.1:1285739-1298439 GCA_028566575.1 Bartramia longicauda | reverse complement strand
AGACTCACTCCCACTTATTACATTGTGTGAGTGAGAAGGGAAGGAGTCAAGATTGGTGCAATTTACATACTGACAAGCAAGGAGGTGGTGTAAATTAAAGAAGGTGGCCTGCTTTAACATACAGTTCCCTACTCCTCCTTGATAATTGTTTTCCATGCTTATATCTTTCTCTCTTTTCTGTATGAAAATTATTGAATGTTGACTCTGAGCACAAGGGTGTAAGCCATTTCACGGGTGCTGTATACTGAACAAGAAGTACAGCTTAAATATCTCTAAGAAAGTGACACTGAGTCAGTCAGTTACCGGGAAGGAGCCTTAAGTTGGTGTGATGTACCTATCATAACGAACAGCAGAAGAAAATAACTTAAAATCAGGTGTGCAGGGTGAAATCCTGTCAGATTTGTCACTAACTTCAGTGGGGGCAGGATACTACTTAAGTACATTTCGATCAGAAAGTGTTCCACATGTGATTCTTTCTAATTATTTTTCTCCGCAAATTCTTTTGTCCTCGTGTGTCATAACTGTTTTATGTCAAAGAATTGAAAATTATTTCCTCACAAGACAGACTTATGGGTTTTTCTGATTCAAATCCAGGATTGTGTTTAACTTTCTTGTAGTGATTAAGGGATGCAGTTACTGCCATGGCATTGTTTGCATGTCATGAGACGAAACAAGCTAGTTATTCTGAAGTGTACATGACAAATGCATATTATGTTTAGCTTTGAAATTTCTACTGATCTTTTCCCAATATTTATTTTACCAAGTCCACCTGCCCTACCTAACAACCCCCCCAAAAAATAAAAATCAAGTTCCATATAACCTATAATGTGTTTAAAGAATATGTAATATTCTTAATATGAAGAATATTCACTAATATTCCTAATATGAATATGTAAAATCAATAACTTTTAAAAGTAAATGCAAGTCTCAGGTTCTGTACAAATGTGTTGTTTATGAAGCATAACCCCCCAGGGTTATTGAAGACTTTGGATTCTTGTCACTAAAATGGTCATATTATGGTATCTTTTGCATTAAGCTGTGTAGTTATGTAAGAGGTTTTCAGAAAGTATCTGTTAGTATGTGCTTATCTTATTATTTACTAGTAGTTGCTGTCTCGTTAAGATTTTTCTCCTAAAAGCATCAAAATTGTGCTGGTTGGGAACCATCTATCCACTACCGTGCTCAAGACAGACTCCACTGGAAAAATGTTTTCCCAGGTAGTTCGTGTTGTGGCTAACGCACATTTTTATTTTGTGCAGATTTTCTATAGAAAAAGGAATAGCTGGTCAAGTGGCAAGAACAGGAGAAGTCCTTAACATCCCTGATGCCTATGCAGATCCACGCTTTAACAGGTAGGATGTTATTCATGAGAGGTGAAGACAGATCACCAAATCTTTTACTTAAATTTACTACTTAAATTTCACATTAGCATACATTTATGGAGCTGTGATGCTCTGGTGAGAAGACAACGTATAGATATCTATTTAAATGCTTTAACCATCAAAGATACTTTTAAGATGCAACAAAAAATATTATTTTTATCAAATATAAATATAGTGGAGAAAATTCTAGTTCTTTTTCCTCTTACGGAACTTTTCCCAAGTAGGTAGGCTGTTGCTGATTTTCTTTATTAGTCTCCCTGAAATCTGATTCCTTTCAAGGGAGGAAAAAATCGTTTACTAAAACATAGCATGCCTAAGTACCTGAATGTATTCTTTAATTTTATGAATAAGCTGGCTGTACATTTGCGGAAGTATTAATTTTTTATCTTGCAAATGGATATTAAAGGATTAAAAAGTTATTTCTGAATATGACACAGTAGATGAAATATTTGAGGGCTTTGGAGGTGAACTTCTTGCAGGTACTAATTACATCTACTTACTATTTAGTATATTGTACATCAGCATTTCTGAGAATCAAGGAATATATATTAATTATTAATTAATAATTAATTATAATTAATTATAATAATATTAAATCTTTTTTCCCTTTTTTTTTTCCTTTCTCTTTTCTGGCTTCCCAGAGAAGTAGACCTCTACACAGGCTACACAACGAGAAATATCCTGTGCATGCCTATTGTAAGCCGAGGAAGCGTAATAGGTGTTGTGCAGATGGTGAACAAAATAAGTGGAAGTGCCTTCTCTAAAACTGATGAGAACAACTTTAAAATGTTTGCAGTCTTTTGTGCTTTAGCCTTACACTGTGCTAATGTAAGTTTTATTTACAGTTTTGTCAGCTTTTGGTTATAGTGGGAAGACAGAATCCTACTAAAGCATTTTGATGTTCCAGATAATTAAAGTGATTCATAAGTCTGTTTCATTGAATTAATGGGAAAACAGGAGTCATTGAATTCCTTGCTGAATAATTGTATTTTAAGAGGATGATAGGGATTCATTTGATGCTTTCTGAAATAATTGTACTGGATACATCGATTTGGTGTAGCTAAACTGAGAGCAAGCTCTGAAATTTGTATATCTGTCTATCGTCTCTTTTCCATTAGAAGGTATGATTCTTATTTACTTTCATAAATGCAGAGCACATGTTTTACAAATTTAACTGGCGGATGGAGAAGTTATATATTCTCTTGATTCCATGTATTTAATATTCAAAGATATAGGTTTATACATTTATAAGCTGTGCTGTATACTCATAATTATCCATGCTTCTAGATAGGAGCGGGTAGCTATTTTTGTTTTCAAAACTTTTATCATCACAGAAATTACTATTCCTGTAGGAAGCGTAAGCAGTTTAATGATCGTTACTATATGAGTATAAAAATGGAGTAAGTGCAATAAAAACGCAATGCAGAAGAAAGGTAACATACAATGCAATGCCAGTTCAGCCTGGTGATTTGCATTAAGCCATTTTATCACGTTGATATGCTCCAGCAGCAAATTTTATTAACAATTACTTAGACTTGTTCAATATGACTCAAGGCAAGTAGAAATTCCTGCATCTAAATGAAATTTGGGACTGTGCAATCACTCAATTTTGTGTGAGTTCACTCTTTTTAGATGGTGAATGTTACCATTCAGGGCATATTGCTCCAGACCATTTTCTTTACTAGTAAAATTGCTGTATCCTTGCTTGTTTACAAGCCATGCCATGTCTGCAATAGCTGTCTGAACCTCTCAATAATTAACTGTACTAATTTTTCACAGTTATTGCATACTAACGTAGGCATGATAAACATCTCATTTACTTTTTACTGTGCATAGGTAGCAGTTATTTGTACCAATTAATACCTGATTTCATGCAGTGGCAGAAAACATTGTGCCCTGCTATCAGTTTTCTTTCTGTTAGCATATTGCAAGGAGCTGAGCTCTTTTTCTAACTCCTGAACTTAAATTCTTTTTCTTGGGAGAGCTCAGATGCAGTGAAAAATCAGCCGAGCCTTAGATGTTTACCTGACTGAGTAGATGCAGAATGATGTGATAGAAGGCCCAGTTTTCCAGATGTACTGAATTTCATATAATCTGTCACTTTACTAATGTGTGAAGTTGAGCAGCCAAAAGCACTAACGTTTTTGCAGATGATTATTTTAAGAATAAGTGCTTGAATACAGGAAGGAAATGTTTTTTCCTTTATTAAAATTTCACACTCATGAATGACTTCCCTTTTTCAGATGTACCACAGAATTCGCCATTCAGAGTGTATTTACCGTGTAACGATGGAGAAGCTATCCTACCACAGTGTTTGTACAGCAGAAGAGTGGCAAAACCTCATGCACTGTACACTGCCTCCACATATTTATAAAGAAATTGAATTGTAAGTATTTTTCTCATATAGCGACAGTCGCATCTCGTATCAGTTTGTGAAAAAGCTGATTTTTTTTTTTTCCTACATGTAGTGGAGCGTTTTGTAGGAAGCACTTTTATTATTGTACTGTCCTAAAATCAAGGGGTTTATCTCTGGCTTTCTTATACTTAGTTATACTTAATGACCTGTGAACAAATTTTATCTATCAAGGATGTAAAATAATACCTACTCAGAATGGTAGCATTTTCCTCAGGCTACAGTAGTTGCTTTAAGCATTAGTTTATATCTAAGGATTGTAGAGATGAGCTTTCTTTCTGATAGTCCCAAGTAACCAACAGCTCAGAGCCAGAGAGCAGGCTGAGCTGGAACATTAGTAGTTAAGACCAAATACATGATCTCATCCCCTTGCATGTGTTTTAGAATGAGAGATTCAGCTCATTCCTGGGATTTTTTGGGTTGTGTATTTTTTTGGTTTGGGGGTGGGGTGGGTTGAGGTTTGGGTTTGGTTTGTTTGTGGGGTTTTTTTGGTGCATGTGTTTTGTGCATCTGCCTGTGTTTCTTGGAGGAGGGTTAAATGCACACAAATCTCTAAACTTCTTAAGATAATTCAGAGTTATGAATCCCAAGTGCTAGAGTTTAAAGTTGCAGCCTAAATTTGCCTACTAAATTAGCCTAAATGGGACTTCCCATCCAGCCTATCTGAAGGCTTTCTCTGAAAAAAATCGGTTGCTTTCAGCTGCCAAGGGTCTGCTGTGTGCTGAAGATGTACCTCTGTCTGTATTTTATCAGTCAGTCCCCACTCAACGCTAATGCCAGGACTTCTCTCATCCAGTGTGGCTGGATTTGCCTCTTCTCCTTTCTCCCTCCTTTTTAATTTTTATCATTCCACTCATATCTTACTCATTTCCTTCCTCATCTGAGACTTTCAAACATTGATGCATTTTCTCATTTTTGGACTGTTTAATGTTCCCTTTGTTTTCTTCTTTACATTCTCCTCTTTGCTCTCTCTTTCTTTCTCTCCCTGCTTCTCTCTCCTGGATCTTTTCCTCCTCTATCACTGGTCGGAGGCCGGGTTCCATTGGAAGCTCTCACTCCAGCAGAGGGCAATAGTGGATTTTCACGGGCTCCCACTCCCAGCTCTGCCCTTTACTGGGGGTCTCAGCAGCTGAGGCGGATGAGAAATACACCTACTTCCCTGAGCTACTCACCCATCTGCCGCTTACCTACTCCCTGAGACCAATTGTCTGAGCACCCTTCATCCCACCTCCTAAAAGTTCCCAATTCATCATAGTTACTCACAGTTCACATTCATCTCTTTTTTCTTTTCTTTTTTTTTTTAAATTCAGTTTAAAATCAGATGTCACTGCCTCTCACCAAAGCATTGGTCTGTGGGTTTGGAACCCCATTTTGTCAATATACACAAGCAACATTTTTGGTTGATTTTTTGTTTTTTGGGTTTTTTTTTTCATTTGCATTTACGTTTACTGGTTTAATGCAAGTTCCCATCAAAGCAATGAAACCAGCATGGCTATGGCCTCCTTTATCCTCCTTCTAGCCAGTAAACCACTGGCAGGCGTAGTGTATATTTTCACATGTCTAATTGCTACCTATCTTCTCATCTTGAATAGCTCATATTCTTCTTTTTTCAGCAATTTAGGAGGCTGAAGAAGCCAGGAATCCAGTTTCATAAATACACATTGCCACAACCAATGAATTTCACTGGCAGTTGAGGCAGGAGGACATGTAAAGATGGGTGTGTTACACATGGCTTCACCCACAGACCACTCTTCTGCTCCAGAGAGTAACATTTTGGGGACTAACATAATAATGAATCCTTGCAGGGAAGTAAGTCTGGGGTAACAAAGTCTTTTCTTTTGCAAGAGGAAGAGATTCAGAGTAAACTAGAAGATAGGGCTGGAAAAGACCAAAGACCTTGAGATGCTGTATTGTCTGTTTCTCCTCCACCACCTCAATTTAGAATCAGCTGCCAGGAAACCAGTTGGGGTCAGAAAACCAGGGGCGATAGACTGACAGCCAGTAATATCTAACTCATAGGATGAACTCCCTATTAATCTAATTTCAGCTGACAAATGGGGAAGCATCTCTCACCGAGACACCTAGGTCCTCATCTGGTCAACAGAGAGAGAGAAGTGGCTATTATACATTAGAGGCCTATTTTTAAACAAACACATATAAAGGTGTGACAAGTGACCTTGACCTCCTGATGACTTCCTGAAAGAGGAAATTTGACAAAATTAACAGTGCAGCGTGGAGCTGAAAATGAACCCAGAACAAAACAAGTGCAACTGAAACTCAGAAGAAAAGGAGAGCTGGCAATCATGGAACCTTGAGAGAGTGAGGAGAGAATGGGAAGAAGAAAACAAATCAAAAAAGACATATTAATCTAGAGCTCCTGTGAGTCCCAACTCTCCAGCCACGCCAACAGCCAGTGTAACAGCTATAAATCATGGCAAGTGGTGCTTGCCTTCTAGCCTGTGTTTTCACACAAAATAAAACAGTCTCAAACACTGGAATACTGATTGCCTTTCTTCAACTGGTGGCACATTTCTTGCCGAGGTTTTGACATGTGCAAAGTACTATAAAGGACAGCACATGCCAGGGACAACCCAGGAACAACTGTGGACCATGCTGTAGATATAATTCTACATCTGAAGCATCTAAGCTCTCCCTAGGAGTAAATATCTATCTAGCAACTATCGATCTGTCTGCCTACTCACCTAAGCACCTTTTAGAGGTCAGATGAAAGAGAGAAAAGCAAAAAAAAAAAAAAAAAAAAGAACCAGAAAAGGCCAGGAGGAAAGAAATTGAGGAGCTGACTGAGGAGCTGTGATCAGTCCCAAGGTGATGTTTGGACAACTTTCTGTTTCTAGAGACGCTCCCACTCTTTTCTGAATAGGTCTTTTCTTTTCCCATTCACTGATATAGTCTCTAGAGCTGGTTCTCCTCAGGGAGAGAGAAAACAAGGCATAGAAACTGAGTGGTTCTTATCCAGTCCCCAAAACATTAGCTGAAGAGGGACATCCAGCTGTTGTGTGCTGCTGGAATAGTTCAAAGGTTTGTGGCCCAGAACTGTACCTCTCCTACAGTTCTCCCATGAGTTTGGGACTGGAAAAGGGGCAGGTTCCCAGAAATTGCCAGTTGCCTTCAATCATGAGTTACGTTTGACCTGTTGTTAAAAATAGAAACTAAAACCATGAAGGGAGGCTTGAAAATCCCAAGGTAACGTCGGAAGTCTGTGGCAAAGCCTCAGTCTCTAAGATATTATGGTGTTTGTTTCCAGTTCAGAAAATCTTTCTTTCTGTATCTCTCCTCTCTGAATCAGTCTGATTGGATAGCCTGTGAGTTATTTTTATTATTATTATTTTTCATCTGTTCTAATTTACCCATTTTCTGATACTATCTTTCATAGGCTCTACCAAGTTCTGCCAAGTATTTAAAGACTAAAGCAAAATTCTGCCAGATGTTTGACTCCATCTATCAATTACCCCTTTAAGTAAAAAGCAGGCTGGCATTTGAGGAAAAGAGGGGCAGCTGTAGTGGTTAATCTTCCCAGGACTTCATGCATGAGGTTTTGGACTCAGCTTCTTGTGCTGGGACAAGGGGTTCAGAAACCAGTGCTGATGTTTTGCTTTGAAAGGAAAAAAAAAAATGCCATCACTGTTATTATTTGCTGGTTTCTGGAGAAAAACTGTGACACATTAAATTCTGATTGAATACAGGGAAGAATTCTCAACAGCAGAGTTGTGAAAGGATTGATATTTTGTTAGCAGTTTTCTTAAAGAAAGAGCCTATGTTTGGACTGAGGTTTTGAGGGGGTTGGATTTTTTCTTTTTTGGTCTTGTCTCTTTGGTAAATGAGGCTGACATTTTCTTGAATTAAATGAGTACCTAATTTGCATGGTGCATGACTTTCCCCATTTTCTCTTGACCAATTCAACAAAGGACTTGGAGGAGGGACAGAGAAGGAGCAAAGCCATGACTTAAAAGTATGGGAGTCAAGTCCCTTCTCAGGGGAGCTCCAACACCACACCCGTGTCCATCCCAGCATTTGCCAGCACTTCCCAGTGACAGTATTTACTGTGTACAGAAGGAAAACTCATCTTCCTCACCTTCAATCTGATCAGGGGTGAATTCAACCTGGAAGAGACAAAGAATAAAAGCCAGATAAAAACAGAAAACTGAAGCAAATAAGAAGAGAGCTGGGTTAGTCTCTGTGATGGTTCTGGGTGCTTGTGAGGTCCATGAAAAATAGCTGATAGATTCCTCTTCTTTCCTCCTCCACTTTCCCTATTCACCACTCCCACCTTTAGGACCTCCATCCCCACCACAAGGCTGCAGATTCCCTTTGTCCATTCCTCTGCTGCTCCTGTGTTCTTGCTGTAGTCTCTTTCCCTGTCCCAAGTGACTGCCCACCACTGATGTAACACCATGATAAACCCTAGGCTACTTCACTGAAAGGATTTTATCCATAGACAGATGGAGATCTACTATCCTTAGTCTTTTCCAGCAGAAGAACTGGGCGGTATCAAGTGAATCAGGCTCAAAGAAAAGTGAAGGAAATGGTTCTTTGCTCTTAGAGATGAGTTGGGGAAAGCTGTTCATGGGATACTGTGGGTATTCACAGCCCACATGTGTGTAAAGGGTCACAGGACCAATCCCTGGAAAAGAAATCAATTTCTGTGTATTATAAAATGTACAGAAATACTTAGTTTAGGAATTCTCTCCCTGATGTTTAGGAGGCTGTTTTGGAGGGGTTTTTCCCTGTTCTTGTACCTTTTCCTAAAGCATGCTCTAATAACCACTGCTGTACTAAACTGGACAACTCTGCCACCTGCTCTTGTTTTCTTACCACATCCTACTTCCCCATTTCCAAAGTTTTAGCATTTTCCCACTCCCTATTTTTTCATGGAACTGCCCTCTTGCAGCTCTGGACTCCAAAAATGCTCCAAAATCCCAACAGGCTGCTGCTGAGCTCAAAGGCAAAAGGAGGAAACACAATGTCAGAACATGAGGTCCAAGCTTCTGAACGAACAGGCGCAGGGCAGCAATGTGAATTTACACCAGGATTTACATCTGCCTTTCAGGAAAAACCAACAGGGTGGGTGTCTCTGCTCATAGGGGCATTCCTGCACTGCCCTTATGATGAACAGATAAATAAAGAGAAACCATATTTTGGTATGCATAAACATGCAAGTGAATACATAGAAAGGCATACGCTTGGGACGGACCTAAACAGTACATGAATGCACACCCTTGGAATCATTTGTCTGTGGATATAGACCACCCTTCTCCCCAACATATGTAAAATTCTACACATTTCTGTTCAGATTTTCCATTTGAAGCTGACCACCTCTCATTGCTTAGTACCATATTTTGTTCCTTGGTAGCAAAGCAGGCAAATGGAACCAAGGCATAGCGAGAACGTCAAATGCAAACTCCCTTTTTCCTTGTTTCAAGGTGAAATGCAAAATGACACATATCTCCATCATCTACTTGGGGTTTTCATAATATTAAGGGTTGTAGCTGTTGGAACTCCTTGGCTCTCTATCCAGGATGGCTGTGAGACGGGAGAGCATGATGACACCAACCTCTTCATTCCAGCCTGGACTCAGTGGACAGCTCGCAGATGTTTTTCTGTCTCCAGACACCCAGAGCACCACAAGGAGTTTTAACATTCATTCATAGCACACAATGAGGGCAGATAGAGATACCCCAAAACTCATATTTCCTACCAGTACCCTGCCTATCTCTCCCTACCATGGCATTTCTGAGCATCTTTTGGCTTAGGAGAAGGAAGAACCAGGAAACCTCTGGTGCCCTTGGAAGGCAGAACTCAACACTAATCCTCCAATTGTTGAAAATCAGGCTGCTATTTTTATGTCGGCCTTGTTCAATCCTTATCTGAACTAGCTCATTCAGGGGATTACCACTTTGTTTGCATTTCTTAGTCATGATTTACCTTGAATGAAATCCAATTAATAAAATAGTTACCTAAGTGTAAGCCAGGAGGCTGTCTGGAAGGAAGAATTTTATTTACAGCATGCAAGAAAGGACTCCTCCAAAGAATAGCAATGCTCTTCCCTTTCCTAACACATGGAGGGGTCCAAACACATCTTTTTCATGGAGATTATAATGATCTAGATTGGGTCCTATCCCAGATCTGCATACCTTGGTTTAATTAGAAATAAAGACCCATCAGGGGACACATTTATACAAGTGCATTGTCAGCAGCAGCCTTGTTGCCCAGTGTGTCTACTTTGAGAATTTGACTGAGGCTAATTGCATATTGAGTTTATCCAAGCATCAATAGCCAGTGTGGGTGAAATAAGGCCAGAGCTGCTGGCAACTCATGTTTAAATCCCAATGATGGATTGCTCTCAGGGAAGAATTCTTCTCAGCTACACTTAGATGTAGACATCCAGATGTGTCAGTGACTCCACATTTGCTTTATACCAGAAGAAGGGCACAGGCACTTCTACCATGTAATTTGACTTCTTTTAGGTCTGCCCTTGAGGAGATGATGAGTTTTTCTTTCCTTTTCACTGAGTAGATCAATCAATTCTACAACAACAATAAAAAGAGTGTGGGTGACTAGCACAGATGCAGATGTCCTTTTCTAGTGAGTCCCACCCAGAAAGCATGAACTAACCCTTTGGCAAACTGCAGGCCAGGAGAAACCGTGCCAGAGCGAAAAAGGATGACTGTAAATTCCCACAGCTGGATCAAAGGGAAGGTCTGACCTGAAGGACTGAGTGTGCTTCACCTCAAATCACGGCCCCTATAAAAACACCACCCAGAGATGGAGGACCATGTGTGACAACTGGTGAGGCAATGGCAGACAGTTTGACCAACCCTACCACCCAGGCATGACTTCCTCTTTGGAAAGCTGAAGAGATGTGTGAGTGGTGACTGCTGTTATTTTCTCCCCTCTCAGCATATACCATCATGGAGTTGGAGGGAAAGACGAGTTATCATTCACCCAGCCACAAGGTATCATTGAAGATGGACGGAATGAACTTTGGGCTATATTTAGTTTGAAGATGGCTGGGTTTTGGTTTCCCGCTCCCTCTGAATGGCATGGAGCACCAAAACTAAAGCCATCTCTATGTAGCAAGAACAAGGGTGGAGTTGTCCATGAGGAGAGAGGGTCACTGCCCCAGAGACACCAGGCAGGAGGGATCTAGAGGACAGACTGTAAAAAAAGGGGTCAGGCGAAGGTGAAAACTGGACAAAGAAGTCACAATGCATTGCAGCCACAGAGAGTGACACACACCCATGCTTTGAGGCAGCTCTGCTTCTGCTGCTCTACTGCAAGGAGCATCCAAGGGAGGGAAAACCCCTAGTGGTGTCTCTGATGTCCAAGCCCACCCCTGCCCCCAGGCACTTCCACCAGCATCACCCCCACACTTCACTGAGCTCGGTGAGCAGAGCAGCCCTCATCGCCCAAAACTGGAGGCTGGAGGCCCTACTCACAGGCTTGATGTGAATTTGCTTTCCCAGATGCAACTTTACATTCTCCAGTTGCTTGGAAGTAGATGAGGATGGTTTCCCTCGGGGTTTTGTTTGTTTGTTTGTTTGTTTGTTTGTATTAAATATACTGGCACTTCAGAGAATTTAGTTTCCCCTGGCATTTTTAATGTCAGCAACTGAGCTTTTAAAGCAACAACATTCCTCTAAGTGTCAAGCACCCACAGCACCAAGGCTCACAGTGGTGGTATTTCGTACAAACCCATACGAGGGATAGAGCTGTTGACTGCTCATCTCATTCCATTCCTCTCCTGCCCTGATGGGTGGACTGTGCTGCGTGGTCTTTGAAGACAACAGACGCCTGAATGAAAATCTTTCCATAGCACAAAGGAAATGTTATGCCAACTGCCCTACTGTTTAATAATCTTGGTTTTAGGGGATCATCACCTGGTCACCAGTGGTGTCAGCTGAAGCTCTAATGCTACTGTCCTCTTTGCTTAAACAATGCCATTGAGCTGATTTTGTCCCAGAGACACCAGGAGGATGCAGGCACCCCTTGGTGCTGTTAACGTCATTCACAGCTTCATATCACAGGGAATTTTTTTCTAAACCCATAGTATCACAACCAAGCACATCATAGCTCTGTGCGTGATAAGTCAGACATAACTCAGTCTGAAATAAGTCCTATTAATAAAACTGGTGCTAATCAGCAGGCAAAAGGTTATCTGGGGAGAAACATTTAGACAACGCAAGCAAGGAGCCCCTCCTGAAAAGAAACAATATTCTTCCTGTTTCATAGTATTCTGAGGAATCCTAACACAAAAAGCCAGGTTTTAACTTAGACCTAGCAGTGCCAGTTTTGGAGAAGAAGACGGGTGGGCTTTTTTTTTTTATTGTGCTCTTGGGAGACTGATTTAGGAGGCAGAAATGCAGCAGATGGAAAGAGGCCCAGAAGGCCATCAAGATCAGTATCATTGTGTTGAGGTTACGTTTGTATTTCACAAGCATGTGGCTTTTTCCACTAAGACCTTTTAAAGCCTATTAATACACATCATCCCCATCATTCCCTCTCCCATCGCTTTCTGAGCAGAGCAATTACAAGGTACATAAACTCCTCCACTGCCCATGGGTAAACCTTGACACTTGGCCAAACCTCATACAGCTCCTTACTGATGTTTGATGGTCACTCCTGATCTCTCATCATCTCCTCTACCTTCTGAAACCCTTTTGGTACATCTGCCTTTAGCTCCCAGGGTTTAACTAAGGATTTTCCTCATTTCATGGTCTAATGGGAGAGAAGGCACAGTACAGCATACAGGCACTTGACTAATATATGAACTGTGACACAGGACAGCACAAGATGCTCCACCTGGTCTTCATGGGGAACAGCTAAAGTACAATGAACATTTTGCAGAATGGAAACCTAACCATAAAACTCTACTGATACTCTATGT
>JAOXNH010000012.1:1268135-1285639 GCA_028566575.1 Bartramia longicauda | reverse complement strand
ACTCTATGTTTTGACTTCTGTGTTTGGTCCCCAATGTTTTCAGAAGAAAATTTATTTCAAATTAGTCTGAAATGACAGGTCATTTTGGAATGGTAGAAAATAGAGTGTTTGGGAGTCAAATGGAGAACTGAATTGTTGACATCTTACAATACCTAACTATACTGGTAATGAAAGTGAGGTGAAAATAGAAACCAACCATTATTTTCAGCTGAATTGGCAAAGCCTTTCCTTAAAAGGATCAGGAAAATGAGGCAAAGTCTTTGCCAAGGTCATGCAGAAGGTGCTGCTACATAAGGAAATACGCAACTACTTTTTTTCTCCAGCCTGCACTCTTTTCCACCAGAAGATGGTCACCTTGAGTCTTTCTTTTATCTGGGTTTCCTGAGAGTGTTTTTCCCAACTGCGCTTTTCCAAGTCTGGTAGTAGCCTATAAATTGATAGCTCCCTTTCTCGGATGGGGAATATTTTGCCACAACTTTCTGGAGTGCAAAGGGAAATTCCAGAGCCTCGACAGGAGAATGACGCAGCCACGTTGGAGAACTGAGACAGTTTCTGGCAACAGCCAGCACCAGAAATATAAAACACTTTGTAGACCGACTGTTCTCCCTGTAGCAACATGGTTTTTGGATTCTCCAACCATTTATTGACGGCTGGCTTTCCGCCTTCTCTGCCACTCCCCCCTTCACCAGTTTCACCAGCAGATGTTTGTTCAGATGTTTGCAACCATGGAAGAAATTGTAAAACCTAAAAAATACCCTCTGTTAAGTTCTGGAGGGGAGCTTGGGGTGTAGGAGAGGTCAGACGTTGCCTGTACTGTCTGCCTGAAGTAGACACTAGCACATGGGTTGGGTCTCCGATGGAGAAGAGAAGAAACTTAAGGGTACAACTTGTGGACAACACTGCAACACTTTCTGGGGGCTTCAGGTCTTCAAATCACCTGGTAAGTGGGTACTAAGAAGGAAAAAGGTCCATCTCGCAATCCACTTGCATGGGGAAAGGGGTACTTCACCATTCTACACATAATTATGGGATGGCATTGCACTTGTGCCCCTTGCAAGAAGATTATTTTACGATGGAAGGTCTCAAACAGGAGAGGGAAAATTTGTCATCAAATAACACATATGGTGGGCATGATGTGTTAGAAAGTACCCAGCAAAAGTGAAAAGCTTCCGCATTTAATTTGGTAAACAGCTTAAAGTAAGGGGGAAAAAATAAGGCATTAATATTTATATTATTATCATTATTTCACTATTATTTTGACATAAAATCTTTTCCCGTTGTCTTTCATTTCCAAAATCAAACGTTTTGTCTTGTAAATAATGACACCTTTTTCTTATTCCTTTTTTAAAAAAAAATTAAATTAAAATATTTTAAATTGAAATGGCATATTTCGTGTAAAATTGACTTAAAGAATCCAACTCCCCCACATTAGATCACTCCACACCCTACCAAAACAATTTTTTTGGGGTTGAATGAATCCATTTCAAGTTGCCAAAAAAGCATTCTTGTGGCTTTTTTTTGTGTGCTGCTGGAACCTCCTCCTGAAAATTCAAGCTGGTTTCTTCTAATATTTTAATTTCCCTAGCAAGCCTAAGAACAACGACCCTTTGCTGAACTAATTTGGCTCTCAGATGACACAGTTGTGCAATTCCTCTAGGTGGCTGATTGACTTGCCAGCCATGCTAGTAGTGAATGAGACCATATGAGGCATTTAGTTGGCCTAAGTGAAATGAGTTTGATGGGTCTCAGGCAAGACGTAGCAGAAAGGTGTCTGTAAAGCAAAAGTCTCCTGGAAGCAAAGGAGTTGTTTCTTGGATGTAGAGGCTGAAGCTCTTGCTTACACAGAGCAAAAAGTCCCCCAATATCTTGGCAAAGTACCTCCAGCAGCAGCACCAGCCACCACAATCATCTATTACGGTTTTCTTCCTCTAAGGTATAGTATGAGCTTAAGTGTCCTGGGTAGAAAATACTAAGGTTTTCCCAGAGATATCCTGACACAACTCCACACACTGCAACGTGATGCAAACATCATAGAATTATAGGATCATAGAATTGTCTGGGTTGGAAGGGACCTTTCAGATCATCAAGTCCAGCTATAACCTAACACTGACAAAAGCCAGCCCTAAACCATATCTCTAAGCACTATATCTACTCATATTTTAAATATCTCTCTCCCAAGTCTGTGCCAAAGGTGGTGTTTTTCTCCATCATGGGCATTGCAGCCATCACCACCCCAAGCCCTCCCAGGGATGGGATGATGCCAACCACCAGCCCCCAGCAAATCCAGTCCATCCTTATGCTCTTGCAACTCCTGCAGAATGAAACAGTAGCCAAACCCCCTGAAAATGTCACACCCCTTGCCCTGAAACTTTCTTGAAAAAAGAACAGGATTAAGCTGCCAAAGAGTCATTGCGATAACGTGCTGGCGACAGAGAGAGCTCTGCTTTTGTTCCACGAAGCTGGCAGGCACAGCACACAGGACGCTCCCAAAATAATCACACTGTGACCCAGCCACAGTTTCAAATGGGCCAAAATTTTCCCGTAGCAAATCCATGAGCACAAACTAATATCTGCCGCATTTCATACTCTGGGAGTTGGTTTTGGTTACTTTAAATTTTTTTTAAAATTATTTTCCGAAGCAGGACATTATTCACTGTGAGCTGAAAAACAACGTGCTCTGATCTCACTATGTAACCGCAGCCGTACTGGATGTTCCTGCCCATCCCCAGCATCACCAGGGAGCTCAAATCCGAAAAGCTGAGCCCCAGCTGGGATGTTGGTCAAGAGGATGGAAATTTTAAATCCTCCCCCTTTTTATCGAAATTTCAAATTCCAATGGAAGAAAATAAAGAAGGAGAAACACTTTCCCCCTCCCTGCCACCACCAGTTTTTCCTTTCTGTTCAGCCTCCTGAGGTCCTTTACTTGATTTAGAGGTTTATTTATTTACGTAGAAAGAAGCCAAATCTGAAGTTTCCTACAACCGCAATTGGAGCTGACGTTTCAGAGTTTTGTTTTGGGTTTTTTTCGGTTCGCTTACAACGGTGTCAATGTCCAAACCCCAACCGTATTAACAAGTGCTCTGACCCGTGACGGTTTTTCTCCAGGCTTTGCAGCGGAGCCTGCAAGGTGACACCGAAAAACAAGTTTCTCCTGAGACCCATGAGGTCCGTTCACATCCCACAGCCTCAGTCCCCAACGTCCTTTTGCACTCCTCACAGCCAGCTCCTGCTATCGTACGCAAGGATGTTGGGGGCAGATTCAGTCACTGTGTTTATAAAGTGCTGTCACCAAAGACTACAGCATTCCATGACATTTCATTCCTAGACAGAGGGGGTGCATTTTTGGGGGTATTTCTTTTTGCAACCATTCAATCAAAGACAGAGAACAGCCCCCTGCCAGGCTGTCACTCTTACCTACTAGTCGGCACTAAAAACATGGACTGAAAAGTCTGAGCTATGTTCCTTTACCAATATTCTATCTTTTTTTTGTTCTTCTTTTTGTTTTTTTTTTTTAAATTTTTTTCTTCCCCCCCCAAGTGCTCAACAGTTATTGTTAGGCTGTTCGTATTAGCTGGGTTCTCAATAATGCCATTTTATATGTACTTGCTCCACGTTGCTGTTTTTTTTTAAGGCTGGGTGGGTTATAAACCACTTGTTTTTCTAAGATCGTTCACAGGAGCAGCCTTCTCGCAGGAGATTTTTTCAGCCGCCTCTGCCCCGTGGCTGCAATGTTCTGCTGCTTCCCAGAAAACACAATCGATGGATTGTCACTGTTTCTATTCTGGGCTCTGGATGCGTAAGTTTACTGGAGCAGAGAAGTTTTTGCAGGCTGGAGGCTGGGTTGGCTCCAGCCGGGTTGGGGACTGAGTGCCACCTACCTTCCTGGCGTGATCCCGGCAGGATGAGCTGTGGCGTTGGGTTCTCCTGCACCTGTTGGAGGGCTGGGAAGGGGGACACTGGTCCCTGAGCTGGCCATGCAGGCAACTTGCATGGGGATGGTGTGTGCTAACACATGCATCGTGACATTTGGATAAAGAAAAAACATCACGTGTAGATGGGTGTAAATGTTTGCTCATCTATTTATATGTCTACATATATGTGTACTAATTCATATGTGCATATCAATGTACATAAATGCACACTTACATTTCTTCCTTACATACATTTCTATGCACCATGCACATACTATATTTATATATTTTTATATATATATATATGTATCATAGAATCATAGAATGGTCTGGGTTGGAAGCGACCTTAAGGATCATCGAGTTCCAACCCCCCTGCCACGGGCAGGGACACCTCCCACCAGACCAGATTGCTCAAAGTCCCATCCAGCCTGGCCTTAAACACCTCCAGGGATGGGGCATCCACAGCTTCTCTGGGCAATCTGGGCCAGGCTCTCACCACCCTCACAGCAAAGAATTTCTTCCTGATATATATTGTATGGACAACTCACATTGACAACACGGTAACCCCCAAAACAGCCAGAGAAACCAGAAGTGAGAGAAGATGGTTTATAAAGGACCAGGATAAATCTACACTGATCCTTTTAAATCTAAAGGATACTATCCTTTGGATCTAGAGCACAGATCTTTGGAAAAATATGATACAGGTATTCAGCTAGGATAAATCCCCATGGGTACATGCGTGACTGGAGGGGGCTCTGCTGATTAACCCCCCTACTGGGAATCAATCCATGACGTGGACAGCATTCATGAGCAAAAGCCACTAAAGCTCTCCTGATCCCTGTGTTTAGTGGCAGCAACACCCGATTCCCTGGCTATGGCTGGGATTCTGGGAAGCAGCCATCATCTCATCAAAGCTGACCGCACACCCTGAGCATAGTACAATGATTTCAGTTCAAAGTTAGTTGAGTCCCTCTTCTCCCTGCCTGCTTTTTTTAGGATTCAGATGGCAGATAGGACAGGGGAGTGAACAATGCCACGTCAGACGCATACATACTATGAGACTTGAAATTAAACTCAAGAAGGGAATTTGCTTAGGAAGGAAAAAAAAAACAACATTCTGCAGATTACATTGGCATTGCCCCTTTACTATTATTACATCCATTTCCCTGCCCATATTTCTTTCCATTTCTTTACACTGGCTAGAATAGGATAATTTTTTACATATATATATATTATTGAAATATTTTGACGTTGTTCCTGTTTTTGTTCTTGCTGGTGGTTTTGCTTTGTTGTTGTTGTTTTTAATGATACCTGGGCTTTAACCAATCCTTTTGCCACTTGTAAATCTTACAACAAAGCCTAAGCAGCTGATCAGTGTTTGGGCTGGCAAGAAAAGAAGATGGAGGTGGACGAGCTCACTCTTAGTCTAATGTCAGAAAACCCCATAGATTGAGACCATTCAGAGCCACTAGAGCTTCAGGAGGGGCCAGGATGCTTTGGGACCCAAAGTCTCCAGCCTGTGCAGTGAGGGGGACAAGACTGGAGCCATGTGCATGGAGAGCAAGGGCTCTTCCCATGCTCCTGGTTTTGGTGGAGAGCTAACTGGTTACCCCACTTTTGGCAGGTAGTCATTGCATTCCTCTGCCTGAAAATCAGTGTAGATTAACTCTGCCTTTTTCTGCTGCCAAGGGGAACTGCTCCGTAGTAGCTTTTTAGGTATTTATATCAGTCCTACTCTTCTAACACATCACAACCTTTCATGAAAGCCCATCTCAGAGCTATAATTGTCGCTGTCCCCATTTTGCTGCTGGAGCATGTAAGTGCAGAGATAGGTCTTTGCCCAAGGTGACTGCTCCCAAGGTTACAGTTGGGGATGGCACAGTGAAGCTGAAGAACTCTTTCACTTGGGAATGCTTTTCATATGAAAATGCATTGCCCTGGACCGACATAGCAAGGACGTTGTGACTCCAGCCTGGAGTACTGCATCCAGCTCTGGAGTCCCCGCTGTGGCTGCCCCATCCCTGGAGGTGTTCAAGAGCAGGGTGGATGGGGCTTTGAGCAACCTGGTCTAGTGGAAGATGTCCCTGCTTATGGCAGTGGATTTGGAACTGGATGATCTTTAAGGTCCTTTCCAACCCAAACCATTGTATGATTACATGATTCTATGTTTGGTAACCAGCGTTGGGGAGGGATGTGGTGCAGGACCAGGGGGGAAGGCAGCACATCATCATCTGGCTCTCAGTCCGGCATCCAACTCACTATATATGTGGCTCTGCTCCATGCAGGGAACACCCACTAACATCTTTTTTCCATCCTGTCAGCACAGACACCATGGAAAAGTGAACCCAGGCACCTCTGTCCAAACATTAACATCTTTGCAAAAGTTAGGGGAAACCCAAACTTTCTGCTTCTATTAAGAACCAATGGTCCTCCCCGCCCCCTTCCCTCCTATAGCTACTCTCAACATTTTTTCCCCTTCTCAAAGTTAAATTTTAACTGGTTTACAAGAGGAATAAGTAATCTATCATCTCTACAGTCCAGCTTTCCAGCAACTTGGGAAAAGTTAGCACTTTGGCCAGGGCCTTCTGCATGCTCTGAGCTGTGCATTTAATTTAAATTTAATAGTTATTGCACGTTACACAAATGGCGATTAAAACCATATTGATCGAGGTTTAGCAGCTATGTGAGAAATGCAGATCTTATTACAGAGCTGCTCCACATCCAGACTGTGCTTTTAATAACTCCCTGCTCATCAAGGGGCAGATCGGAGAGAGGAAAAGGCAAAGGCAAGGCTGTGAGGCACCAGCTGGAGGGACAATGGTGAGGCTGAGGGTCAGGTAGCTCTCACTCACTTCCCACCTCGGGCACCCACATCCATAGCATGAGATCTCCACACCAATATTTTGCTTACTTGCTTGTCTATAAATCAAAGAAAAACCTACCTTACACACAGCTATAGTCATGCAGACAAGCCTACAGAGGCTACATCCACACCATGGGCTGAAGAAGCAGACAAACATGTTGGCTGAGACCTCAGAAGATAAATTTCCGTGGCAGGTTGCATTGCCATAAGGGCTTTCTAGGTCAGGACCTGCTGCAGAGCCACTTGAAAACCCCACAATCTGTCAAAACAGGGCTTTTTTGTTATTCTCTCATCCCTCCCCCCACCCCTTTCCAAAAAGCAGCAAAGTTCATTCGGTGGCAAAGTAGATATAAACAACTTCTTGTATCCTAGTTTGTCTGGATAATGACTGAAAAGAGAAAAGGAACCGGGAAAACCATAACTGCATTGAAATCACTCTGCTGAGAGCAACGCAAACCCTTTCCAACCAACTCTTTGCTTTTGCACCATTCTTTGCTTTGCACAATTTTCGTTCCTTAAGTAGAAGGAAAAAGCAAGCTGGGAAATACTGCAAGGACAAGGGGTGTATAAATATCAGGGGAGACAGATAAAAATGTGAAACATGCAGGAGTATGAGGGGAAATGTAGAGGGAGACGGAAAAAAACCTCAATCCTAGATAAATTTGCAGAAAATCTTACTTTTGCTGATTTCAAATGGCTCAGTAACTCTGGGCTACCCTTGGGCAGGATTTACCCAGTTGCCACAGCCTTTTCTTCTGCATTAGGGAAATAAAGTTAACAACATTTAAGACCCTCTACAGAAATCATCTCTTTTCTATGAGAGACTAAGGAAAGTCACGTTCAGAAACTCCCGCTGTGTTCCTGCCTCTCTGCAATCCAGATACAGACTCAGAAAGCTGCACATTTTGGCTTTAAATACTCCAAGGCCTGAGGATTCAGTAATGCCACAACTCTGACTTATTTCAAATAAAAAAAGAGCATATGAAACTTGACAGGTTTTCATCTCTACATCCCTCAGACCAAGCTGAGCTGTTCCTGGGTTTTGTTTTGTACGTCCCAGTGCCACAGACATCAGGCATTGCAGAAAAGCTATTTTTTGGCAGCTGCATAACAAAGACTTGGAAGAGGAAACTGCCCAGAAAAATGAATTTTTATTTTTTTTTTTAAAAAATCATACTACTATGTATTTTAGGGTGCCACTGAGCAATTTCCAAATTTTGGGGGAAAAAGTCATTTTGATTAAAGAATGAAAACAGATTTGGGTTTTGTGTTCTACTTGATGACAGTTTTAGTTGGAAATGAGGGAGAAAAATTGTTCCAGATTAATAAAAAAGTTCTCTTTTGCCCAAATTGAAGTAATTTCAGCCATTAAAATTTTCTGGGTATTTTTTTTATGTAAAAAGGAAAGAACCCTCCAAAATTAATAGCTGCTTCAGATAAAATAAAAAAAAAAATCTAAACAGGGAATTAACTAAGAAAAGCTGAAACTGGTAATTTTCTTTATCCTTTTCAGATTTAGTTTTTGAAAACCCTTTGCAAAATCTGTCTTTATTTGCAAAATATTCTGGTACCACCAAACTGCACTTTTCAAGTCTCCCCAGAAAACATTTTTACGAGAAACGTCACTCAGCTCGGCGAACAAGAGAGATATACAAAGATAGCCAGACTTTCATTGGCCCAGAAAATACATCTGGAAAGCTCCTTCGATTTCCAGTGCTATTAGATTTTGGCCCAAAGAATGAGTGGAATATCCCACAAAGAAACCCTTTTGCTGTGATTTAATGCGTTTGCTCAACATCTTACTATTTCTTCGCTGTTCTGCATCCTGGCCTTCATCTCTTGGGAATCATCTCTTTGGGGACATCTCCAGCCCCAAGGACTCGAGTCGCCCCACATCCCCTCTTTCAGATGGGATCAAGGGATTGGATTTCACTGGGTCAAGGACATGGGTTGTTTCCTAATACTGAAATTCCCTTTACACTTTCAGACACTGATTCATTTCTGTCAAGCAAGCTGCCAAATTCATGTCAACCTGGAGCCATCTGCTCCAAAGGGAGGGACAGGAGGGACAAAAGTCCTCTCTCTGCTATTAAAATCTGCTCCACAATGGCCAGCCAGGCTGGGAATGTCCTGTGCTTCCAGAGTGACATGGATTGTGATAAATAAAGGAGAGAATAAAAGAGCAGAGCTGCCTTTAGAAGTGTGCTATGGCAGCGTGGCATTTTAATTATGCTTATCTCTGGGGTCCATCCAGAAGCGCTGAAGCAAATTGCTCATGGGGCTTTATAAACATGACCATCACCTCTTTTTAATGCACAAGGCAGCACGTCTCAGCCACCAATCCCTGAGAAATACCTGTGGTAGCTGCGTAGAACAGCCTCTCGCAGGTCAGGAGGCTTTGGAGAGGGGACAGAGACTGTGTTGACAGCCCTGACAGCATCCTCCAGTTGAGCTTTCACTCCCTGTGCACGCTTGTGTGTGTGCGATGTGTAATGTCAAACCTCTGCAACTTCTTTTGCCTAGAGAGCATGAGGCAGGGTAGGAGAAAGCCCCATTTATGGAGGAAAAGTGTCCCATCGCAGACTTTAGCTTTCCTGAATTGGGCTGGGAATCCCTCCAGGAGGATGATCCTCTTCCAGTTCCCACCCAAAGTGATTTCTGCCCACTATGACCCGAAATCCTCAGGTTTTACCTAGGAAGGACCATAGGCTGCTGAGGTTGGATTTCCCCCAGCTTTGAGGGATGATGGATGGGAAGTGTGCAAGATTTTCTTTCAGACGTGGCAGAGATTGCTCAGGTTCAGGATCCTACAGATCTGTTCTCTTCCATGGCCAGTCCAGAGCCAGGATTTTGGAGTAGGTCCATCATTTCTTTTACAGCAGGGCCTCGGGCAGAACCACTAAGACTCAGCAGCCAATATCTGTACTGTGGAAAAGTCCCCAGACTGGTAGAAATCCAAACCAGTGGAGCTGTACAGCACTGTACAAACCAGATAGTTTTACTGGCTTTCATCCAGGCACAGTCCAGCTCTGGCAGTGTTCTCCAGGTGAGCACCGAGTTTTTGCAGTTCTCGTTAGCTGCTGAGCTGCCAGGGCTCTTCACTGCATCCAAATCATGGTTTGAGTGACCCTACTCTTCAACAGACCCTCTTCTCTACCACTGCTTTATTTGATCTACCTTAGATGCTCATCTTCAGGTGAAATAAATGAACTTCTGAAAGACCCTGTTTCTCTTTAGCAACTCTATTGGGAGCCTGAAGTGATTAGCTCAGCCTTGGATATCTAACTTGTAGATGCCTGAACTAAAGCAGGTGAATCCCACTCTTTTTTTCTTCCTTTTTTTCTCTCTCATCAGGCCCGAAATGCTTTTCCCTGACCAAAATCTTTGGCCTCAGTAGAGCTCATCTGGGTCAAAATCTGTGTATAGGATGTGAGACTGGATGATTAAAAAGCTTTAAGCTCTATAAAACAAGTACTCAGTGACATGGAAACTCAGTGACATGGAATGTTAATAGATCAAGCAGGAGCCTTTGACTTTCTTCACTCATCCTCCTATTTCTGTTTGGTGCAGGCTGAGCAGGGAAGAGGAACCTGGTTATCCTGGTTATTCCCACTAAATGGGATTTCACCTATTTTATTATTTTCTGATTCTTCTTGTGTGCCCATCCCAAGGGGATCAGGGTACTTTGGTTCAGTCACTTTGTAGTGCAAGAGGGCAGTGGGTCACATGTTAACTAGTTGGGTAAACGTTTTAATAATGCAATCTAGTGACTTTCTGCATTTACCTGGATATTCTACTAAGATCCTGTGCCTGAGATAAGAACTCAAACTTGTGCAGCCAAAGGTTTCAGGATGGACCTATTTTTCTTCACTATAACCAGCTGAGACAGACATCCCATCTAAACTAAATGTCTAGGTTCCCTCCCTAGAAGCCAGGCTGAGCCTTTTCCACTTTAAAATAAAGATTTAACCCATCTGAAGAAAAATATCTGTATTCAAAATAAACGGCATCTGAAATCTTCCTCTGGAGTTACAAGAGTTTGTACCATTATTATGCTGAAAAGGGAGTTGTTTCTATGCATCTGAGGATAGTCTGCCAGGTCAATGTCATTTTTGAGCACATTTGTCAGAGGTATTTTTCACCCACTAAACTAAAAATAAATCACAAAAAGCTCACAAAAGTTCTCACACCTTGCCCGAGCACCGGTCCATAGCAAGAACGGTGAGTCAGAGGCAAATCCCATAAAAAAAGCCAAAGGAAAAATTTCCTACTGACTCCCACGAGCTTGCAATGGGGTCTATGGGGTCTCTTGTCTTTGCGAAACTTTTAGTCATTTTTGCCTGGGGCCTCCTCGCTACTCAAATTTCTCTGTGCTTGAAAGGCTCAGGAAGAAACCACTGAGAGCAAGAGGCCCAGCATGGGCTCAGTTTAGCCTGGCAGGTGTCTGCCCACTTCAGAAACCTTCAAATATGTGAGCACAGGGGGGAAATTGCTCTCTAAAAGTATTTCTGCTGAGATGCACTGTAGGCCAATAATAATAACGGTGATGACAATGGGAATATGTAGCACCTGGAAGGAATGAAACACAGGGAAAAAATAGATTGGAGAGAGAAAGATGAGAGAGTGCTGGGAGGTTGAACGCATATGGTGGCCACCTTGAGCTGTCCTGATACCTGATCTTGGAGGCTCAGGTATACACATGTAAAGAGTTCCCTCATCATTCTCAAAGAAAACTTGGCCAAACCCTCAATGAGATCTGACGTCCTGACAGGTTTTAATGTGGGCAAAGACCTGCATCCTCCCCACATCCTACTAAAACATAACATAATTTCTTTTTCCAAGCTGGACATGTTATATGTACACTGCATGGGATATCTGGACAGGCTTTCTTCTGAATTAGACAAGCCTATAGTAATTTGGGTGCCTTTAGTGTGTCATGGGTCATCATCTACTCAGCTGTGCCTTTCTGGTGCAAAGCAGGGGTGAAACAGGTTGGTGAATCGCTTTGAAGACACCTACCCCTGTTGACCTTGCACCAGAGGGAAATGGTTCTTCAATATGTTGTGATTCAAATCATGGGATGCACTGGGATGTCCTACCTTTGTCCCAGCAAATGGCTTTTTCTGGAAAAAACAGCGACAAAACTTCAAGCAATCAGGGCACACACCCCATGGCTACTGATTGCACACACAAATGTCACAAAAATATGACTACAAAACCTCTGTCTCATACACATAGGCACAAAGGTGTCACAGGCTGCTTCACCCTCTCTTGTACACATATTCATTACTCCCATAAACTGAATTTATAGAGTATTTTTTTCTCTATTCACACTAATGCAACACATTTACCCAACAACCAAAATCCTTTTGATCCACAAATGATGGTTTTTCATTCCCCCATCTAAGCCCTTCTTATACATATATATACTCATACACATTTCTCCCACATCCAAGCTCAGTCCGAAATAATAATTTTGGTCCCTCCAGCCCAGAAGAAATTATTTAAAAGGGATTTTCCCCAGTGAAAATCAATCCATCTCCCTCAATCTGTCTGCCTGCAACCCTGCCATCGCACTGCCGCACGCTCGCTGCTTCGGAGCTGAGCAGACAAGTCCAGCAGGATCTCATCCTTGCTGGTGGTACACGATATCCATGTATTTCCCCCGTGGCCGCTCCCATCCCAGATGCTCTTACAGCTTTTCTTGCAGAAAAAGAAAAGGAAGGAGTTTTTACTTTTTTAGCATCCCTGCAGATGTTCAGAAGCCTGCAGGGCTTTTCAGGGGGAACAGGTTTCATGTGGCTTCAAGATCACAGTACTCCACAGAAATAAATGATGACTGTTTTTTCCCCAGGCACCTGTATTACTGCATGCTGCTACAATAAGCATATCGAGTGATGACAAGGGAAAATGCAGTTATTAAGGATAACTCTATATGGTAAGCCATGTCCCTTCCAGGTCCTCACACACACCAGCTGTCTCTACCTGGCCTTTCTGTACCCAGGACTCTCTGGACTTTGAGCACACGTCATCTCAGCTAACTTTAGCTGCTGAAATTTTGGCACACAAATATCTGTCTCATCTCCCTCTATCAACAGCATCTCCCAAGGGTGATTTAGTGCATCCCAATTCGGGTGTTTAGCCCTACCTACTGCAAGGGAGAAACCTCTAGAGAGTTTCTCTAGGTGATCTGTTTAAGAATGACGATCAACTTTCAGTTTAAAGCCAGATGAATCACCCCACTTTCTGTGTCCATAACAATAAAAGATGAATCCTGGTTTGCATCATCCTTACTATTTTCCAGGAGAGCAGAATATATTTCTGGCAATATGCTCCCCCCGCCCCCTTCTAAAGAGAGCATTCAGGTGGAAAATAATTAGACATATGGAAAATGCAGTCTTCTTGCTCCAAAATGTCTTCAGGACAATCTGCTCCCCAAAGTAAAGAGGTTCAGGGGTCATTCTAGAGAAACACTTAGCCAAACTCAAAGAAACAAAAATACCCTCAAAATCTTTTCTATGAGTTGCAAACAACATTCAGTTGCACTCAATTTACCTTGAAAAATTTTAAATATTGGATCAAATCCTATGGGAAGGTATAAATGAGTGACATTAAAACTTCAGAATAAGTGCATTCACTGAAGGGGCTGTAGCTCACATTTAAGGTTACTGTAACTGACATCCCAATATAGACCCAATACAGATTGAGACTACGAAGCAGCAAGAGAAAGACAGTGGGAAAAACTAACACGATGTTGGAGTGCAAAATAAGGCTGTTAGATGGTTATCATGACAGTAGACTATAATACTTTAAAAAAAAAAAAGAAATAAGAAATACTTTTCTCTTTCACAGAAATATTTTCATTCCCAGACTTTTTAGTGTCCAAAAAAACCCGTTAGAAAACTCCAAATGCAAAATTGTGCAATGAGGTCTGAGAATAAATTTTGATAATTTCAGACATTTCCATCAAAAGATGCATTTTGATCATTTTTAACATTTTGTTTTGATACAAGTTTGTTTTCCTCGCCTTTTTTTTTAACTATAGATTATCTTCTGCATAAAAACAGGAACCAGTTTCATCCTGGAATGCAGAAATGGGACGTTTGGAGAATTTCAAAACTCATTAAAGCATTTTTTTCAAATATTGTACAATGATCTAGGGAGGTATTCTGATCTACACCAGATGGCCCAAGCTCCACCAGAGCTAGGTTTATGAAACAGGAAGCAGTATATTTGTCAGACCCAGCCCTTGTACACAAATAGCTTCGTTTTTGACAAAAGCATTTTTGATGAAAAACATTTAATTGAAAAATTCCCAGGAAAACTTCTCCAGAGAATATCATCTCCCCCTGTTAAAAGTTTTGGGAAAATAATATACCCCTGCCCCAAACCATGCATCTACCAATGCTTTCCCTAGTCCAGTTTGTTATATAGTAGATAATGGAATATTCTCTACAAAGGCAAAGAGGTGTTATCACAGGAGTACCGGATTTACTTATTTCTTAGGAACTCAATACATATTCTTTAGCACTTTAAAAAAACCTAACTCCATAATTGAAAATTGTGCTGGAAGGAAAAATAAGAATTTGTGTGAATAGGTTGGGGGGAAAAAAAAGCAGAAATGAATTGATTTCAAGTCCTATTTGGATGCAAATGTATTTGATGATTTTGAAACTGTGGTGACTGCAAAGATGCATGACCAGTTTTTGAGTGGTACTAGTTTAGAGTTTGGTGGTCCTTTTTAAAATTACAATTCATCTCTCTACTGGACTTAGCTGCCCTTCATACCACAATGTCATAGTATCCCAGCTGGATATTACCACAATGTCATGGCGTCCCAGCCAAAGGTATCTGTGCCCTCTAAAAGAAGTTATTGCAATTGTCCCCTCCTCCTTTTACAGTGCAGGAATGTTAAGTACAGAGATGTTTGCGGAGAGCTTTATCCCACCACGTACCACTTGCCCAAGGTCATGGTGCAAGTCCTTCTCGGATCACGGCACCGACTCTGGTGTCATTACTCTTAACACTAGCCCCAAACCACATTCCTTTAATCTGACTTTTTCTTGCTATAGATAAATGATTGGGTTTTTTTGTTTGGTTTTTTTTCCGTGAGTATTTAAACGGAAAGACTCACAAGGTCTTTTTGCTTCAAGGCAGGACAAACCCATTTCAGTGCTTCTTTTGTTAGAAATCCCCAGCTGCAAGAGTCAGTCCCATATGGAAGAAGCAAATGGTTTCAGCAGCCTGGGATTTATGAGCCACCCCTGAGACCTGCTGCAGCGCACTCAGGAGACATGCTGAGGAGACAGAGCAACATTTTCCCTTTCTCACATCATTTCTGAGAGGGAAACTTTACTTTTTTAGCTAACAAGAGAAGGTCCTAGAGACGTTCATCCCTCTCCTCAGCTCCAAGGAGCTGGTCCCATGGATGGCTGTGGAGCTCTGTCTTTGGCATTATCTGGTCTTGTCTTGTGTCCTCTGGCTCACTAGAAACACAGGAGATCACTAGACTCCCCTCTTGGTTGCCCAGTTTCTGTAAGTTTTCTGTAAGTCAAGAGGTCACTGATAGAATATATTCCTATGGAAATGACCATGAAATGGACTTTCTCCTCCTCATTTTCTGTCAGAAATTTCTTATGAAATAAAGGAGTCACTCTCAGATATCTACTGAAGGGTCAATTCCCATGGAAAAATAAAAAAGTCTTTGAAAGGGAAACAGATCTTCAGTGTCATTTCACTGGAATCACCTACTTCACAGCTTTAAAATCTCCAGTGTTTCCTAAATATTGGCAGTTCCCTGCCAGTAGGGTCGTTGACTGAAAGGGCAACATGATGCCAATTAGGCAGCTCAGGATCAGTGACCCCAAAATTTCCCGAAACCTATTTCTGAAATGGCCTTGGAAACCTAATCTTGCCCTTAAACATTTGAGCAAGACTTCAGGAAACCCTGCTGAGATCAGTAGTGACTCTTTCCAGCAGAGACTTTATTAAAGGAGAAGGAGTAGGAGAAGTCTCATGCCGTTTAGAAGAATTCTTGGGGCAGAACCTGGATAGCAGGTCATTCAAGAAATCAGGATTTTTGCCCAGGTTTCTCCCTGTCTTCCAAAACACACACACAAGCAAACAATTCCTTTTCCATTCAGTGAGGCTTTTCTAGAAAACAGCAGGATGTGTCACTGGCTCACTTTAAGGAAGTCCCAGACTGGTCACATCTACTAGAGTGATACATCACATGCAGAGACGAATAAATTCAACCCATTCTCCAAGCCCACTCCAAGCTTACCATGTGGCCTTGGCCATTGATTAGTCAGTGGTCAAGCCCTGAGAACAGTTGAGCCTTCCTGACATCTACCTGCAATATTGCCTGCAGAGGAGCAATAAGTTTCCTACCAAGGTCAGTGAAGCTTTCACACAAAGAAATTTGCTACTTTGGAGATAAGACAAACGGGTCTGAATATCCTCAGGTAAAACAAGATTCAGCTTTTAGATTCTCTGTTTAGCAGAGCCCTCAGTGACTCCTACTCTACCTGTCACAGTTGCCTTCACTGCTCACTTTCTGCTCAAAACCAAGAGCTACTTTTGGAGAACGTGATCTTGCAGCATTGAATATGTCACCATCAGAACCACCACCAGCCCAAGCCCCACCAATTTGCTTCCTCCCATGACAGGTCAAAAGATACGTACTTTGACAGAAGCTGGGTTAAATTCAACTTCTTTTTTGGGTTCTGGTTCTGCTGGTTTGGGTGCTGGTTTGGGTTCTTCCTTCTTGGGCTCAGCCTTCTTAGGTTCAGGCTTCTTTGGAGCCATGTTGGTTTGCCGATGGGCTGTTTTAGAAAGGCAGAGAAGGAGACAGACAAACAGAGAGGAAAGAGGTGGCTGCTGCAGGAGAAATCACCAGCGCGCACAGGTCTTTATCCCTGTCCAGTCTCTTGAAGTCACACATTGTGTCACTCTCAGACCTGTCACATGCCAGAGCTTACAATAGGGCCACTGCTATAAAAGGACAAGACATTTACCCGGCTATTTTAGAGCCATCGGATACGGCATTGTTATGAATTAGCACTTAAATGGAAAGAGAGTTTGGGGATTTTACGGCTGAGGCTGGCGCGGGGTCAAACATTTTTGGTGTTCTTGTGCATGGTGTATCTCTACAGGGGGAAGGTTGGGTTACAACCCAGATCCCATCGATGGGTTTTATCCTCCCCAGGGACCTCCTGCCACTTTACTTTCCCTGCTCACTTGCTGTAGAGCCTCTCTCTTCCAGGCTGCATGGCACCTCTGGCCTTTATTGTGCCACAGTTCATTAAAAGACAAGCAGAGGTTTATATTTAGACATGAAGATGAGGCTATATGGAAGGTTGATCATCCATATGTCAGCTGGAGCAGGGGAGAATCCATGCCCCAGATCACACATCGGTTTTGTCTTGGGACAATGTAAAGCACCAGTATTGCTTATAGAAGAAAGCATCTAACGAGCAGGGAAACACACACACAGAGGCAAGGATAGCACTTGGTATCTGTTAAGTACATCCTCATGGCTGAGATTTTCCAGACCATTTTAGGGACTTGAATGCCAAATTCCTATTAAAAGAACTAAGATAAGGGTATCCTTTTGAAGCCTTTCTAATCCTAACTGTACTTTGATTTAAGTAACCCCCCTTCAAAGCAAAACAGAGTTAACAACTTTCAGACCTGTATTTGCTTGTGTCATTTTTCTACATCAGGGGGAC
>JAOXNH010000012.1:1250277-1263533 GCA_028566575.1 Bartramia longicauda | reverse complement strand
AACTGGGGGAAAAAAGAAAAAAAAAAGAAAAAAGAAAAGAAAAGGCTTTTAATAGAAATATATAGAAAATGTAACACTGAAGATACCAAGCAGCAAAGCAGAGCTGGTGACACAAAACTCAGTGGAAATGTGCTCTTTCTGCTTGTGAGTTTTAGTAGAAAATTAGTATATAAGAGATCCTGAGACTATTTAGGTATCACGGGATGAGGAACAGAAATGAGATGCTTCATGCGTTACAGACTTAGCAAAACTCTAAAGTCCTGCTGAAAAGCCAGCAGGAGTCTGTAAAAATCAATGGGATCCTTCAGCTGGTTGGTGAAAGGAGAAAGTGCTAGATATCAATTAAAAGGACTAATTAACAGCTATTTTGCAGTCTTCATGATAGCCTACTTCTTTTAAGTATAGACTTTTTCTTTTTCCCCCTCAGAAATTCACCTAGTTCCTATTAGAAATGTGAGGGGACGGTGATGTCATTTAACTTTAACATTGATGAAATGTCTAGCTTTTAGATGAGCCATCAGCTTTGTCTTCTCTTTCTCAAAGTGAAGAAACACTCCCAGATGGCGATTCTTTCCAACTTTTGGTCTTTATAACGGGTAGGATGAATATCCTTCTAGACTTTTCTTTCACTATATGTATTGGCAAAGGAAGTCCCAGTCGTTCACATTTGAGGCTTAACTTTCAGACGCTTAAAATAAGGAAATTCCACATTTCCATACTTGTACAGCCCATTTCATCCCCACTAGGATATTTCAATTTTCTTTGCAGGGAAGGAATAAAATAATGCATTCCTTTATTTCCAAAAGGAGTATACCTACCCCCAACCTCCATCCATCACAGGTTTTTATGCCTTTGTCTCTGGGACTCAACAGAGCCTGAGAACTCTTTTCCTTTGAATACTTTTAGCCACGAGCAAGTCAACTCATGGTCTTCTCGGGGACAAAGTAAAATGATCAGCCTCAGCGACTAACAGGTAGACAACAGGTTACTGTCCATACCCTTAAGGGGCAAGTAAATGCTTCTTTTCAGCGTGACGTTGTAGATCCTAGAGCAGATGCTGAAGCCGAAAGCACTAGATCCAAGCTGATTTATCCAAAAGTCCCCACTACCAACACCCTTTCTTCATTACCTTGTGTTTTTGACTTTATAAAGCCCATTATAAGGAAAATGAGATCCACAGAGCCGATTTCAATGGGGTGGTGGCACTTTGCTCTCCTCCTTTCTGCTCCTTGGCTCTCTCTTTTTTGGTACTGTATTAGATCAGCAGCTCATATGGCACTGCAACTATTTTTACAGCTTTTGACCGTCCCCTCTTGTACTGCGATGTGGCTGCTGCAAATTTCAAAGCTGAGTATTTCATGTTGTTACTAAACCACTACCAGTGACAGCTGCAGTGCAAGGGGTGGGCAAAGGTGGATTTCCTCGTTTCTTCCAAGCTGTGTTGTTTTCATGGGCATCAGCTGAAAAGCAATCCCAAAAACTGTAAGTAACAGCTGCTCTCTTCTAGAAACCTGAAGAGAATTCACAGAGATTTAGCTCTATATTGAGGAAATGACCCCAAACGGGCCAGTGATGAACATATACGGGGGGGGAAAAAAAAACCACAAAGGAAAAAAACCCCAACAATATATCTGGATTCACAGTAAAGTTTGAGAAGAGGACATCTCAGGAGACTTCTCTGACCTGGTGCTGGACACAGGAGATAATTAATCATACAACCTCATCTACAAAATGTTGAAGATCCCACTCCTCTCTGCACAGTCGCATGCAAACAAAGCTGTAGCATAAATTCTTACCACTGAAGCTAAAAAGAAGTATCACATGCTGGGATGTGTGTATGGAAGGGAATGTGGTAAGTATTTTGGGAAGCATTTTCACCTGGACCCAAAGTAGATGAGTCACAGTGGCAGGTCATACCTCCTAGAGCAAAGTTTGATCTGAAGTCCTCCAGAAAGTGAAGTTTTCTGGTCACCTCCAGCATCAAAGCATTAGGCACTGTTAACTACCTCATGTAATTAAGACTCTTGTTTTCAACCTCAACAAGAACAACAGAAAAATCTAGTCATGGCCTGCAATTGACTCCTTCCTTGTTTGTAGAAAAACACCAAGAGCCGAGTTTGCTCCCACACTGGATCTGCAAGTCATAGAATTATAGAATCATAGAATGGTTAGAGTTGGAAGGGACCTTAAAGATCATCCAGTTCCAACCCCCTGTCATGGTCAGGGACACCTCCCGCCAGATCAGGTTGCTCAAAGCCCCACCCAGCCTGGCCTTGAACACCTCCAGTGATGTCATCCTTCTCTCCTTCCTCCCTCCCCCTAAATATACTGGTTTTGGGTTTTTTTTGTATTATTGTCCATTCAGATTCCCTTTTAGGTAGTAATAGAAAGAATTCCATGGAAGAAAGGTGATTTTTCACATTCTTGTGGAAACTTAGCAGAGAAGAAGCCTGGAAGATTAATCAGGATGGCTAATTATATGAAATAAGTTCTAGCCAAATGAAACTGTATTTCAGGCTGTGAAATTGTGGTAACCGCTGCAGAATTGCAACTTTGGGGTTAGCAAAGGTCCCAGACTGAGTCTGAGACTCCCACTATTCTGTTCTGATGCTCTCAGACTGATGAGCAAGAGACACTCATGAATTCTCCACCCCAGTCGTTACCAAAGCCTGAGCCCAGAATCCATCAGAAGCAAGTTCCCAGGACATAACACAACCATGGCATTAAGCACAGCTTTGGGAAGCTCTGGGCTTATGTTATCTCCTGATGTGATGGGAGATGAAGGCAGAAATCCCACATCACAAGAAACAGCCTTCAACAAGTCAGGCCTCTGTTGGAACTTTCTGTTCCAACAACAAAAATAAATGTACCCGGCTTATCTCATTCCTGCTTCCTGTGGGCCAAATCCTGCTTGCAGATGAACACTAACAACTTCAAATGTACTGTAAAGACTCATGATCTGGCTCTGCTACTCATTTCTCTGTTCCTTTTTTATTACTGGAGATATTTAAAATTTTGGGCCAGAACCATAAAGACAACTCTTGCAGTGATGATCAAAGTGATTTACACCTTGCTATCATTTATCATTACCATTTGAGTCACAGGAGTATCTTGAGGTCCCAGCAGAAACCACAGTTCCAGCTTCCTAGTTACAAACATGGAGGGGAAAAAAATAAAAAAGAAATTATGTAAAATATAGAAATAAAAATATAAAAATTTAGAATATATATACAAGTGACAGGAAGAGAAAAAGGGAGTTGGAAGTGTTATCCTAGACCTTTTCTTTTTTGTAGTGGGAGGATGGATGATTCGATTTGATCAAGGTCAAACAGAGAGTCTGTGACAGAATTAAGAAAAAAATAAATTTCTCATGATGTTTCCACACTGTACTCTACATCCTGGGAGCTGAATACAATTCCTGCAGAAGCCATACAGTATATGTGATGGGAACATACCCATGGAACCTTACACAGCAATGTTTTAACAGTGAATAATATTTTACTTGGTGTCAATGCTCTATATTTGATTGTTTTAATAAGTAAAGGGGGTATCAAAAGGAAACATGGAGTCTTTTCTTGTGATGTCACACGTGTAACATTAATGTCACTTCCCAAAATACTCATCTTCCTTTTTCATGCAGTGGAATTTCTGGCCTGGTTGTGAAACTCTACCCCTCACCGTGAAGGGCTGTAACCCAATCTGAATCGACGGCTTGGGAACAATAGTCACATAGAGTCGGCTGGCAGAGGAACGCCAGGAATGCCCTGGGCCGAAGGACTTCAGGGTTATCTCTGCTCTGTGCTCTTGAAACCCTGGGGACCTTCCACCAGGCACTGCTTGGCTGAAGAAGCCGCAGAGGTGTGAAAAGAGAGCTGAGCTCTGGCAGCCGAATTAGTGTTCAAGTATGTGCAAAGCATGTGGAGATCCAGATCTGGCCATGGATCAGTTTGTGATATACAGACACAATTCAGCCTGCGAACATGGAATATGATCCCATGCTAACCCCCCAGCATTCATACCCAGGACTTGTCCTTGGGTGTATTTCTAGTTACATTTCTTGCTTGGCCTGAGTTATCATTTTATCCTCTTATTTCTTTATTGATCAGCTCACCCATTTTTGAAGAAGCTTGAGATCTTTTCTAAAAAGTTGTCCACCAAATACTTATTTTTGATATTGTCCAGAAGGTGGCCAAAAGATGTTTTGGAGAAAGGACATGGGAAATACGACATTGAACCTGCGCTCCACCAAGTGGCCTCTGTGCTATGATACCCACAGGGGATATCAGTCCACAGCAGAAGCAACTAATGAGTTGTGTGCTGGAAGTGTTGTCTGCAGGATATCCTGCACACAGCACACAGAAAGGCAATCCCTTCTGCCCCCAAAAATAGCAATTAATAGCTAACCAGTGGTTAGCAGTTGACAGCAGTTGAAGATGCTCTGGGTATCCCTTTCAAGACCCCAAAGAGGTGTCTGGGAGCACATCAAACGTACGTTGGGACTGAGCTCACGAGTGGAGCTTGGACTCCAGCTCATGGGATAAGAAACATGTGATCCCCAGTAGCTCAGGCCAGTCACATCTTGGTTTTACAGCACACCGCAAGGACGTAATAGAAGGGGAGAGTTCCTGGAAAGAATGACTCCAATTCATACTTGCTGACGTCAACAAACCAGAGATATGCTTGACCATTTTAAAGTATTTCCCCAAACCCAAAAGTGGTTCTCTAAGAATGTTCTGAGGTTCTGATATCAAAGCATATTTCCTTGTTGTCTGGCTTGTTACATTGGCTTATCTGGAGCAGAAATACATACATATTAGTGTACTCCCATTGCCACATGCATGCCTATGAATAAGCATAGGTTACAGTGTAAATACATCAACCTATTGCAGGTGGTGAAAAATACCATGTACTCCAATTAATCTGTCAAGAATCTTTTGCATATATGAAGATATGCATACATGAATTTGTGTATATTGCACATATATAACCATATTATGTGTGTAATCAATATGAAAATGTTAATGATGTTGTCATTTAAAAAGAAATAATTCATAATCTGCCTGTTAATTTTGCTCTTGAACGACCAGAGGGTTGTATGCTCCTTCCACATTTTCTGACAGGAGCACTCTATAGACACAAGGTTCCTGAAATTCCTGGCACAGAAAGAGGTAGAAGAAGGTCTAGAGTCCTTCTGGCAGGATAAAGGGGTTCTGGAACTTAGTAAGGGAGGACCAGAATCACAGAGAGATTTGTCTGTGTCACTGAGGGAGATGGCGATAATTTTTAGTGTTCAGCTCAGACCTGAGGTGGTGCAGTCCCGAGCTGTCAGCCTTGCACCAGGTCTTATCCTGGGCAGGGAAAGAACTACTTGGTGAACAAGTCTCAGTCCCACAGGAATGACGGATGTTATGATTGGTTCAGATTTCCTCCAGTGTAAGTGCAGTCATGATAAATTGTTCAGTGTGTCTTCCAAAGATAAGCAACTATGATTATTTCCTGGGATTCACTTAACCGTGCAAAGTAAACCTAATGAAATGAATGCCATGTCCCTGGTAGAGGACACTGCTTCATCCCAGTTCCCATCCTCAGCTGGTAAAAACCTCCGTAGCGAAAGAGAACCTCCTGCAACTGCTTATGGATGTGATTTTTATCAGCATTTTTCAGTGAATATCAGTCTGCTGGGCTTCTTTCCCTGTACACAGCCACTCGGTGTAGGAAAACCACAGAAAAAGAGAGCTTTAATAATAATTTAAAAAAAAAAAAAAAGATGCTGTAGGGACATCTTATCTTTCTCTACAACTGCCTGAAAGGAGGTTGTAGAGAGCTGGGTGTTGGTCTCTTCTCCCAAGTAACAAGTGATAAGATAAGAAGAAATGGCCTCAATTTGCACCAGGGCAGGGTTTAGGATGGATATTGGGAAAAATTTCTTCACAGAAAGGGTTATCAAATATTGGAACAGGCTGCCCAGGGAAGCGGTGGAGTTACCATCCCTGGAAGCGATTAAAAGCTGGGCAGGCGTGCTGAGGGACGTGGCTTAGTGGTGGGCTTGGCAGTGTTAGGTTAATAGTTGGACTCGATGATCTTAAAGGTCCCTTCCAACCCAGACAATTCTCTAAATGGGTCAGATAGAGGACCCACCAGGTGGATTTTCCAGATCAGTAGAGTTTGATTTTGTCCCGTTTGTGTCACACTGAGTGACAACAGAGGAGGGAACAGCCATATTCACAACAGCACTGCACAGTCTGAAACAAAGCAGCATGTCAACCTCACTCACATCTGGCCTGCCAAGAGGGAAAGATTAAGTGCAAACCGATGACAGCATTGTTCTCCCCATTCTCATAAAACCCGGAGTCTACCAGATTTTCCCTTCTGGTTCATCAGCTGCGAAATGCAGGGTTTCACAAAACATCAGATCCCCAGCCACCCCTCACAAGGTGTTAGATGAAGTGATGGGCGTTGCTGGGATCCCAGGGTAATAGGAGCCATATGACCATCTGACTTGTTACAACACTAGCTCGGAACTTGATTTAAAGGGAGGGAGGAAAGGAAGGGGCTTCCAGTCATGTAAATCCTCGTCCGATGAGTACTTGGTTGGTAAGGGGTGAGCACCTACTCTTGTGAAGTGGGGATGGCCACGTGCTCTGCAGCCCACTCATCTCACCCAAATGTCAACCCATCAGACCCTGTAGACAGAGAGACAGAAGTAGGTTTGTTGTTTGTGCTCCCCCAGATGCTGCCAAACAACACATACCCAGATAATATGAACTATGAGGACAGATTGAATGAACTGGGGTTGTTTGGGATGAAGAGGAATGAGAAGGGGGAGAGGGAAAGAGAAGGCAAGAAACTGATAACCTTCAAGAACATGAAAAAACCCTACTCTGTTCTCAGTGTCTGTAATAATCAAGAGTTGAAACTGAAGGACAGTTAATCTTTCTGCTTAAATGTTAGGAGAAAGTGTGTTAGGACGAATCCTGTGTGCTGGAATCTTTTTTATGGAAAACTTTTGCCTGCTGGAAAGCTTTAAGGTGAGTTTAAATAAACTGCTGTCAGGAAGAGCATAGATGTAATTGTTCCTGCCTTGGGACTGGATGGTCTTTCAAGGTCTGCCAGGATGTCGGGAATCCCACTAGGAATCAGCACTAATCCCACCCTCTTGATCACACAGGCATGACAATTAGCTGCTTTAGTTTCCAGTCACAACCCTACGACAAATAAAATTTGACAGCTCTATTGCCTATGGCCCGTTCATTGATATATCATGCCCTTCAGTTGGGTTTGCCATCCCCTTTTATCCAGCTCTTGTTCTCATTAGCTGATCAACAACACACTTGTTTCTGCTTGCTTAGAAATTCTTTACAACCATATGGATTAAACAGAAGAAAAAAAAAAAGAAGCATCAAAACCCAAATAAATATCACTAAATATAGTTAGGGCCAGCTGGTTTTAATTAGGATTGTCTCAAGGCAGCCATGCCAAAAGCAATCTGAGCTGAGTCTTATGGCATGATCTGTTGATCGGCCAACATCTTTCAGGGGTTTACTGTATCCCCTGCAGTGAAATTGCGTCCCTGTGTAATACAATGACGGTGCATTCCAGACATTTTTTTCTGCTGAGAGGCAGTGTTTTGGATGCAGTGGGAGTGATTGGTGTCATCTGATCCTAGGGCTCTGTTTGGCGTCGAAGGCATCACGTCGAAACCTAGACGGGCTCAATAACCAAGGTGACCTCATGGGAAGGAGCCATTGCCATGGAGAGCCCCCAGTGTGTTGGGAAGGATTATGCATGTGGGGGTGAACCAATCTCAGGCCACGTCTTGAGGCTCTTCCATTTTCTGACCACCTTAGTCACCGTGTAGAGCACTGGGCACAGTGTGTCAGTGAATGGTACCAGTTATGCAGTCAGATAGGCTGACAGCAGTCCAAGTTCCTCAGGGACTTCATACAGGTGGGATCCAGCTCTTCTTGTCGAACAGCCTTCCTGACCAGGGCAGCTATTAATTACACAGGCTATAAAAACATTACAAAGCCTGTGAGCCAAAAAAGCCTCTGCTACTTGCATGTCTCCTCTGTCCCAGCAGGGACAAAGAGAGTCAGACAAGTCTAGAGTAGTTTTTCACTAATCACTTGAAAAATCAGAGGGGGAAGGAGAGAAGACCGAATCATCACAGGTCCAGCCAGCCAGATATTAGAGTCTTAGAATTTTTGTTCCTGCACCCAGGGATATTCAGTCTCACCAACAGAGAAAGGTGGTGGATGGGGAAGTGGTCTGCCATATCCTCCAAGAGTCCATGATCTCAGAAGACTGTCTTAGAGCCAACCCCACTTTGCCTCGAGGTATGCATAGTGATTTGATTCATCCTCAAGATTTCTCCCAGCTCTAATTTGATGTGGTTTTACCAGGAGTTTCTCAGATGGGCTAATCCAAAACCTGCTGAAGTCAAAGGGGTTTTTCTCTGTAAAGCCAAGCACAGAAAGTTGTAGCTGTTATATTTGGGTCACATAGCTCTGCCTTTCTGAAAGGAACTTGAGATATGTCCATATTCAATGGGTTGTAGTTTCATGTCAGATCACATTTCCTCATGATCCTTTCTATTATGGACAATTGTTCATGCACACATCTCGGTTCTTATATTTCATCACACAAACAGCCAGAGAACATTCACCACTAATAGAGACAAAAAGAGCACTAGACAGACATCACATCGTGGGGACAGACCAGAGCTTCAGCTGTCAGTGGACAGAGGACCTCTTCCAGACCTAGTTCTGGAGAAAAATGTTGGTGCATTCAGCTGTCTGTCTTTATTCACCAGCTCAAAGTTCGATATTCCTGCAGCCTGATAGTGCACAAGACAATGCTGACATTCATTATGTACTCCAGGCAAAGTCATTAAGATTTGCTGATGAAAGCTTGGTTTTATATATAGCTGATGTGGTTTCAGCCTCCCCACAATGTCTGTTCTTCCCCGTCCCCAGAAGAAACCTCAAGTTCTTGCAACCAGCAGAATTAGGGTAGGTGGGACAGTCTTTAATCCACTTCAGGACAAAGACAGGTAACCTTATGGTGAGAGGTAACACCCATATGAACTACTCCAAAGCAAACTGTGATGACAGTTGACCTCAAAGAAGGTTCTGTAGCAAACAGCCAGCAGGGGATAGAAGGTGGAAGCAGGTAAAGAGCAAGAAATTTTTCAGTTTTCATGGTGGATGGTCAAAGGGAAATGAATCAGTCTCTGACTCCATCTGTCGTCTCTCCTTGCTCCCATGGAAGCTTTTTTGGCACCACCCAAATTGCCATAGGAATTACCCACTTATACAGTTGCAAAGGCCACTTTCCTCCACTTTTGAGTATCCTTTTGGCTTGTGTTAACATTAAGTAAAAGGCAGATCATTGCACGTGCGTGAACACAGAAGGCAAAATGGTTGCATGTAATTAAAATGTGTTTATAAAACCTCATCTTTCCCCCAAAGAATGACAAATCAATTTATTCTGTTTAGGTTTATTTCGAGCAGTACTTCCTGAGAGTGTTCTTCCAACAGGAAACTCTTTGTTAGCATTACTTGACATATGGGAGAAAACTGGATGGGACCCGTCAAATAGCAAAGCTACCAGAGTCCCCTTTTGCTCCATTAGGCCTGATCCTAATCTTATTTATAAATCTTCATCCTAACAAGGCTTCATTTTCCTGCCTATGCCAAAAAAAGCAAATGCAGAATTAACAAAATATTTACAAAACTAACCCTTTCTCTGCAATTACAGAGCTGGTTGAAATCTCAGAAAATCATCTCACTCATGTCTCCTCTGCCAAGAGAGGAGTGAGTATACCTGTGATTCCCAGAAGGAATGTGCCTAAAACCTGCAGGGATGGGAAATTCTCTGGCTTCCCAAGTAATGCATAGAAGGTTTCCTTCCTCAAGCCATTATGCAGATTTTGGTGGATTTGTTTATTTGTTTGGTTTTGTACATATGGCTAAAATGATTCTTCCTTGTTGTGATTTAACCCTCTGACTATTTGGCCTGTCTGGATCAGATACTGGGGACTTGAAAAACATTTCTAGCTCTTTCTTCACTATGTTATTGTCACACTGCAGATGCCCTTCATTTTTCTTGGGAACTTTCAACTACTTCAAGTTTATGCAGCACCAAGCCATATGGAGAATAGCTTCCATTGGTGTAGTAGTGTATCAGTACAAAATATTAATATTTATATTTTTTTCATCTACAGATTTGATTAATACTAGTTAGAAGCTGAAAGGAAAATGCAAGTGAGGCAATTTCTGCATTTGCTTGTGCTCCAAGATTGGCTGTGTAAAACAGAATTCTTTCACTCAATGCGCCATGCTTGGCATTTGTAATAAATTGATGAGTTCTGTCGCTGGTAACTCATTAAGTTGAGATAATCAGACCATTTATAATTGTCCGATCTGATGTGGGAATCACACCTATCAATTTCATAGTAAATGCACCCAAAAGGAAGAGAGAGAGAAGTGGAGTAAAATAAAAGGAATTTATGCTGGCAACGTAGCGTTCCTCTCTGCTTCCTCCTGCAACTCTGCCCCATGCAGCGCAAATCTCAGTTGTGTGTTGAATACTGATTTTTCAGATGCAGTGGTAACAGGAAAGCTCTTCATCTGGTGCATATGAGCAGAGTCAGAAATGGACGTTTGCCATGTAGCCAGAAAGACAAATTTTGCCCATCAGTTTGTGCATATGTTTCATAAACAAAAAGGAAGTCTATGCTAGGGCACTGGGGGAGATGCTATAAAGTTTTTATTGCAACTTGTTTTTGTAAGTCTTGTCTAGCAAATCCATGTGGTTTCCCTCAAATTTTCAGTAATAAACATTTAACAGCGTGTTCCACCATCCCACTTATATAGGAGATTTTGTTGGGTGAGTGAAAGAAATCGCTCAGAAGGAACAAGGATTGCTGTGTTGCAGTGGGACAACTGCAGACTGCAGAGAGCCTGGGAGTCTCGCGCTTGTTGCCTCCGCAAGGTGACCTGTGGATGTGACTTCTTTGTCCTGAGACTGGGAGAGATCCTGGTCTTTTATACAAAGCAATAGGTATGTCTGATCAAAAAAAAAAAGTTAGATGGTCAAGGAAAATCTTGAAAGAAGCAGAAAGACCTTTCAGAGGTCATCATTGTTTCCTGGAAGATCTACACAATAAAATTTCACCTTACTATTCCACCCTGATTACCACCCCATGGAATACTGTCTCCGCTACTGTGTACCTACTCTTGCTCCAAGAGGTAAAAAAGACGTCACAGATTAATCAGTTGCCATGGAATCTATGTTATGGCCACATGGGAAAACCTTTCCTCTTCACCATGATGGGAGCTGTGTGGAAAACGGTGAACTGGAAATCTGGTGAACCAGACAGTTCCAAGAACAAAGGAGGCCTTCTCTATATCCCTGGTGGAGAGACTCAAAGAGCATCACACAGGATCACTGTGCCAGGCATGAGGACCAAGTCAAAGGCAGACCACGTGTAGTCTAGCAAACACAATCAGTTCTTTCTATGAGAAAAATAAGCATGAAACAGGCTAGTCATATCTGGAACAAGGTCATGAAAGGTGAGATCCACAGCAATTATCTTCAGCTACCTAAACATATAGAGAAGGAATTCATCTCACCTACTGCTGGTTGTGTACCCCATTTTTCTGGGAAAGAAACAGAAGAGAAACATAAACTTTGAGGTCACAACGCACCTGGTCTGTAGAAGGGACAGAAATGAGGATGATATGGATTGTTCTCTGAAAAATATATGGGAGAGAAATCGAAAGTTTGTAGCTACAGTGTTTCTGGTCTACAGAACAGAGAGACTTCAACATGAGGTGAGTCACTCTCTAAAAATGCCCTTTTCTTCTACAATGACTGGAAGGTGCTGTGAGTGACTCACTCCAGTGTAGACATTCACATTGTAGTTGTCTGACGGGAGGTGAGAACCCCATTCTTCATGTTCAGTAACAGCTGATTCAGTCTCTCTCTAGAGATTATATATATTATATAAAAACATATATATGGGTTTTATATAGGTATATATATGTGTGTATATATGTGTGTGTGTATATGTATATATCTGTGTGTTTATATATATAAACATATATATTATATATAAACATATAGGTACTTCCAGATTCATTCCACTTGAAAAAAATAAGAACGTAAGAGGAACTGCAGTGGGCCAGAGCTCTGATCCACCTAGCACAGTCTTTCTTGGAAATCGGCCAACAGCAAATGCCTCGGAAGAATATAAAAATCAAAAGAATTAGGCATCCTCAAAATACATTCCAGAAATTTCTGCCTCGGGGACTTCCTGACCTGGAGTGGGTATCATCTTTATATAGTGAGCTTCACGGGTTTTATCTGTCATTAACTTGTTCGTATTTTGAATTGATGTAAACATTTAGGATGGGTAAACATGTGTCGACTCAAGTGTCTAATCCAGGTGATTCGCTCCCTGAGAATGCTCTGCCTCTCTAAGCAGCCAAGCCAACTTGCCTAGACTAAGTGCTTAATTTTCAAGTGAGATGAATCCTGCGCCCAGCAATCAGGAAGATAGCAGGTATAACTATGTTTTGCAGCTGGCTGCATTCATTTACCCTTCTCGTAGCAGCTTCTAGGGACTCCCAGTGCTTTGAATACTAGTCAAGCTCTGACAGAGTCCCTCAGGTCAGTGACTCCAAAATATTGCACTCCCAGAAAAGAAATCCCAGCTCCGTGGGACTGAGAACCTGTCACCAAAATCCACAAAGAAAAGGAAGAAAATTTAGAGGCAGTATAGTTCATAGGAAGATAGAATCAGCAGATACCTGGAGAGAGGTAGTTTCTTCTAAAAAGTATGATAGTTAGAAATACTGTCTGGATAGGAATCCAGACAGGAAGGATCCTCAGAATCCTCAGTATAGGAAGGACATGGACCTGTTGGAACGAGTCCAGTGGAGGGCCACAAAGATGATCCAAGGGCTGGAGCACCTCTCCTATGAAGGCAGGCTGAGAGAGTTAAGGTTGCTCAGTCTGGAGAAGAGAAGGCTCCAGGGACACCATAAAGCCTCTTCCAGTCCCTAAAGGGGGGCTACAGAAGAGATGAGGAGAGACTCTTTATGAGGGAGGGGAGCCATAGGACTAGGGGAAATGGTTTTAAATGGAAAGAGGGTAGATTCAGATGAGATCTTGGGAAGAAATTCTTTGCTGTGAGGGTGGTGAGGCACTGGAACAGGTTTCCCAGAGAAGCTGCGGATGCCCCATCCCTG
>JAOXNH010000012.1:1206526-1240897 GCA_028566575.1 Bartramia longicauda | reverse complement strand
CTTAAAAAAAAATAATAATAGTCCAAGCTTTGGTTTTCCCTGTAAATCACTGTACAGATCTCTTGTAATAATGTTCTTCACACCATCAGGAGATGGAGACATGAAATCCAACCACAGTTAGGGAGGGTTTTTGGAAGGAAGGGTGGTCTTCACTCAAGCTGTTTTCTGATTGCTTTACAACCATGTCTGAGTCAACAAAGGCTTTTATAATAAATATTTATTCTATAAACACTATTATAAATCTAAACAATGAATAATAAATAATCAACATGGCTTGGATAGTTAGTAGAGCACCATATATCAATGGAAGTTCACACGGATTTCACAAAGCCTTTTCTGCTAACAGATGGGCCAATGAAAACATTTTAATGTGCTTACAGTCTTCAGGCAGAGAAAGACAATGCCCATGTATGAGAAGACAAGGGGTTTAGTACATCTCAAATGACTATTCAGCATTCTCTTTCTTTAGTAACGGCCAGCTGTTTGGGTAAAATGTTGCCTGAGGCTGTACTGACAAGTGGGAAGATAATTTGCCTGTGAAGAAAATACTCATTTTGACCAAAATCTGATCAGTTTCAAAAGAATAATATCTCTGCCAAGGAAGACAGTTTTAAAAGAACAGAAATAATTTTAATGTTTATGTCACATGCAGATGATCCTTTAAGCTGGAGAGAAAAAGGACAAAAATACTTTTTCAAGGATCAAAAAAAAAAAAATAGTAGAGAAAGGGAAAACCATGCCTTTGTCTTGTCAATTTTTAAGTTAAAAGTTTTACAATGTGCCTTTTTTTCTTCTTCAAACATGAAGTTGAAGAGAAGTGTTACCTATCTGGAGTACTTAATGAAATCTCTTGTTTCCTATTTACCTCATCCTTTTCCAGTACTTCTTCTTTTTCTAGGATGTCTTTGCCAAAAAATCCCCAACCCTAAAACCCAAATTTTGTTTCAGGTGAAGCCAAAATTAATCCCTTTTTTCCTGCCATCCTGCCATCCCCACTTCTCTACTTCATCCACTGAGACAAAGAAAACTTATTCCCCCTGCTCTCCTCTTGACCCCATCAGTTGCAGTTGGCAGATCTCCTGGAGTGTGAGGGTTTACATCCCATCCAAAAGTTTTAAGATTTTGAGTATTTACTACCATGATTTTGGGAATCTTCCTGCCATCTGTATAAACATCTCATCCCTTTAGATAACTTTTTTTTTTTTTTTTCCAATATAAATGATTGGGATGGGCTCACTGCCAGGCAATACAGAGAGGAGCTCTCTTTAAGCAACGTATCATTACTGTAAGGCAGAGACCGTTATTTAATGAAGGGGCTCAGTAACCATGGCAGAAAACAACTGAACCATGGTACAGAGTTCTGCGCATCTGAATGTATATGTGTGTGTACTGGGTTCGCTGCGACAATGATGGATGGGTGCATAATTACATCTACAGAGAGGTTTGTTTCATGGGAACAAGGGGATACTGCAGAAGTTGCTTCCCATTCTGCCTGAAGTCTGATGTTTCAAAGATGTGCCCAGCTGCACAATTAAAAGAGAATTAAAGGACAAGAAACAGAGAAAAATAACCCTCATTTCCTCCCAGAAAGTTGCACCTCTGAGATCTGATTTCCTTTTTTTTTAGGAGATACTTGTGTAGTAGGATAAGGTATAATGTCTTGGAAGTGAGTTTCTTTCTCTCCTGGCTCAAAATTTGACTTTCTCTCTCAAAAATCGATCTGGGGTTTCTGACTGTGAACCCTCCACAGTAAGACTAAAGCATTTGGTGAAACAAACAACAGACATTCCTGGCAGGGAGTGAGGTCCTCGCTATTAAGTCTGAAGGATGGATCTGATGGAAGAATAAAGGGGAGCCCAAACAATCTGGTGTAGAGAGACTCAAGTTCTGGGGTCCTACCCAGCTGGGAAGCATCATTGCTCCAGAAGGTGAGTACCAGAGTCTTCACACAGCGTTGGGTTCGTCATGTCTGCAGCCCAGCATAACACAACTCAGCTGCAAGACTGAGCTCCTGCCCATCCACCACTGCAATAACTTAAGACCTTGCTGAAACGGTATGGTCAGTACTTAGATAGCTAAAGCACTAAGGAGACCCTTTCTGAAGAGTCTTACACATGGAAATGTACTTCAGAGTCCAAGGAGTGCCTGAGGTTGCTGAGGTGCCGGTGGCCATGCGTGGTTCTTGTTTGTGGGACGGTAGCATAACCAGAAGCTGACTGTATATCCCCATCATCTGCTGGTAAATTCTGGTCACCACCAGTTAATTCAAAACATTATTAATTCTTGGCAAAGCACAGACTGTTGTTTTAAAGAAGATCCTGCCAGTGCCCAGGAGAGGACATTAGGATGTTAGTTTTGTTTTTGGTTATTTCTGACTTTGAGTGGGTCCAGGTGTTCATAAAGCAAGGCTCAAGCTGTTTGCTGCGGATCTGAAGCCTTTCTGCTCCTCCAACCCAGCAAAAAGACAGGTGGACCAATTGCAGCCATCCAGAAAGTTGCTTTTGGGGGCAGAAGGGGTGGTGAGAAGGAGGTAGCCTGAACACATAATGCTCCTGTTGCCACACGTGAGGAGCTGCCTAACCAGTTGTGTCAAAATATTCTTGGTTCATTTAAATATTTTAATTAGCTGGCTTCCTTCAGCCAGGCAACTATAACAGAACCAGCTAGGAAAGGCTAATGTGAAGTTGTGCTGGCAGATTTTTTGGGGGTGAAACTTTTAAATGGAAAGGAAACCACTCTACCCATTTGTACACATGAAAGATCTGGAGAGGGGAGGAGTTCATAATTCAAAGACAGAACAAATAAGATGTTGCCTATAAACGAATGAATATATATACATAAATACATAAAAATCCCAGGTGTATGCACATATTTAATAAGGATCATATATTTATGTTCATTTATGATTTATTATCTGTATATAGGAAGAAATCTTTACAGGTCTGTTTCTTTATTCGTGATGATTAATGGGCAACCTCATGATGTAGCAAGTCAGTCAGAGGTTTTTAAACTGGGGATAGCAGCATTGCATTGACAGATGGAGGCATCGATCACATTTTCAGAAGGAAAATCCCTTGCCAAGCTGCTGAAGCAAGAGACTGGTGACTCACAAGCCCCATTCCATTCCAGCACATTGGTGGCAAAGAGCTAGCTCAGAAAGCTGCCAGGATGCAGGTGGAAAGTGGCTCCAGACGCGTTACTGAACAGCATTCTCCAAAACAATGATGGCAAACCACCACACCAGCACTGCTGGATACTGAAGTTGGTACCACTGGCAATGAGCAGAGATGCTTTCCTGGAGGTATTCAAGACAAGGTTGGATGAGGCTTTGAGCAACCTGGTCTAGTGGGAGGTGTCTCTGCCCATAGCAGAGGTTTGGAACTAAATGATCTTTAAGGTCTCTTCCAAACCAACCCATTCTATGATTCTGTGATTCTGTGATTTTAAGAATATATTTGGCACGGTAAAGGAAATCTGCCACTGGCATTTTTTAAAAAAACAAAGCAGGCTGCCCAGCTTTCTGCTGTCCATGTGCACAGTGAAGGTGTCTACACACTAAAGGGTGTGAGGAAGCAGATAAAAATGGCAGCTGAAAACCTTGCTCTCTCGTAGGGCTCCTTGGAGTCCTGAGGAGAGCACATGTGATGGCATGGCTTCTCTCCCTCTCCAGATCCTCGAACACCAGGCAAGCAGATGGCAAAGGCAGTTACGCAGCTGCAGCTTCCCCATGGGTCCCAAGGAAGTAGAAAGTCTACAAACTCACAGGCTACAAACTTGCAATGAGCTGAGGAGGGAATCGAATGAGTGAGTGTGAAAGAGTTGGAAACGGCCAGGACCAAAATTGTGCAGGGCATGATTTTGCAGGGTGAAATGCCTGCCAGCCTGGTTCCCAAACTGGATCTGGGAATTAGACCCTCTGATCCACCAAATTCAGCCAGGAAAGAGGAAAGAGAAAATATTGACTTTCTAAAGGGTGCCAAGAAATGGGCTAAGCTCCATCTCTTAATGGAGAAGTCTGGTCTGAGCCTTCTGGTCCTTTCATATCCTTACAGAGTACAGTTAGGCAAAGGAGTATACATAAAATAACTCTTTGGCTGGAAATGTTCTTTTCAAGCCACGTTAGAGCCAATTTCTCCCTTCTCTCTCTCTCCCTCTTTCTCTTTTAAAATAAAACAACAAACCATATAATAATAATAATGATGAAAAGATTTACCCTAACTTAAATGACTGGTTTTGGGGTATCAACTTGCAGGACCAGAATCCATAACTCTGAGGGATTTACAGTCCTTTTTGTGGTGATAAAGGCAAAATTGTTCACAGCCCTTCCCTTAATGTAAAAAGCCTGCCTTCTGCTGCTCGGCCAAGTCTCTTGCCACCAAGAGACTGTGCTTTTGTTGGAAGCGCTGAGCACAAACGATGGCAAAGAGCCTGAAGGACAGGACTTCAAAGTAGTCTGTGGCTGCCCCCATCATGGCAGTGGTGGGAGGAGGAAGAAAGCCTCTTCCATTTGTAATGCATGTTTCTCCCTTCCCCTCATTTAGGAACCACAGAGCTTTTCCTCCATTACCTCCCCCCAGGGTTGCACAGAAGCTGGATTTGCCTCTAATCTTTAGCAAATGTGCTCCTGAACACAAAATGGCTTTTTAACATGCAGCTGGGCCCAGGTTTGCATCTCATCCAGACGCTGAGGCCATGAGGTGGGTGGCTTAGTCCCTTCACTGCCCTCCGCTGTCTTCTATGCCACCAGCAGTGTCATACACATGCCAAGTTGAGAGTCGCACCCACCTCCCATAGAGCCAGCATCTTCCGTGTCTGGAGAGCATTGTCACAGCCATGTTCCTATTCTGTTCATTATCCCAGTTGGTCTGCAGCTTTTTTAATCTTCCCATCATCTCTGCCTGCACTAGGGAGCCCATGGAGCAATGGATGACTTTGCACCTTGAAGATGTAGGATGTCATCTAGCAGGGCCCTGCATTCCAACAACGCTGACCAGAGGGCATTCATCTCATGCACAGGTGAACCCACAGAGCTCTAATGACCCAAGGTTGCATCATGGCCTGCATCAAAACAGGAGAAGCCTGAGCTGTACCTAGAAGCATCACTCCAACCACCTGCATGGAGATTTGATCCAAAAGCCCAAGGGACCCACACCTTTTGGATCTACAGCAGGATTCTGCAAGGATATAATGAACTCTGAGTTAATTCATCAAGAGTGAATGTGGAGAGTCCCAAGACCTTGGAAGGAAGCTCTGCCCGATGCCCTGCCACAAGTTCAAACAGGTCCATCAAATTCTCTTCTCAAGCCTCAGTTTTTCAGCTTCTAGAAAATTATATATTACAGGGAAACCAAAATTTTCAGTCCAAAATTTTCAAGGATTAAGATACAGTTTGGAAGTTCCCGTGTTGAAACAAAATGATTCCTAGAACTCAAAAATGTTTAATGTTTTTTTTTATTTTATTTGTTGTACCAAGAAATCCCACAAAACAAGTAATTTTTGTTTTTCTCTGATCTCTGACTGTTCTTTTATTTATTCATTTATTTATTATTCATCCAGTGAACCAAAACCATTGCTTATTTATTCAGTTCTACTAAATACTTTAAAAATGTAGGGCATAAAATTATAATATACATTTTTTATTACTTAACAGTAGAATTTTGTTCCTATGCCCTCACCTTCACTTATCAAGCATCGAGGGAAATTCTTGTGAGACATGTCTTAGCTTATAAAGTTGTAATATCCCACAAATGACAAATTAGTTCATGTAACCTCCTTTGAAACCATCTTTTCCAGGGTCTTGACAGGAACACTCAGTCTTTAATTGAGTGAGATGATGTCCCTCTAGTGACTGGACCAAACATATGCTCTAGGATTGCTACTGCTGCCAGAGTGGTTTCTGTTGTGTTTGGGGTTTTGGTTCCTACTTACAACCAACATTAAGGCATGTCACCAAGGAAGATGGAGCACAGCTACTGGAGTTCATGATAAACTGAGAATTTCCCCATCCCACCACCAATTGCAGGAAATTTCCTGCCAGAATTTCTAAAATTAAGCTGAATTCTGTGCTGGAGCAGCTGGGGGACAGGTATTTTGTTCACCCAACAGGTCTGTGGGAGTTGCAGCTCTCTATAGGAGGTGAAAAAGAAGTAAGGATGCCAGAGAAAATGCTTTTCACCCTTCTTAAATGAATGAGAGTTCTGATGATAGAGCATGTAATGAGGTAACTGCTCCCAGCAGAAAAAGTAACATCCCTGGAGTGATCTCACCAGGGCTGTACATGAATCCCATAGCGGACATGATGTTGGTAGGTTGCTTGGTAGGTAACTGGTAGGTTCAGCAGCCCGCAGTGTGAACATAATAACACGGGGAAGATAAGGCCCCATTGCCAATCCAGACTCAATGCTCAGTTTAATAACACATTTGCAACAAGTGCTCTGGATGTTGTATAATAAAAACCTCTTTTCAGGTGGGGCTCCTGCTATTTTCATTCACTTGATGAATGTGAGGAGGACACATCCCAAAATAACAGCACTGTTTGAATATAATGGTTGAAAACCACCCGTGAAAGTCTGTAGCAAAGGGAGAAGTAGGAATGTAACTAAAGACTCCAGCCTCCCAGTTAAATATTTCTACATCTCTTCAGACAAAGCATAAGACTCTTTGAAGTGGTATTTTTTTCAAGCATCCTCTGTCAGACATTGCAACCATATTTATGGTCCTATCAAAATCAGACCCCCATTCCCAGCCATGGCTTATGGCTCTGCCTCTCTGCTCAACCATCCTGGAATGGGTTGGAGAGATATGTCCTTGGTCTCGGGCATGGGAAAAGGACAACTTTCCATTAAGTATCAAAACATCTTTCAGCTAGCAGAGAAGATTAATGTCATATTAAGAATGAAACCATGTGTTTTGAGCCAATTAAATCTAATCTAGGAGGCTCCAAAATAAACTCAGTCTTCTAGAGCTTTTGACACCCCTCCACCAGCCAGTTCCCACTTTCACAAACACATTTTTTACAAAGGAGACCTTTTATTCCGCTCTTTTTCTCTCTTTTTTCCCCACTCATATATATTAACAAGGCTTGAATTGTGTTGCATGCTGCAGAGAACAGACACCCTTCACCCGGGCAGAATAACCCGGTGGCTTTTCAGAGCACTATATATAGAAATCTACTCTTTTTCATGGGCAGCTCTAAGGATTAGGCGAGGAATGCAATTTGGGTCAGGATGCTCATGTTTGCAACTACAAGGATGCCTGAAGGGTCAGAGAGGACATACCAGGAGGCTGTTAGCTGTGCTGAAAGACAAGATACACACCAAGGTTTGGATCAGGCCAAGCTGGTTCTGCACAGGAAGGACTTCTCACCTCCCAGCACTGGAAATCTTATGTGTCAGACCTGGAGAGAGAGGGATCCCATAGAGTAGCCAGTATCACACATAGGTATGAGACACCACGCATGACCATGTGATGTTGGAAGGGGCTCTTCATCACCTACAACTGCAGAAGGTGCCTCCAAGTTTTGAATGGTTTTCCAATGGAACAGAGAGCCTATTAAGAGATCAAATCTCCTTCTTTGCCGAATCATTTTATTTCCTGTCATCAGCTTAATTTCCTTAATAAAGCTTTCAATGAATTCCCTCTTACCTATTGAGACTGCAGGTTTCTCATGGTAGGGATGGCCCATGGTTTCCACCCATGAGATGCAGAGTGGTGCATTACCGAAATATACATTAGGCCTTCCTGACATATAGTCACTGAGTGAATAAACCCCATCATGCTGACGATGAGAGTTGCTTCTGTCCCTCAGAGAACAGACCTGTCTCTTGAAATCCAGGCGAGAGTGGACGTCTACATGTTTCCCCTGTGCAGACTGGAGGAAGGAGATTGAAATCCAGGAATAAACAGATTGGAAACCTGAACTTTTTCTGGGGGACAAATATAACCTTTTTTTCCCCCCACCAGCTCGTGAAATGTGTCTTTTTTAATTTCCTGTAATTTAATTAAGAGAGGAATTCATATTCGTTAAAAGTAGCCCTTTATGCGATCCAGTCAAAGGGAGTGAATGAAGGTTCTGTAAAGCTCTCCGTCTATTCAAAATAACCTTTATTTCAGCCTCATTGCCACATATTTCTAAACAAGCAGCTAAAGCTGCATCTTTCATTTTTTTTTTAAACAAGGCATCCCCTGCTTTCCTTCTCTCACCATAGACAGCTGAATTTCTCTCCCACTTGCGAGCAGGGGGAGAGCAGGACGTGTGAGGCGGGGGAAGCGTGTCTGGAGGACTGATCCGTAGGGCAATAGCTAATAAATTCTCAGTGCTCTGGACAATAGGAGCCAAGTCCTGGGGTAATGCCTGGTGACTAAATGATTGACACCAAACACCAGCCAGACATCTGCAGGAACACTGAACACCTCTGTTTCTGATGCAAAAATGAGCATTAGCTTCTCACCACTACCTAACCTTACTTTTTGACCTATTTTTAAAAACTGGCTCGCAAAGCAGTGGAAAAATTGTCCAAGGATGGCTTTTATCCCTGGAGGAGCAGCTGTAACGTTCTCCCCAGCCAACCTTTGACATTACCCGTATGGGACAGTCCCTGCATGGATGCCAGGGCCACTTGACACACAAGCAAGGACAGGTGAATGGGTTTGTTCCCAGTGGCACTACCTACATCTGTACTGGTGAACGAAACAGGGAACAAGGCTGAGCACTGACTTTCAACTGTCTCCTAGCAGCCTCCCAGACAGTTCCTGGGCAACATCTGGGGTTAGCAGAGCCAGGAGCCATTCCCCACAGGCATTTGGGATGTGGCCCATCCAGTTATGGAAGGTAGTGGAATTTGATGGTATGCACGTGCTGCTCTGTGCCCATTGGCCTCCGGACCAGACAAGGGTTCCAAGAACATTTCATTTACCATTACCAGTGTAGCCTCTGCAGCTTGAGAAGCAGGAAGGTCAGAAGGATTGTCAGAGGCTGTGTGGCTGGTGTTTCACAGCTCTAGGGGCCTGCTGAATGCGTCTAAGCTGCTGAATAACTTACCACTTTAATTCATATGGATTCTCACCCTGAAGTCATCCATACTGCATGGATGCAAGTTCATTTCCAGGATCTCTTTTGGTACGACTCCACCAGTTCCCTTTAAGAGGAAACCTGGTTATTGGTCTTTAGCTTCAAACACCTCCATGTAGACCCATTTTTCCATCCTACATCATGCACCCAAAATGCTCACTAGAAACACACTGCTTTAGAGGGCTGTGACACAGTCCTCACAAAACCCAATAATTTTGTCTTAGGATCACAATGTGATGACCTAAAAGGCCCATGGCCAGCCTGCTACACATAGAACTGACCTTGAACAGGGATCTGAGCTATTCCATATTCCTTAGCTTGGACTTGATGTCTTCTGCAGTGTAGACATAACTTGATGATCCTGGGAAAATAACTAGCTCGGTTCTTTTATTTTTTATTAAGGCTACCTTTTTTTTACTCAGCCTTGCTGCTCTTCATGAAATGGAGAGAGACAGTGGCGTTACCTACGATTTATGATCCAATAAAAGATAAATCCAGTTAGGGTAGAGAATGCATGGGAGCTGAGTTAGTATCTAAGGTGAAAGGTATGCACAGGGCAGCTGCCTACCCCATGGCATTACTTTTGGACTATGGGATTTAGGACATGATCTGCTCACATTTCTCCCTGACAAAACAGGTTTAATCACAGCTTGAGAAGAGCTCTCCAAACACAATGGTATTTGTGGTTTATGCTCCGTGCCATCTGTATTCAGCCTGGAGGTGGGTCACTTCTAAGTCTGACCCCATCCTTCCCCTGAGGTCTTGATTTTCAGAGGAGATATGAAACCAAGGGTCAGTGATCCATGATTGTTATAACACATCTGGTGTCCTGTCACTGGTGGGAGATGACATACACCATTGGCTGGACATGCTCCTATATGAGAATTTACACTCAGATACTGCTGCCTCCTTGAGTCTTGTTATTTATATGGGTAATCATTGTGTTTTTGCAAAGACCTTTACCTCATAACTAGACTGACAGGAGAGGGACAGAAGCACCAGTTGACTCTGAGACATATATCTATTTCACTTGATGATCAAATTATTTTTATACTTTTTGCCACCTTCACAAAATGACTGGGAGTGAAATAATTGTTTATACACATCCGAAAGAGAGTAATTTATATTCTTTGTTATGAAGTCCTTCCTCAATTTTGTCTGTTACTCAGGTAGAGATTCCCCTGGAAATATCAGGAGCTTCATCTGAGCAGAAGCTGAGCTAATGCACCACACAATGGGCACAGACCTTCTCCCACAGCTGACAGCAGGAGTCATAGAGCCTCAAACCGAGGTCATGTGTGATTTGGTGTCTTAACTACATGTAGCACCGCTGACCTGGACAAATCCGCTAACCAGTGGACCAAAGGGCTACCAAAAGGTGCCAGGAGACAAAGCCAGGACGGCCCATGCATATAGAAAATGCATCACACCTCTGCTTCTCCTGCAGTGGTTGCATCCAGTGATGACTGATGTGGAGCCCTGGGTAAAGGTTCTAGCTTAAATCCTCATTTGATGCTAGATGCAGCTATAGTGTTAAGTGATTCATTGTGGAAATGGGGACCTTAATTTTTTGGGTCACATCACTATGATTCAGAGCAATACAAGACAGCCCTAGCCTGAAGCAGACAAATTCTCTCTATGCAACACCTTAATAACTCACCCTGTTACGGTCAGCAGTGATTCTCTTAAAATAGTGTTAGAGAAAGCAGTAAAAGGAATTCGTAACTTGTCAATGCCTGATATTTTTCTTGCAAAAGTCAAGTGTAAACCTGTTACCCCATTTTGTTGTTTCTGGGGGGGTTAGGAGGGGTCACCCCCAGGGCTCTCTATGCAAAATCCCATGCACCAACACTGCTCAGCTGCTCTGCCAGCATTCACCCCCTCAAGCCTACCCCCGCAAAGGATTGTTTTATACATCACTTCATTCCCTACCTCCTCTCTCTCCTTCAATCCTCTGGGGTGGTAGGGGAGGAAGGCAGACCCTCCAGACTTTCCACTCCTTGCCAGGAGGCATTGAGGGTCCTTCTGGCACCGCACGACCTCTCGCCCAGGTGACCTCCCCCTGGAGCAGAGGCACCAATTCACACATACTTTTCCACCTTCAGCCTTGTGGATCGTTACTCCTTATTTAATTTTCGGGGAATCAAAAGGGCTGTGTGTGCCTCCCGCCCCGGCACAGTCTGCCTACCTTTCTCCAGGCTCGCCTCAAACCACTCGCCTCTTCTCACAACATGAGGTAAGTCGAGGCTCGCACGCTATTTTAGCACAAGCCAGGGTGCTTCCAAGGCATTCCAGAAATAGCACTGGGAAGGAACAGTACCTGCTCTTCAGAGCCAGCGAGGGGCCTTCCCTCCCCTTCCAGGTTGGGTAAACTTTCTCCTTACTCTGTGGTTACACACAGCAGAGTGACTCTCTTAAAAACGGCATTGCATAAAGGTGAATTCAAAGGTTTTTTACCTGGCCTGGCCTGAGCTCCGAACAGAGATGTCCTCAGCCAAAGCCCTGCTGCTTCAGGGGGACTGGAGAGGGTATAGCATGAACCTCTTCTTGCATTTCACACGGCTGTGTCCATCCCCGGCTGTTCAAAGACACACCCCATATGGAGACATCATGCCTATCTCCAATATCTTAGCATGTCTCTTTTCTTATATCCCCCAGATTTTAAATGGTTTAGATTTTTAGATGCCCCTGGGCACCACACAAGTTCTGAGTAGTGCTCGTGGCTAGGTCTCCTCTGATATCTTGCCAACTGTTGCTAAAATCTATTGTATCGCTGGAAATTTATGGCAGAACTGGTTTGAGGAGCAGATAGCTTCTGGCCATTTTTCTTTAGAAATCCCTAGCATTTTTTTATGTGTCATCTTGAAGAGATTTTGAGGAGCTGAAGGAACCAAGAGCCAATCGTGCAGGTCACTAGCGCCACCAGAAAGGCATGAAAAGAAAGAGTGAAGCATTATGAGTTTGCCTCCTGCTCCAGCAAGATGGGGAAATGATTCAGGTTCAAGCAGTACACAGGGATGAGAATTGGAGTTCCCATTTCTGCCTCTCCCCTTGTGCAGTCCCTTCAGTTCAGATTAGGCATTTAGATCTTCCATCCTTCAGGCAGGCTGCTCCTTAGAGCTCTCTCTGGACTAGGAGGTGCCCTGTGGAAGTGACACCAGACAGCGGTCCCTCAGGGAGTGGGGACAGATTTGAAGATGAGCCTGGAGCTGAGATCATGTCACGAAGCTGGCATCCCCTATGCAGTCATCCTGATTCTTTGTACATCAAAGGACTATCGGTCTGCAAAGCCTTAGAGCATCCAACTCACTTTATCATCTGCTGTGACCCTGAGCTGAGTTCTTGGCCGTGAGAAATGTTCAGGCACAAAGTTATTTTGGGGAAACTCATCGTGAATTGTAGGCTGCCTGAGTTGTCATCTTGAATTAGGAAAACAGCTAAAAATTTGGAGCAGAAAATAAAGCAGGGAGGGCCAAGGGAGTTTGCTCAAGGCCCAAGAGTTGGAGACATCTAAGGTATGACGGTATAACAAATCTCTGCCTCCATATCTTTCACTTGCCCACAGGTGTGAGCAAGCTAAAGGTCTAGTGAAAAGTGTCTCACCTGGTTCAGTGGGAGGTGTCCCTGCCCGTGGGGATGCTTCAGAGATGCTTCAGCTTCAGAGGAGTAGGAATTTGTAGTGGGATCAGGAGAAAAGGGCATGGATATTTCCAATGCCATCTTGCCTTGTGGATTACACCAAAGCTTGAAGATCTTCCTTCTCTCCCACCCCCTAAGGAGGTCCCACTAATCCTCACTAAGATCACAGCAGGTCACCCGCATCACCAGTTCCCCTTATGATCCACAGGACTTAACAATATCCCAACACTTTTTCCAGAAACAGAAATCAGAAATATGCAGAGCATCTCCCATCATGCACAGGACCTACTGATGCCCTTCTTTGTGGTCAGAGGGTGGGACAGTATCTGTTAGCCCTTCTGCAGCTCACCAAAGCCTCAGTGTTTCACCTGTGCAAATAACCCCCCGCACCATCCCCCTGGGACCAAGAGGACAAGTTAAAAATGGAGCATGCAATTTAGGTCCTGCACATCTGTATTCCAGGCAGCGGTGAAAGACAGAATGGTGGATCTCCAAAATAGCCTCTGCTTGGCCAAACAACCCCGGTGCCAACTGATGGCTGTTTGTCTGTTTTCATTTGTACAGCCCCCAAACCTAATAAACACCTCAGACATGAAAAGAAAACACAAGGAACAACGAGGGTAAGAAAAACCAGGCCATTGACTGCCTTTTTAAATAGATCAGCGTGGAGTTGAGTGGCCAGCCCTCTTTCCAAGTACATTCCTGTGCTAACATGAATTCACAGACTACTCCTGTGTGATCATCTGGCAGGGATGTGGTGCTGTCACTCTGTATCCATCTCTTTGCAGGGCCGGTCTTGACTGTGGTCTGTCCGGGAGCTAACAGTATCCACGGAATAATGCCACATTTGAATTTCCCAGACAACATTTATTTATTTATCATAACATGACTGATTCTTTTATTTCTGGCTTTTAACTGTAGCCAGTCCATCATCATTGTTTCTTCAAAGCCCTGACAGGATGAAGAATGTTATACCTGGGCTAGGAATTAGGTTTTTCTGCCCTTTCCCTCTCTCCCCTCTCTCTACTTCACAGTCCATATATTCTTCATGCATCTCACTGAAGCTGCCCTCTCCTTCTACAAATCTCAGCTTTCATTAAGCAAATGCTTTTCTTCCCCTCAACCTGCCTAATCCTTGTTCTGGATCTGACACTTCTTCTATCCACACATCCTGAGGCAACAAGATCCACAGATGAATTTGCACAAGTGTTAACATGGAGTTGTACATGGGGACAAAAGAAAAAGATGTAGAGGGAAAAGGAGTGCTACTGAAATGTCTTTTTTAGTGGCACATGTTGCCTAATACTGTTGAGAAGACCACTTAATGGCCTTGCTTCCCACCCTATCACCATGGTCTTTCATTTCATCCAATTGGCATACACATAGTGCACAAGCAGACAAGAAAACCATCCAAATTGCAGTAGACAGACAAATTCCAGTGAAAATTAAACTGAGAAATATTCAACTGCATGTGCAGGGTCCACAGGGCAGTGTCTTTTTCTATGGCTTCATGGTGTCTAACAAAGGTGTCTGTTGTCTCTTTTCTTGGCTATTTCAGTGCTGAAACCTTATATGCCACCTCTTCTGTTTCAGTGGCCCTTCCAAACTCTGTCTCACTGATCAAAGAGGTGATATTTCCTAGGTTATACAGGGAGGACCAGAGTGGGAGGATCAGAGACTGACTGGCTTCATCTCACTGTGGCTTCTGGTAAAGGGAAAATTAGTTGTGACTTGAAAGTCCCAAGACTCTGCCTTGGTTTTGGAAGCAACCAGGCACAGCTGCCAGAATGAGAAATATGAGAAAAGGCTCCAACAATCCCTTTTAAATAACACAGAAAAAAAATCCTTGATAAGCACTAGATTAGTGATGGAGCCTTAGGTCTTGGCAGAAGGTGATCATAACAGCACTACCAGCACCAGGGAGCAGGATCAAAGTCCCCTTAATTCAGTGTTTTGCCTTCAGCAGTACCTACCATCCAGTGCTAAGGGGGAAAGAAGAACCAAAACATACAGTTTGAGTCTTTCCTCTTTTTACCTTCCCACCTTCAGCAGGTCATGTTTTAAGGGTTTACATTTGCTCCACAGATCTTTTTCTGTTTGAAAACCGCAAAGTTATTTGCAGTCGTGTAAGACTTCAGGATCTCAGATCACATTTGCAGATGTCTTCATGGCTCCACTGAGCATTACCAATATACAGTTCAGAATGAGGTGAAAAAGCCTAATATTTCCTTTCTGGAGAGACAAAAGCTTGGGGTTTGAGAGGTTTCTGCTGGGTAGCTGGAAACTAGAAGTTTCTTTATGGGCATGTGTTTGTATTTTTGATGTCCCCAAGTATTTGAGCTGTTAATAAGTCAGAGAACAATATAATTTTCCTGTAGTACCACAGGTAAGCAATGCAAAGACACTTTTTAACCAGTTTCAGGTAACTGAGTGATTGAACCCTGTGTCCTTTGACCTCATCACCCTTTGCACTAACTGGCTTCAGTTAATACAGTTTTTCCATTTCCTTCTTTTGTCAAAAATAGGTAATGGATATAACCCAAAGGGACCATTTCATGTAATTATTAAGCCTCCACTTTCTATAAATAACTTTGAGGATGGTGGTCTGAAATTCCCCAACCGAAGCACGCTCCTGGAAAGTGTGTTGTCCCCCCCACAGAGCTCAGGAGTGGAGCAATTTCACGGGTCAGGGGTTGGAGTCCAAAGAATCGAGGAGGAAAGTGCAGAAGAGAGTGCGGTGTCTGGTCCCATTCCAGCAGAGTGCTGCATAAACGAGATATGAAAGGCTCCCAGCTCCAAATCTTCACAGTATTTCTAACCAAGAGAGCCAGGCTTCTGTTCTGTAAAGGAGCTAAACCCTGGCTTATCTCTAAGCATGGGAATAATCTCAGATCCTTTCAGCAAATATCTTAGATAAATTTCTTCTCTTCACCGTATCTCCATTTTGTTGATTTGGGCTCTCTAGGTTGTCAGGGAGGGGAGCTGAGCTGCATGCTGATATAGCTAGAGACTGTGAAGCTTTTACAGTTAGTCCAGCCTCAAAACTACTGAAATGCAAGTTGTTTAATCCACAGGAACATGCCACATCTCTGCTCTGTCAAGTGCCCAAGGACAGAAGAGCTCTTCAAGAAATATGCTAAAAATCCAAGAGAAAGAAAACACATGTGCACAGCTACTGGATAAATAAAAAATAAATGGACCTGTTCAAGATGCTGCTGTTTCTCAGGATTTCTTTCTTACCTTATTATTGTTCCTACACCAATTGTATCAGTCCCTCTGTGTGTGACATGAATGTCTCCTGAGCAAGTTTGCCAGACCTCACGCTGAAGAGGATGAAGAGTTTCCCACAATCCTTTGCTAAGTGGTCGGAAAGAGCCCCTCCAGCAGTAACAGCAACAGCAAAAGCCAGGAATGGTAGAACCTAGAATCTCCTGAGACTATGGCTCAAAGGAGTTCATTTTACTCTGTATGTTTTGACCTGGGAATATCCCTGCAAAAAAAATATCTCCCCATCCCAGGAAGCCCAGCCAGAGTTTTCAGAACACATCTGACGACTGTTTTCAGCACAATCACATACAGCTACGTCTGGTAATGGCTTTCAGGTTGGGCAAAAAAAGATTTAAAATAATAATAATAAAAAAAAGGACTGTGAGGACTGTCCAGGAATTAAGAGAATACAGTTATTACCATCAACGGGGAAGTCAACATCTGGAAAAACTCTGTAGCTGAGCAGGTGTGTGTGTGTGCTGCCTGGGCTGTCTGTGTGGGGAGTAGTGTGGTTTCTAGCTGGGGGATGGCCTCCAGAAACCACTTGAAAATAGAACAAACAGAAGCAGCTCCTCTTTCCATTAATATTAATGGCCCAGACATTACCCAATTTGAAGCGGAAGCTGGGGCTGATTAAGAAGGGCCCGATCACCAGAGCTCTAATGGAAAAAGATTAGAGCACAACCTCGCCGTGATCTGGGATTGGGAGACACTGAACCAGCCCAGGGCAGCGGCGGTGAAGGACAGAGCAGGTTTATGCACTGGAAAGTTTTCTGCTTGGAAGCTCTGTTGTCCAAATATTTTGCTACCAAATCATAACTCAGCCGCCTGCTGCCAGAATCATGTACGCTGATGTGAGCCGTTCGCAAATGACTAAACCAGGGAAAATGAGATCCCAAAAAAAAAAAAAGGGTGGGGGATTTGGGAGCTCAGGAGCTGGTCCCCAGCTCTGACAGGGCTTCTCTGGGTGGCCTTGGGAATGTGTGTCCTCTGAAGTGATGCAGGAGGAAAATATTCTGCCTTAGTTCTTCCTGTGTTCAGATAAATCTTTTCAGTGTGTGCAGATCATCTTGTATCCCATGTGTACTTTTACTCAACCAGGCACAAGGGACACCAGGGGTTATTATTGTAAGGCAAGTAATAGCCATTATCCAGGCATGAGCCAAATCTGGGAGCAGTAAAGTCCTGATTTGGAAATTTCTCTATAATAAGGACCTACCAGTTTCACCTGATCTTATCTGGACTCCCCGGAGACAACTAGATTTGCAATTAAACACACAATTGGAAAATGGACTTGCAGCCAACAGAAGGGAATGTCCTTCCTGGCTGGGAAGAACTGAGCAGCATTATTAAAAGTCTCAAAACACCCTTTGTACTGGTTGTCATTCTTTTTTTCATGTAAAGAAAATAAACAAATAAAGAAAATAACACTAGCATTTTATATATAATTCCAGTGATTATGTCATGGATATTTTTTCTTTATATTGTGTGTATATATTTGTTTTTCCTTTCACAGGACTATTTTCTAATGATATTTTCTTAAAACATTTTTTTCACTAAATTTATTCTGTTTTGTCTTTGGGAATGGTACAAAAATGAGGCAGGAGAACTGGAAGAGTGGAAGTGCTTTGGAAGTATGACATTGCAAAGAAGCAAATGACAAGACGGGTACATCTGGAGCCTCCAACCTTTCTACTTTCTTTTCCCTGCTCATTTGCTCATTCTGTCTTTGTGGTTCACACAGGAGGAAGCTTGGTTTCCAAAAGCAATTAGGGTAGGATTCTTTGCCTCCACGGTGCAGAAAGCAAACCCCTACAGTCTGCAGGGAGAAGAAGACCCTGGAGCAAAGTCTCCAAGAGAGCCAATGTTCTTGCTCCAAAGGGAAGCTTGTGAGCAAAGACATATAAATGCAACATGCCAATAAGCAGACACCTACAAACCCTAAACAGGGTCTAAGGGTGGTTCCAAGAGCTGGAACCTCATCATTTATTCTGTCATGAGCAATCCCTGACGTGGATGTGATGTGATCAGCCCCACCAACATGTTCCTGGGCACTGTTTGGGAGTTAGTGTGGTCCAGGGACCATTCCCAATAAGCACTTTGGATGTGGCCATCCTTTCCTGGAGGCTGAGGGATGCAAATGGTATGGACACGGCCAGATCCTGCCAGTTGATCTCAATGTTAGAGAAACAGCCCCTGGCTCATTTTGTTTCAGCAGAGATCTGAATGACCCGGGAAGAAAATGGAAAGCAATCCAAACAGCTGTTTAGCCCCACAGGAAGACAACCCAAATTTGTGGTAAGGTAGAGCACACAGAGCACAGGGTCAATCCAGGCGATTATATGCTGAACAGACAAGGAAAACAGCAGTCGCTGAAAACTTTTGCAAGACTGAAAATGTCCTTCCATGCAATTCCTTCTCTATGGGCTCTTGGTGTCCTGATTGCAAACGTGGCAGGCAGATGTAATGTTTTATCTGTAGGGCGTCCTGCATTCATCAGAGCAGATCTCCAGCTCTGGGATGCAATATCTCAGGACTTTTCAGCCCAGCTACCAGTGGGAATGTGCCACTTCTGTGTTTAGACCAAAACTCCTCTTGCTTCATGCGTCTTCGCAGTGCTTATGTCTGCATCCTGCTGAAATGAGCAAGTGCCTCCAGAAACACTCTTCTTCTTATAGCACTTGAACTTGATTCCCCTGATAGAAGTCTATTAATTTTTATTTTATTTTAATTAATTCTATTTTATTCTATTCTAGTTTATTATCAGATGGAAAAGAGTGCACAAGCCTCTGAGACCAGGACTGCTCTTTCTACTGTTAACCTCTCCTCTTGCTGGCAATGCTTCAGAGTTCGCTGAAATGACACTTTCCTCCTTTTCAGCAGCCTGCTCTCCTAATAAATCCAGCTTTCTGTTGTGTGCTGCGGCTGTCTCCACCTTGGCTGTTCAGGGGACACTTCTGGAGAAGGACTATGAGCTCTCAGCTCCCTCTCCGAGCATGAAGCGTGGCCCCAAACCAAAGAATGATGTGGAAGCAAAAAGGTTTACGCAAATCGAACCAGTCGCCAGAAAGCAATCTGAGGAAAAGTTGTTTTGCCTCATTATTATTATTATGGTATTTTGGCAGTAAAATCAAGAGCAAGCAACCAAAAGTTAACTTACACTTCAAGAAGTTGAGCGTAAACATTTTAATCTCCCGGGACTGCTGGGGGTTTCACAATCTCCTCGGCAAACTCTAAACTTGTGCTGCTGATCCAATTTGTCTATCTACCTTTCAACAAATTAGGGATTTCTCCTAAGAGCCCAGGAATGAGAATGTGAGGAAAACAGCCCTGAGGTAATGTTTGGGGTTTGATTTCAGAAGCTGGGACAAACCTGAGAAGAAATAAAGGCAGTTTCCTGCCCTCAGGTTTTCTTTCAAGTTTTTTGTTCTCTCTTTGATGTTTTTCCTGACTTTCAAGAGCCATGTAGGAAACAGTGAAGGTCCTGCTGTTGCCTCTATGAGGAGAAACTTTTCTTCTGTTCAGTTTCATCTATATCCCATCCACATGATATGACAGGATGATGGCATCAGTGACACATCCCTGACAAAGGTCACTCCCTTTGCTTTGTCGTTACCCTATCCCTTATTCAGCCTTTCAGTATTTAGGAGGTGGTCATGGCTGGAAGATGCTTCTTTGGGTGATACCCTTCATTTAGGTACCTCTGTGGGAACTGAGCTTTAAAAATACCACCATTTGAACTACCAAGGTCATTGAAACATGTGCTGTGTAGGATTTTCCGGAGTGCCTCACAGTATATTTTTACACCACCTGGCCTGTGGCCACATCTGCTGCTGGGGCTGCTGCTCATCTGCTCTACAAGATTACCACTCCCAGCCCTTTCTGAGCTGCCCATAACTCCTTCCTCCTTCCTCCTCCTCATGCAAAGTTACCATGTCCTCAGATGTGGTGGCATAAACATGCGCTAATTGCTTCCAAACACACTCCTGACAAAATTGTTTGGGTTTAAACCACACTAAAAAAAGCGCAAAATTGTCTTCTAAAGTTTCTAAGTTAACCTAGATAGTTTTGGCATGACTAAGTGAGGGTCTGACCACACATGCAGTTGTGCTGGTAGATGTGAAGGTGTAATGGCCATGAGCTGGGAAAAGTGACTTTTGCACCCATATGAGCTGCAACTTGATTGGAACGTAATACTGATACATACGTCACAGTGGTATCTAAGGTCTGAACCCAAGGCTGCTCAACTCCAGTACCAGTACTATCAGCTGAGGAACTGATGCATCCACAGCTGTAAATGCCATGACTCTGCCCCCAAATGCGTCTTCATCACAAGATTACAGGGGTTATCTACAGTCTCGTTCCAGGAGAAGTCTAAATTCATTCCCCAGAAAAGCCACACACCGCATTCAGCAACTACCTGGTACATCCAAAAGAAATGTTTAAATAAATTATAGGTAGTACAGCCTATGGTGAAGGTTCAAATATTGGGAGAAACTGAAAATGTCTCCCACACAGCATCTATCTGCTTACACAAAGTGAATATTCAATTGTGGTGTTGGTGGGAAGCAGCCCATAACATGGACTTCGCCGTCACTATTTGAACTCTGTGACAATACCACCGAGAGAAAAAGAGAAAATGAGCAAGGAGCTATCATTTGCCTTACAGCTTCACCTGACCTCTTTCTCCTGCTGCATAAACCCACCACAACAGGGAGATGCTTGTCACATTTTTTTGTATACTCTTTATAAACTACACTGGATCTGCAGGAGAAATGGAGGAACCCAGATTTTTAAACAATTTCATTTGTCTGTTTACCTGGTCTTCAGCTTTAAAATATACCCAGACTTATTGATAGTTGACTGAATGATTCCTCTCCTGACCAGAGGCCTGTAGAGCTCATTGCATGTGGTTTTGGGTATCAAGCCAAAGCAGTGAATTCAGATAACATTCACTTTGAGGGCTGACACCCCAGAGGATCTCACAGAGAGATTAGAAGCCACCTGTAGTCTTCAAGGTACCAATCACCCACAGCCTGGTCCAAACGATCGCATCCAACGAATGACAATGGGTAAGTCAAATCAATTCAGGATAGAAACAAATTATGATCAATAAATTATGATCATGAATCCTTGAGAATAATTAGTAATTAACCAACGCGTTGTCCTACAGACTTTATAGGCAGCTCTTTATAGGCAGAGTCACACAAGAAAAACTCGAGTACGGTCAATGGAGCTACACCATCGGTGTCTCGTTTCTCTTGTTGCATCTGATTCAACAGGACTATTTTTAGCCTTTTGCTAATGTCCAGAAACCCCTGCTGATAATCTGCACTGCCACCTTGTGTGACTCTGCCTGTTACTAGGGCTTCCTTCAAAACCTTCCCTCTTCGTTTCTGCTGAGTAACCTTCCCTTGAACCACAGATTGTTCATCTGATAATGAAATTATTTAATTATGTCCCAAAACCTCAGGATATTTGCCTTTGTCTCAGTCTCCCAAATGGACAGTCAGGCTCTGATCTCATTCCCTCTTCTGTTGGGGGAAAATCCTTTGTCAGAGCATGGAGGTTTCAGGCTCCCAGACGTGGTTTTTACCAGAACTGGTGTCCCATCTACTTGTTCTCTTCTTTCTATACCCTCTGGCTTGCAGGCCATGTCTTTCTCAGGAATCTGAGGCTAATCAGACCTGGCTTGAAAGCACCTCTGAATTCTCATCTCTCTGGGCACTTACATCCCCAGTTGCAGGCCAGGGAGCTTGTCCATGCACAGTGTGTAAATGACTTACAGAGAGAACTCCCTGCACAAGAACAGATATCTCTGGGGTGTCTCTGGGGTCCCCCAGGTAGCCCATTTGTGTGGCCCCCCAGTTTGTTGCTGACTATCTCCTGCACACCCTATCATCTCCAGCAGCTGCAGCCAGACAGATTTGAAAGGACTCCTGATAGGCAAAACACGTATCTTCACCTTCTGTTTTCCCTCGGCAACCTGTTTTCCCCAGTGACTACCTGCTTTATCCATGCTAAACCAGGTTTTAAATGCCGTGTTGCAGCAACAAAGACATCTACAGTGATCCTGAAGGATATCTCAGAAGTCTCCTTACCTTGCACTTCTGGCCTTGGGAAGACAGTAAGCTTTTCCCTTACTCATATGCTTGATTTTAAATTTATATGTCCTGATTCCCAGTTAAGGAGCTGAGATCAAGGCCCAGACTGTAATTCTGGCATGTTTATAAACCAGTGAATTGAAACTGGTATGGAACAGAGTGTAATTGTTCTCAAGCTAACTGAGACCTGGCTTGCAGCAACATAGTTTAATGCAATAAGGTCTCAACTAGAGGAACAGAAGTCTAATAAGAATCTAATTAAGGTGATCCTCACAGTGCTTTCAAATGCGATTATAGGCAGAGCTGTGCTTTTTTGGATCTAGCAGGAGCATGTGGCTGCAGCATCACTCCCAGCTGTTCCCTGTTCTTCTCTGCACTGAAAGGTACTGCCACACAGCTGTCTTCCATTAAAGGACCTTACTCCAGCTCCTGCCACACACTCAGTCCCAGTTTAAAGTAAAGCTGAATGTGAGACTTGATTGAGTTTGTATTGACATGGTTTGGAGAAGTTCACATACCTGGTTTAGGTGCTGAAGCTTAATAAGTAAATAACATCTGAAATGGGTAAAGCAGTTTTAAAAGTGATCAAGAATGGGATTCTCTTAGGTATCTCCACTTTATCCAGTTATTCCAAGCCTTCCCATAGTCAGCAAGTCTATTCGATCCGGGCAAAGGCACAACTCATCTCCTAAAGCAAGTGCCAAGCAGAGGTGTCCTGTCTCCTTGCAAGTGTCCTTCTCCACTGGCTAGGAAATGTTGGAGAGTAAATCACACATTGTGAGTTTTGTTTCAATTATATCCACACTGTTGTCATCTCTATCTGAGCTACAGAACTCAGGCCTCTTCCTAGACAGTAGAAAAAGGGTGGTTTTGCATCATAGTTGGTCTGACCTTTTAGAAATGTCCAGTTTAGGGCAAAAGAAATGGAGATAAAGACTCCCGGTGCTATAATAGGAGCCTGGTATGACTAAATCAGACATAACCCTCTGCATTGAGTAAGATGACTTCCCTCTGTTAGCTGAATGGGACATTTTCCACCAGCTTCAGAGAGGGTACATGAAGATTAACAAAGATTTTGGTGACAGAAGTCACTCTTGCTCCGAAAGCCATTTGAAATGAACCATCTCCACAGGTCCTCAGCTGGCTCAAGGAATTCAGCTAAGCTGTCCTACCAACCTCAACCTAACTGTAACCCTAAACACAGGGAAAAGACCTTAAATACTCTGTCCTGGAGAAGTGAACAATGCTCTATTTTGCTCAAATCTGTCCTGTAAAAATCTCTTTCACAACACATATTTGGAAATGGAGAGAAGCCTTGCTCATGCCTTTTGGAATGGCTGGGGTGTAGCAAAGGGGACTACTGCAAACCCCAGAGGTTTCAGTAACTTTAACAGCACATACTAGGAAAGTGGAAACTCATTCCAGGCAGTGTGTTAATTAAGCTACACAAGAAATCTCTTGCACAAGAGGACAAAGTCGATTGTTTTACATGACCAGTCATGAAATACCAGCTCAGAAGTTAGCACAAACAGACTTTGAACAACGCTAAGTTGAATAATCCATTAAAAACTGGATTTAGGCAAGCTACGATTGCTTTATTCTCTTCTGCACAGCAACAGACTGTATGTCTAACACTGGGATTTCCCTTGGCTCAGACCTGAATTAATCAGAGATTCCTGATCAATTTTCTCTTGCCAAAGGAAATAGAAATCAGAGAAGAAGAGCCATGTCCAAGTTTGCACTAGGTGCCAGTTGTACGATCAAGATGTGAACCTACCAAGTGTTCCTTAGACTTGATCTGCTAGGACTCATCCACTCCTCTTTTGGTATCTTGATTTTTGTCTTTGCATCAAGCAGTTCTCAGAGTCTTTGCGGTGGTTTAATGCCTGTATCAGGCAGAGAAGACCAAGAGATGCCGAGTCACTGTATTGATTGGCCAGATGGAAACAATTTCTTCTATAAACGCTGAGTTAGGATTTGTACTATAGAATAATCAAGGCGTGTTATGTGCAAGGCTTATCCCCTATTTTGTTCCATCAATATTTGCTTGTGTTTTATTAAAGCCTTAACACTCTGGGCTTGCCACCAGGTAATCCAGACTGGAAACTGAACTGCATTTGTATTCTTGCTGCCTGCCTGCCACAGGAGGTTAATGTTTCCTGCCTTACACATTAACACCATGCCAGTTATGCTTGATTACATATTACTGCTTCAAGCAGAAAAAGTGTAGAACAAAACGATTGTTTCAATCATCGGAAAGGTGGTTTGCTAAGGAAGGAACAGCAAAAAAGCCTCATCAGTTATTCAGGAGTGAATTTCTTCTTCAGTGTCATTCTGGTTTTCTATACTTTTCGAGGTATGGGACAGCTGCCTTCTGTGGATACTAAAGCTGAAGGACAGAGCTAGAGGTCCATTGGCACAGACTGACCATCTTTAAGGACCACTTCCATGTCCCTAATGAAATCCCTAATGAAATTTTACAGACAGGAAAAGACCTGGCACAAAAAATTTAGGTGGTTCCCGAGGTGCCCTAAGAGATCAAATAATTGAGAGAAAATGCTTCTGTTCTGTTCTCATTTGGCCATTCACCACTTAAAGAGCTCCTTTTAAGCACAGATTATCTGGTGTAGTTAAAATAAGCTCAAAAAATCATGGTGCAGTCCTTATCTTGAAGAGCACATGGCAAGACACCAAAACCAGGAGATAACACTGCTCAGCACAGCAGCAGCAGTTGATGCCCCCCCCCAAAACATTGCCAGATCCTTTCTTTCCTCGCTCTGCTCCACTCTTCCTAGACTTTGGACATGAAGGAATTCGTGGAGATTTCTCAATCATTAATGAGGTCGAGGATGAAGTCTAAGGAAGATGTATTTACTGTATCCTTACTGAGCCATCCAATTCTACACCTATTAAGGGTTCTTGTTAACTAGTTGTCTTGAATCAAGTGAACACAAGCAGCCTAATGAGGCTGAAGGTAAAGACAAAGGTGGTTTCAATATGGAGAGAGGCGTTTCAGAGAAGACCTTTTGTAATCCATCACTAATTATTTAAATGTTTAAAATGCAGTGCCAGGAGGGCAGTGCAGCTGCTTTGCTCTGGAATTACTGGGATTGTTGTCTGCTGGGTGCAAGGACAAAACCTCCTCACAGCAGTCTCACGTATGCAGGACATGTCCACTCCAAATAACCCTTTGCACAGTTGAATTTTTCCCAGAATGGCAGAGACCTTTCTGTTTGGACAGAAAGTAGTACGAAGGCAGAATTCAAGAAAATATTCCTTTCCTAACAGAAAACGCGATTTTCTGCACAACATCCCTGTTAAACCCTTTTTCTAACAAATACTGAATTGTTTCCACTGAATGAAATCTTGCAGCAGCAGAGACTCAATAATGCTCATAGTTTGGCTGAAACACTCCCAAGGGCTGTAAAAGGTGGACAGAGAATTCATCCTGTGTCTCCAAGCTGCACGTGAGTTCCCTGATAACCAGCTACTGGTTAAAAATGTTAATCTAATCTGATCTGATTTTACTTTCATCTTAAATTCCATTCCAAACTGAAAAGCTCTCCATGGAGAGTTTGAAGTATGTATTATAGGGTCACAAAAACATTTGGTTTACATAAGTCAGTACCAGCTTTCTCAACTGATATCAGTATCAGCTGAGAAAAACCCCAGCTCTCCTTACAATAGGGAATAAGGTACAATACAGAGATTCTATGGACACTTCGTAAGGCTTCGCCATGGAGACCTGCACTTTCCCACTGACGTTAATGGAAGGATACATGCTGCATTCAGCAAAAGCCATATTATGCCATTAGGATAGGTTTATACCTATAGCATGTGCAGAGAGCGCAATGCAGAGATCACCAGACTAGGAGTGACCCATGCATCAAAGCCTGGGACCACACAAACCAGCAAGCCTGGACCTGGAAGGCTGGGGCCACATTCATGCCGTGCTGGACCAGTTGGTAATATTGCACCTGGAGCTGCACAATTGACTGCTGACTCAGCACAGGCAGCTCTGGACCAGTTCCAGAGCTCAGACACTCGCAGACGGTTCATTTAATTAAAAATTCATGGGACAGACATGTCCTGAGTTCAAATGTGGCATAGTCATGACGAGCTGTGATGATCCCAACATCAGTTTCATTATATATCTAAGGTCTTTTTTATGTTCACATAGTAAGATGCTCCTTCACTAAAATACCTCTGATACAGAAGACCGGTAAAATGAGATAAAATACGTTTAAAAACATTATCAAGGATTATATGAAACTCACCGACTGTTTTTAGGGATCTAGAAAGGACATCGGAATGAGTACACAAGTGATTCCCTCCACAGACACCAGAATCTATGGTTTTCAGTCAACTCCAGGCTTAAATCTGCATCCCAAAGTGTTTGATGAGGACAAGTCCATAAGCTCAAGCAATAAGGAAAACAAGAATAATTCCTCATGGTTTATTTAACAACCACAGCAGCAGCAGGAGTCAAATTTCAAGAGGCTGCAATGACTCTACAGAGTAAACTTAGTATCACAAATAGATTGTCAAAAACCACAACCCACCCTTTGATAGCACAGGAGGAAAGACTTTGGACAGATTTTCTAAAGCAATTACTGGCTCTTTCTTTTTGGCTTTCAGCTTGGCGATGCTTGAAAGGCTTTTAATTGTCTGAAGACAAATTTTAAGAACTTTCTAAAAATCAGATCTCCTTAAACACCTTTAAATGATGATTTAGATATAAGCCTTAAGGGGTTTATTGATTCAGGCCGAGAGGGAAATTAAAGTCTGTGTGCTGCAATCACGGTCAATCCGAAATAACGTAACGCCACTTACCGCTGCTATGCCAATTAATGCCAGCTGCTAAGCAATACACCATTCCCGTTATTTGCCTAGGACCAGGACTTACAGCTGGGATCTGGGATCTGGCTACATAACAAATTTATTGGAATAGATTCTCCAGTTCATTATGTCAGCTATGATTAGCAGTCCAGGGTCTGACCTTCTCGATCCAGAGAGTTTTATGTTTTTAGCCATTGCCTCCACGATACAGATAAGCTGTCCATGCCGTTATTTATTTGTGACTGAAAACAAGGCATGGGAGACCATGCCAGTGAGAATGCTGTGTTCCCACAGCCTTCTTGCGTAAATATTTCTCTTTTGTCAGCAATAAAAGGTCTGGGATGCTGATGCAGAAGATAAGAGTGCAGCTGTGCCAGCTCTGCAGAGCCAAAGCAGATGGACTCTGTGTGTGTGTTCAGTTCCACTAAAGGAGAAACAAAGACAGGGGAAAGAAGTGGCTTCTATAAGTGTAAGTTGCACTTTGGAGCAGGAGTTGTTTCCCTCCGGCTTTCCACAAGAAGCCTGACCTCTCCTACACTTCCAAGACCTTGTAAGTGATGTAATGTCTTCTTAAAAAGGCCTGATCTGATTCAGCTCACTCCTTGAATGCCTTTCTCAGTCCCAGAATGACACATCTGGAGCCACAGGTCTTTAAGAGAGAGGAAAACGGTCCCCCATCCATAGGATGCTGCTGATGGTAGAGGGCAGAAGGCCTCTCCAATGCCTTGTTTTTGTATTGTTGTCAAGCCTGGAAGAGGTCTAATTCAAGGCTCAGACTGACATACCAGCTATTGCAGAGCTTCTTCCAGCTGCACTTGAAGTATGTGATGCTGGCTCACGTGAGAGCCTGGATAACGGACTAGGAATTTGGTCCAGTCACACAATTCCACAAAGAACTGGAGTCAAACAGGAATATCTTGTCATGCACAAAAATTTGCCTGCAAGGACATACGTATTTACAAGTACAATAAAACCTGTGTATTCAAATAGGCAGGTGCATGAGACCACGCACAGATTGGTGCAGGTACATATTTACTTCGGTAGGCAAATTTGTGATTCAATTAATTATGCCATATTTGCTCAAGTGATACTGTACCAATTTACTCTGGTCCTTATAGTACGCTTAGTCATGCAATGTGTGTTTTATATTATCCTTTATCAGGGTGAGAACAAGTCTGGAGTTCATCCAACTAAAGCTATCTGCCTAAAAAGGCACACACATAAATACATGTATATACACACACGTACAAAGCTATATATTTCTGCATATCTAAGGGCACATGCTGGACGTCCCACAGACACACTATCTCTGTTTACTTGTCTATATATGTATACACCCCTATTTGTCTACAGATACACACATAGATTTATGAGAATTTCCCTCTTAGGGGAATAAAAGCAGAGTAAATTTTGAAAGGCTGAAGTATTATAACATCATTGAAATTTTTAATGATGAAATTATGCTATTTATATACTTTTTCTATAAGGAAATTTCCAGCTTTCATTCAGTTATAGTTATTTAAAAATATATATATATTTTACCCTCATTTCTGATATTTCCCCAAAGCTGACAATGAAAATCGCTCTTTTTCCTTGTCAGCTCCACCTTCTATCTCTCATGCTCTGGGTGGATTTTAATGGGTATTTCAGTTACTAGAATCGCAAGGGACATAGATTGCTTTGAAATAAACTTACTGTTTCTGCTACCTTTTAAAGTAAAAAGAAAGAAAGAAAAAAAAAGATAAAAGAACACTAATTTTGATTTTGATGAGTGTTTGGCTCACATAAACTAATTAGATTTACACTACCTGGAGATGTAACAATTCAGTTATGCCAAAGTCAAATATCGTGCAGCACCCTCCTTTCCTCGTTATCTGTGGTCTCTGATGTTTGATTGGAGAAAGATTTTTTTTTTACATTGATACTTTGGCTTTATTCTTCTGTAATGTACCGATGAGATATTGCTACATCTTGTAAAATGTAAGTAATGTTTTCCCGGTTCCACTTCTTGTTTCTCAATATCATCTAGCAGGTGCTGGGTTCATGAGAAACAGATTTGGTTTGATGTGTTGACTCAGCTGTTGAAAACAATAAATCAGTTTTGAAAGTAAAATATGACTCAGAAAAGCAAGATTCTGAGCCTTAGAAGCTAGATTCTTATCTTGCTGACATCTGTATAAATCCAGAATGCTTCTTGAGAGACACACCAGGTCAACAGGAAGGTCCTTGAGACTTTTCTTCTCTGCTACTGTCTTTATGGGTGACACCTTATGAAAGACACTTCATGTCTCAAATTCCCTTCCCAAAGTATCTATTTTAAGGGCATTATCCCAATCTCCATGCTTCTGGTCCAGAAGATATGTCATATCTGATGACTCTGTGCAGATGTCCTTGGTGCCCAGAAACATCTTTAAAGGTGAATGGAGATGTTTCAGCTGAACAGAGATGGTTTAAGTAAAAGAAGCAGTAACCCACACATCCTGTTTCTCCTGCTGTTCTTCTCTTTTGTAATGTCGAATACAGCATGATCATGCAAAGACCAGGAAGACCAGGCCTTCAACTACATATCTCTATCTTCCTCTATGCAGCAGAAGGAATCATGGATCTGTCTGTGCTCTCTCAAAATCCTGTGAAACTCCAGATGACTTTTTCATTCTCTGCAAAGTAATTGTGTAGAACCTCAAGGCATAGCTCACTATTACAAGGTGCTCACCATGAGAGTGAAGCAGCTGAAAAGTATGGAAAATAATCCCAAAGTGAGTTGAGACTGGAAATGTAGACCAGCTATTAGCTTGTAGGCCACTGCTGAGCGTCAAATCTCCAGTCATGACAAAAGGAGTTGCATCAGCCGATGGTTTTTTCTGTGTTTTCTCCATTCCTGGCCCTTTTTGTGTCTCCTCTGTTCAGCTAAGTTCTTCTTAGGGCTTTTCAATAAAGTGGTTCACAACAAACTGTGGGTGTAGACCCAGAGACAATCACTTCCCCTACCCTAACACTTTTCTGCCATCTTCTATAGAGAATCAAAATTCCCTTCATCTTCACATATTGAGCAGTCAAGAGCAGTCTACATATTTTTAAAAGAATAACCACGGCAGCTGCTTATCACACTAGTGGCTTCAGGAGAAGGTAAACCAATTATCCTTAAAATAATTAAGAATGGCATGGGTGAGTCCTCAGGCTTTCCAACTGTTTATGAAAAGAAAAGGGTTTATCAATCACCATTGTTTTAGGTAGTATTCCTGCCTTTAGCACAAAAATTAGACCTTTTTTCCCCCAGATATTCAAGTTATAAAAAAAAAAATAGCACTTAGGCCAAGCACCAACCTACCTCTATGGATAAAGGCTGACACAATCATTTCTGGCAATGCAAAATGATCATCATTTCCTCAGTGGACAGGTCTCAAAGTTAAACTACATTTCCCACGATTCAGCTGTCTTCATTTACATGTTTACCTGTAGTGAATTATGGGAAATGCTGCCTATCCCATGGGTGCAGCCCATGGAGATTGAGAACATCTAAGTTTCCGTGCCCCTCAGGCACTGCAGCCACATTTGGTTCTTGGTGAGAGTATTTTGGCATTTGAGTTTTTGACAAACAAAACAAAATGCCATTCTCCTCCCATTTTCCTGAGGAAAACTTCATTTGCTGTTGTTCTTAATAAATCTTTACAGAAATTTCTTTCTTTTTTTTCTTTTTCCTTACTCTTATCCAATTCAATAGGAAAATTCCTCAGCACAGGCAGCGCCTCAGGACCAGAAGCCCTGAAATGATTAAAGGACAAGCCTTTCCTCCTCACCACTTAAATTTGATTGGTTTCTCATGCAACACACCAAGCTGTTTTCTCCAGATCAGCTAAAGCTTAAATATCACTTTCATGTGCCACGAGGAGGTTCTGGTCTCACAAGGAACCATGCAAACCAGTGACAAAATTAGAAGTCACAGGGGGAAAAAAATAACAGAGGGAAAGCATCCTCCAGCTCTGGCTTAGCTGGGACAATTAATCCACTGAAATTCTGCCGTTTACTCAGAAAAGGAACACAAGGTTTTGGGGTTTTCTTTTTTCCCTCCCCCCGAGGAAACCAGAGAACAGTTTCAAAAACACCAAACCTTCAGCATTTTCACTTAATTACAAAGTAGGAGTTGGTGAGGGCACAGCATGGATTCTTTTTTGTGCTGCTGGCTGCATTTTTTTGGTGGCTGTCATTTCAGTTTAGTTTTTAGGCTCAGATTTTGTTTTGTTTTTTTTTTTTTTTTCTGGTTTGCCTTCTATTTTGGACACGTTCTGCAGCAACTCTATCCTTCAGTTTCGGGAACGGTTGGGGCTTTCATTCAAGTTTTGTGGAGACTTCATTGTCTGAATGCTGCCGAGACTCAATCAGCAGCTGGAGTGTCCACAGGTACTGAAAAAAGAAGTTAAAATGCCTAGAATGGGGAGGAGGGTCAGCAGAAACACTTCAAATAAATGGTTTTCCAATTCTTTATCTAACACTGGTTTTGTAGGTGTGTAACTGCAAATAAATCCTTGTGCATGTAAACCTGTCTCAGTGTCCTTCCTGCAGGATTTGGCTGTATTTGACTAACCTTCAGCTGCCCAAAGCCAATACTGAAGGACTTGCCCAGTTGCTGGGGCATCAGGTGCCAGAAGAGGAACTGCAGCATCTGCTCACCTTTGGTGCAGAGGGGCTGGGGAGACCTTAGAATCATAGAATCATAGAATGGTTTGCATTGGAAGGGACCTTAAAGATCATTGAGTTCCAACCCCCTTGCCATGGGCAGGAACACGTCCCACTAAACCTTGGCAGCCTTTGATCTCAGTCTTGGGCACAATCTATAAAATTGCAGCAGCTCAGGAAATAATTTGGTGCAAATGGCTTGTAGGCTTCAGACAACAAAAGCCTGGGGCTCTGAGGAGCAGCTTGAAATGGTAATAATTGGTTGATGGTGTGGAAATCCCATAGACATCGTCCTCAAGGTGTGTAGGATCAGCAGCAGCGCTCCCCGTTGGCCTGGAGCAGCGGTAGTTGCTCAGTTGGAGTAAACTACCTTCAACACCATGTTTTCTCCAAACCTGTTGATTCCTTTTCCCTATCTGTCCAACTCTAAAACAATAAAAACCACAGGGAAGTCAACCAAAACCATGTAGAAAGCCCAGTCTAAATCTTTTCGCTTTGCCCTGCAGTTGTATATTGCACCAAGCATCAGAGTTCTGGATTCCTCCTGGTAGGATGACCCCTGAAATCCAAAACTTAAAATACTTTCTTAAAAAAATAACAATAAAAATATATTTCTTTAGGCTGCTTACATGCCCCTTGGAAGAAAATCCCTTCTTAGAGACTTCATAGTTGTCCAAGAGCTGTAGACTTTTATTTGTTTTTGCTCTTCAATAAAGAAAGGGGAAGAGTAAGGAAAAAAAACCAAAGGCTTTCAATCCCCTCAGATCTTTTTGTTAAATATGGGGATGTTTTAAATGTCTTAATAAGACGTCTGCGTCTTGAATTCTTGGAGGCTTGAGGAAACTACCTAGCTAAGTGGAAATGTAAATAAAGGCCATTTGCAGCTAACAAAATGAATAATGGCATTTTGCATTACCCAGCAATCCCAGATAGCTTGGCCTGGCTATTACCACCCTCTTTGATTGCTCAGCCAGACCACGGAGTCCCCTGTGAGCCAAGAGCCATCCCCTCTACTGCGGTTACAACAACCTCCCAAAGATGATGGTATCTGGCAGTTTATTTCACGCAGCCATTGAGTGCTCCAGTGACAAATTAAAGCACAGCCGCCACAGTTGGGCTTCAGGATGAAAGAACCCCATAGTTAAAGGACCTGTCTTTTTCCAGTTACTCCCTTTTGCAGTCCCATCACACCAACCACGCTCTGTACAGTTGCACTTATTTTTATCTTCTTCAGCAACAGAACAAGAGGGAGAATGGGATGACAGCCTGAGAACATCCAGTTAAATTTCACCCTCCCATCCTAAGCACCTCCGCTGTCTTGAAAAGGGATTGTTTAGGCTGTGAACGAGGTCAGGATTTGTCCCATAAGCCAGCAAAACCCAGGCAAACAATATCCCTTGATGGATTAGGTTCTCCTAACATTTCAGCCTCCAAAGGGGTTCTAGCCGTCTGCATGTTTTCACCCAGTATAAACTGTGCATCTCAGTGTCCATTGGGATGAAGCAGGGCTATATCTGTGAGGCAATTCCTCCCAGGACAGTTGTTTGAGGTCAATGAGATGTGGTGAATGACCTCCATAAGGAATCTATTAGTCTTCATTTACCCCAGAGGAGTCTGAATGATGAACTGGGGCTAAAGAAAGTCCCTTTGTTAGATCAACAAGTATAACTGTGAGTTGCCTGCATTAGCATGTTTTAATGGCACCATAAGCACTCCCTGATGTCTCTTCAATAGCTTGTCCTATGCCTGGAAAAAGTACTTCATGTCTCAAGACCCAGAAGGTAGCTTTCTCATCTGACTGGCTTCACTTGTTCGTCCTGAATGTCTGGAGGAACAAAAATAACAAGCAATGCTCGTTACTGTCCAAAGTCCCGAGCCGGTGTAAAGCTGTTGATGGAAGTCTGCAAAGACTAGAAAACTGGGACTTCAATACTGGTCAGCACAAAAATGCCATGACCTAAATGTCTAACACATACTGAGCATCTGTGTCAATGAGACAGAAGGTCTGAGACCATCTGATGTAATGAACTGTGTGTACCTGGAAACCTGAAAGTGTGACAAAGTAATAATTGGGTAGGAAAAAAGGAGAACTGATGCATAGTTAAGAAAGGCAGCCAAAGAGGGGCTGCAGGCCAGACAGAGGGTAGAATTGTTCTTCCTAATGGGCTGCCATAACATATGATTCATGCGAAAGAACGAGTTTTTAAGGAAAACAAAAATTCATCCATAGGAAGAAGTAGTTCATATCGAGTTTACTACTTGATGATGTTGGGGATTTTCTTACAACTTGCTGGTTTTCACCAAGAAAGAAATCTGAGTTCCAGATCACAGAATGTGCTGTGTGGCTGAACAAATCTAAGTCAAGGTCCTTCGAGAGATGGGTTTAAAAGCATCATCTGAAGCAGTTGGTAAATGAGCAACCATATTGTGCGGTACCAGAGCTGCTGGTACTCAGCTCAGTACAGATCCGTACCCTGAGCTGCATGGAAGGTCAATAGCGACCAGTGGCAGCATCAGAGTTTTCAAAAAATAACCAACATTTTCACAAGTCCTAGGGTGAACTAGAGTAAAGCCTCTTGATGGTGAAGAAGTTAAGGACTTGGATTATGGGAGACTAAGCTATGGTTTGAAGTCAGGCCTCCCCTAAGGCTGGGAGGTAACTGGCACATGTGAGAAGGAAGAGAAGAGAGAAAGAAGAGAAAGAGAAGAGAAGAGAAGAGAAAGAGAAGAGAAGAGAAGAGAAGAGAAGAGAAGAGAAGAGAAGAGAAGAGAAGAGAA
>JAOXNH010000012.1:1177083-1187165 GCA_028566575.1 Bartramia longicauda | reverse complement strand
AGAAGAGTGCAGAAATAAGCACAGAGGCTGCTTTCTGAGACCAAAACATCACAAAGTGCACTTGAAAAAGAATCTAGTGCTGCAGGAATAAAAAAGAAAAACCAAACAGAATGTGTTTCAGAAAAGGGCAAGCCTCGACAGAAAAAAAGCATACTTGTAGCTAAAGGGGTTGGATCCATACTAGCTTTAAATTAATGGGTGTAGATAAATCAGTGCCAACAGAGTGACTCAGATGTGATTCTGGATTACCAAACTCTAGAATGCAAATGTGCATGGGCATATGCAAAATCCCCACGGGAGGCTGGTGTTTCAGCAGGTACTCAGTGCACTAACTCCATTCTGCAATTGCCAGAATGGAGCAAAACAAGCCCCATGGCCATAATACACTGGTTGAGTGAATGTATCTCCTTCCTTGGCCAGCTCTTCAGGTAGAGCCTGGCAAGCCTAGAAGGATGTAGAGAAGAAGGAGTCACTAAATATGTGCTGTTGTTGTGGAATGATTCTCTAGAAAATAATTTGGCCATGCACTGGGAAAAGGATATTTGATGATGTTCTAACTCATCACCGGGCACAGCTGGACCATTTGTGTCACAGGAAGAGGGAATGTAATCAAGGACCCGGATGCGTTGCCCCACCTGAGGACTGAAGAATGGGCAGGGAGAGTTCAGGCAGCAAACAGCGAGTGTAAAAATACAAAGAAAGACGATATTTCAGCCAATGTTTTCAAGAGCTCACTCACTCTAAGTGATTTCCTATTTGGACTTCCTGCATAAGATGTTTTAATACCTTAGGCTGAAGTACCAGGCTAAGAAACTTAGTGATCCAAATTCTTCCTAACTCTGTGACTCACTCTGCCCCATGGATGATGACACCCATCCAAAGATGTAGAGCCAGACAGAGGGAAACACTAGAGAGAAAGTGTGTGGGCTTTTGGCTATTTGTTCTGGACCAAGGCACTGAAGAATCATCAATTCTTGAACTTTCACAAGAGTCAGATCTCCCTACAACATTTCTTAGTGAAGCAAAGCTTTCTTTAATTTATTCCCTTCTATTTCCTTCAGCCACAGACTGTAGCTTCTTTCTGAATTATGTTTTATAGAATCATAGAATAGATTGGGTTGAAGGGACCTTTAAAGGTCATCTAGTCCAACCCCCCCCCCCGCCATGACCAGAGACATTTTTAACTAGATCAGGTTGCTCAGAGCCCCATCCAACCTGACCTGGAATGTTTCCAGGGATGGGGCATCCACCACCTCTCTGAGCAACTTGGGCCAGAGTTTTACCACCCTGATGGTAAAAAATTTCTTCCTTGTATCTAGTCTAAATCTACCCTGTTTTAGATTAAAAACCATTATGTCTTGTCCTGTTGGAACAGGGCCTGCTAAAAAGGTTGTCCCCATCTTTCTTATAAGCCCTGTCTAAGTATTGAAAGGCCACAATAAGGTGTCCCCAGAGCCTCCTCTCCTCCAGGCTGAACATCCCCAACTCTCTCAGCCTGTCCTCACAGCAGAGGGGCTCCAACCCTTGGAGCATCTCTATGGCCTTCTCTGGCCCCAGAGCTGGAGGCAGCACTGCAGGGGTGTCTTCCCAGAGTGGAGCAGAGGAGCAGAATCCCCCCCTCGCCCTGCTGGCTGTGCTGCTGGGGATGTAGCTCAGGGTGCAGGGGGCTTTCTGGGCTGGCAGTGCACATTGCTAGTTCATGTTGAGCTCTTCACCCCTCAAACACCTCCAAGTCCTTCTCAGCAGGGCTACTCTCCATCCCTCCATCCTCAGCCTGTGCTGACACCAGGGGTTGCCCTGACCCAGGTGCAGGACCCTGCATTTGGCCTTGTTGAACCTCATGAATTTTTTCTTTACCTTAATCCTGGATTTACCTCTTGTGTCAAAAATCTGAATCACTGATCATTGTTTTCCTAATCATTGAAAAATGCTTGGTCCTTGTTTAAGTTGAGCACTAATGTGAACCCTGAGCATCATCAACAACGGGATGTGTTCAGATGTTATCGCCTTTCATGGCTATCCATTGGTGGTTCAAAGCACCTTTACATTGGGCTAGGACAACATGTAACTGCATGTGATCTGTTACAAAATCTCAAAGGATGCCGGTAATCTCAGGATGTGCTAACTATGACTTGTGATCTTGTGGACATACCCCTCGTTTCTTTTCAGCTTCATGTTTTTGGTTATTCCTTCCTGTCTGAAACAGTGCCCTGCCTCATCAAACACTCACTATTCATATGTCATTCATATATTAAAACAAAATATTTTTTATTTCCTACGTTTGAATACATAACATCTCCAAAGAGAGTTCAGGGTGGGAAATACGAGCCCAAGATGGTCAGAGATTTTCAGAGCTACAATACTCCTACAAACATCTGTCATGGGTTAAAAAAGAGATTTATAACACTGCTGTCAGAAAATGAAAAATGAAAGTTGTTGCAAATCACCTTGAAATCACATGAATTCTCCCAGGGAGTGTGGAGGCTGGAGCTAAGAAAACATGACTTTATTTGTCCTGCCAGTGGGGGAGTGCGTGGTGTGGGTAGGAACCACATTCAAGGCAGCTAGAGGAGACGGGGGAGTGTTTTCCTTCCTGAGCTCCTGGAACTATTCTTTGGAGGCCTTAGATGACTGGGACAAAGTGAATGCTCTGGTCAGTGGGATTGCTGAGCTGTTTGGGTGTATTTATCCCACAGCCTGACCTTCTGCCAAGCTTTACCCTTTATCATGGCTAAGGCATAGCTGTGTCGTGAACCATGACCACATCCATATAACCACAACTACCATCCAGGACTGAACATAAGGTCTTTGAAACTGCAAACAGGCCCTCCTACTGCCTGAGCTACGGAGCAACTGAACGCAAATATATGTAAAGAAGAAAGACTTAAGCATTTATACTATAAGTATTTTCTGTTCCAGAGCCTGTAAATTCATAGGAGGTGTTGCACTGATGCTTATTGCAATCCAGAACGGCCTGAAATTGGGCCAGTTTAGACTATTTGGAGAATACTTCACATCTATTTTCACTCTTTGGGAAAACACAACCTAAGGAGAAATGATTCTATAAACAGATGCGTGCAGAGGTCCAGCAGTAGCTGGTGATGTTTAACCACAGATGTGGAATCAAGCAAATATTTTGTCGAAGTGGAGTTTTTCTTCTGAACAAGGTGGCCATACAAATCTTAACAAAGTTAGGTGAGGTAAACTCTTTGGACCACAGCTGAAGGTGCAAAGCTGCAGGGACTTTTTTCACCAGACCTGTTGAGGACGAATAAGCTTGACTGAGTTGGTAAACCCGCAGGATCAACCTATCTTTCTGGTTTTGACACCATTATGAGTACAAACAAGAACTAATTTACACTGAACTTTTAAAACATCTTCCCTTAGTCTCATAATCTCTATTCCTTTCATCCACAGGAAGCAAGAACAAACTTAACAGTGTTTCTTGGTTTTAAGCTAAGCATGTTTACAGCAAGATACAGCTTGACCTCAGGTTAACTTTAAATGTCTCCCATCATAGTAACATCTTTTTTTAAAGTGCCCAAAAAGGAAGTAAACTCAATGAACTTCTAATATTTTGTCTTTTCCTGATGATACTCAGTGCAAAGACCAATCAATGCAATGCTTATCATATAAGCCTATTATGTGACCTGCAGGTAGAAAATACAGGTTGAGGATACCGAGCACTGCAGGAGAGAACATCTCTCCCACAGCACTCATTTCTTCTCCATTCCACATTTTTTGTGGATGGAATAAGCTCAGAAGTCTTCACATTCAAGAAGGCACTCGCTGATAAATTCTAAACAGCCTAAACGTCTGCATGCACATTGTGCTGCTCATCACATCAAGTGCAGTAAACATGACCTGCTTGAAAATGGACTGGTTTTTGTTTTGATGGGAGAATGAGTTGGTTAGTATTCACTCTTAAGGGAGATGGGGCAGAGGGGAAAGGGGCGTGCAAGCAGGCTGTGATTTCAAACAGCCTCACTGTGTCCGCAAAGTGATTCCCATTGACGCAAATCCTGGGTTTTGAAGTACAACTGCCAAATCTTGTGTCTATCAGAGTCCACTGGGAAAAACATGTTTGTGCCTCTACTCAATTGTTCATTACAGAGATGTAAACTGAAATCAGGAAAATCCAGTCAAGATAAGTGATTGAGTTCAGTATCCTTTCTCTGTCAGCGGGAGGTGAGGAAAGCATAGAAGAAATAAGATGAGGCTAGAGATGCATTTCCTATGGCTGTATCCTACCAGTTTTGAGAGGTCAGGAGCTTAGGGCTGTCTAAGCTACTGGATTTATGTTCCAGGACTTTCTCTAATCCCCTTTTATCCCATTTATGAAGTTGCTTTCCGTAACATTCTGCCATTCAGTTACACATCTGAAATACTGCAGACTTTTTCCTGTCTTTTCTATTGAGGTGTCTCCACTCTAAGCTGCATTTTGCCTTCAGTCTTTAGAGCAGTCGTGCAGAGACCTTGCCCTTTGCCCTGGCTCTTGGTCTCCATCTATTTTTGTAAACACAAAGCCATTGATTTCCATTATTTTAAGATCACAATCATCTGACAAAAAATTTGAAGCCCACACTGCTGCCAAAAGGAGTGGTCCCCTCTCCCCTTCCTACAGTGAGCCAGATGGGGAAATCGTTTTGGCCAAAAATAACCAACTAACTTGGTCCATCTCACTGCACACCATTGCACGGACTGGGGATGGTATAAGACAGAAGAGTGAGAACACTTTGTTAAGAAGCGAGAGTGGGATCATTTTTTCTTCAGTAAAGAAGCACATCCTTGCACCATGAGATTGTGTCCTGAAACCTTCTCCCTGCCTCCAATACCTCTTTTCCGTCATCTCTTTTTTAGTAAATCCAAAAGGATGTGGACTCCCAAGCTTTTCCCTCCTGGAAGCCACGAAACCACCAGCTGTTCGCAGCCTGAAGGTCAGTGTTGTCTAAACAAGATAGTTTTAGTTCGTAACCGGAAAACAGCCTCATATCAAAAATTAACTGTGGGAAGCTATCGCTGCATGTGCAGCCCTGACTTGCTGCTCTATCCCCCAGCGACATCCCATCGTTCGTTTTCCTTTCAGTGCTAAAGAATGTGGTTGGTCCCTGCTTTTACAGCTTCGATAGCCTTTTCCAGTCGCAACCCATGCCTGCCTCAGCTGTCAGTCACTGCTGAAATCGGGGTGGTATTCACTGCTAAGCCAAAGTTGTGCTTTCTTTCCTTTGTATGGCAGGGCACCTTGCCACCATTTTTATTTTTATTTTAGACAATGCCTTCTTTCTAAGCACCTCAGCAGGAATCATCAGAAGGCACTGCCTTGCACAAAGAAAAACGTGGCCAGTCATTTTTTCCAGGAACCACAGAAGCCCAGATACCACCACTGAAGAACCTCTGGGTGGAGAAGTGGCTTTCATCTCCTGCAGAGCTCTGCACTCTCCGGCTGTGTCTATGTTAGCAAGTTAAATATTCATGGACCATGCCCAGAGGCCAGCTGGCAATAAGGACTCTGTGTGAATATTCTTAAGCTCTGTCACTCCCCCAAAAAGGGATTTCTGCTTCCAAACTGGATTTTGGAAAGAGTTGCTGGCCCATGCACATCTAGGAGAATAGCATGGGCTACACATGCCTGTATGTATACAGGCAAGCCACCCCAACTGGAGGGAGAGAACCTAATTGTAGGACTTGTGTCATGAAGTTGCAGTTGCCCTCAGGGCCCTTGGGACATTTTATATACCAGTTAATAGTGACTCCGAGCCAGAAAGCATCATCTCAGTTTTTCTGAGAGGGAGGAGGGACTGACATAATGGAATTATTTACATTTCACCCCATGTTGCTGAGGTAAAGTTCAGAAGGAGCTTCTTCTACTCCAGGAGGACAAGAAATAGAACTGATGTACCAAAGGACAACAGTGTTCTCTCTGTCCATGCTGTATCTTTATCTCACATTGTTTTAAGGGACTGTCACATGCACTGTCTGGAAAAGTTCAATGACATGGACCTTCACGCAACATTTAGAGACAGATAGTATGAAATTCTAGCCAGTGACCAGAGACAAGCTGGGAAATTATCCTTGCATCCAGTCTCAGCCATATAAAAGTTCAATATCCACCCTACTTTGTTGAATCATCCCTTTCTAAACCAGTGGAAAAAGAAACCATTAGTTTCACATGTTTTAACCAACCTGCCTTAACTCTTGCTCTGAAAATAGCGTGAACTTCCTTCCTGAGGTTCATGCTATGCTCCCTGTTCTAGCAGGAGAGCCTGGATGTTTCACTTCGATTAAACAATAAAGGGACGGTTAATCATCTTCTGAAGATGCCTCTTTCCCCTTTTTCATCATGAAGGAAGCCGAGGTGATGACTTTGGAATTAAACATCTAGTACCTGGGTATCTACCTTAGGTAAATAGATCTCTCTGTGTGTATGCACAGTGGCTGGCATGATAATTCACAGTAGAGTCCTGGGTTTTCCCTAGGACTCCTACAAATTACTGAAATACTTACAAACACCAGGAACTGTGCACTTTGTAGCCCTTGGTTTGGGAGATTTGGCTGACTTTGAGCCAAGTTTTCCCAGTTTTGGTGCAGCAGGACTGTGCAAACTCAACACAGTTCTGCTGGATAATTAACGTCAAGGTGTGAGACAGTGCTTGAGAAATGATCGTGTGTGACGAGAAAAGCCAAAACACAGAAAACAGTATAATTTGGACCATAAACATCTTACCTTGAGATAAAATAAGGCAAGATGACTCTTAGTTGATACATCCTACAAAAAAAAACCCCAATCCAGTTGAGAAATTTCATATTTTCTGTAGCTTGTGCAGGTCAGGTGGGTGATAGAGTCCCCCACTAGGAGATGGGACAAATCATCCTTGCAGAATATATTTTTTCCTAGGATGTAAGATGTTTGCTTTGGATAATCTGCCAGGTATATTTGCTGGATGAATGAAGACACCTGCGTTCATGCGGTAAGAAGTGGCTTTTAGCTCTGAGCAGCTATGGGGAGCAGGGATTGCTTTGTCATGGGATTCCTTTCAACATGTGTTTCTACTGAAGGAAACTCTTATTGCTTTTCTCCCTCTGACATGGTATTGCCTCTCTAACTCTGCAATGCCATGGGCCACTCAGGGTTGGCTGGTGGAGCACAGCCCAAGGAAAACAGCAGGAGATGTTCTGCAGAGTTGCTCCAAGAACAAAGGCAAAAGGAATCACCTTGTGATTGCAAGAGACTTGGTAGCTGTGATAAAGCAGAGAAAAGTGCTCTGTCCCTCACCTGCCTCTATTTTCCTTGCTCTGGATGAGATTTCAGAAATTATTTTTTTAAACATAGATATGTCATTTATACTGATAGTTGCACTTGAGCTGTTCACTTTTCCTACATCTTTCATAGTCCATAGACAGAAATAGGCTTTTCGAAGGCACAGAAGAAATAAGAAAAATGGATGAGATTCTTACATATCCTACGAATTCCTGTCCCTAAACCTGCAAAATCCTATTTCTCCCCACAGACTCATCATAAATAAATAAATAAATAAATATTTAAATAAATAAAATATTAGTCATTGGCTCAGAGGAAGTGACACTGTAGATGTCTGAAGCTGGATTAAATTAATCCCACCTGTAATCTCAACTGTGTAGCCATCCCTTAGCACCAGTGGAGAAGAAATGTCAAGCAATTCATCTGAGCTGTCTTGAATTCCTGTTTTAGGACAGGGTGAATATCCTTGAGAAGCACCTTCTCCCTGCACTGACTTTTAGGAAAGTTCCTGTAGGTCAATCTGGATAAACAACTGCTTGGACAGCCCTAGTTATGAACCTCCTGCCCTGTGTACTTTCCCAGTCCTACCAATGCCATGGTCAAGAAACATCAAAAGGTATAAAAATAGCTACACGAAAAAGCTCCTGGGATGACCGTGGGCAGGGATGGCCTGTTTTGTCAGGGGTGATTAACGTTATGAATATATTATCTTTGTGCGCATACTAATGAATGTCCAGTTCTTTCCACACCACGGGGCATGGTTTGAATCTCAGGATAGAGTGTCCTGGCCAAAAGAACTTGGTTAGTCACCCCAGAGCAAAACAGCACGCAAACTGCGTGCACAACCAGGAGACAAGGACACGCGAGCAAAACAAAGGGTGTGCCAACATATCATGCTTAGCCCAGCAAAATGAAGGTTGAGTGGGAATATAAATACATGAGAGAACTCCCACCAGGAAAGGAGTTATTCATTTATGCTGAAAGTCATTACTGGCACAGGAAGGGAGGTTAAAGATTGACCCAGCATAAACTCAGGCTGGAAATCAGCAGGCAATTTTGAGGGACTGGAGCAGTTTGGTTCCAGTCTAGGTGATACTGAGTCACAATGTGACCAATGAATAACTTCCTACATCTTAAACAGACTCTTCAGAGCATTTGGCTGACATATGGGAGAGAGACAGACATTATTTTATTTGGATAAGACTTCTGGAGATCTATAAATCAAAAAATAACATCCATGTTATTTGAATTTGATTAAACAAATCTTGCGTTTAGTCATCAGGCAAACTAGGTTTTGGCCAATATCTGCCAGCTGCTTCATGTCTTATTTTACCAACAGGACTGAAGAACAGCATATATTTATGTCCCTCTAAGTATATTCTGGCTCCCTGCAGAGGAAGATACAGAAGAGTTGGGCTTCCAACTCAGCAGACCCAGATGTAAATCCCCATCGTGTCTCTGGATCTCTTCATGTCCTTGACCAAGTCCCTTTTGGCTTTTCTCAACCTTATCTGCCTGCATAGACACAGCCAGAAGAAAGGCACAGGTCAACATTTTCTGAAGTATTTGAAGCTTTCAAACTGTCTTTGAAATAACAAGGCTGTCTCCTCAATTCTAGAGGACCTTGACAGGTAACTGTCTTTTGAGGATCTCTCTTTCGTCTTTCCATTTCGGCCATGGCTTTGCTGATAGAATTGAAAGTGGGAGCACACAAACCCACGTAGCTGCCCGCCAGCCTACAACAGAGAACTCTTATGAAAACCAGTTTGTGATGTTAGTGCACTCTCAGCTCCATCCTATTCCTACCTTGTTTGTTATGAATTTCAAATTTTCACAGGCATGCACAAATCTTGATAGCAGCCTGCTTACAGTTCCCTGTTGATTCTTCCACTCCTTCTCCACTTTATTCCCGGTCTGTATTATCCAGGACCAGAAACGTGCTCGAAAGGGGAGACAAGGCTGGTGCTTTTAAGGACATGGTTGTGTCTCCCTGAAAAAGAACCTGGGATGCACCTAAATGGTGAGTTTGAGGAACAAGATCTGGTGTGGCTTACACTACAGACCGCAAAGAACCACTTATATGGCTCATGTTACACCAGAGCACCCACAAGTCAAAGACTAAATAAGGGTGTTGACATCCATTTTGTCCAAATTAACAGCTGTAATTCACCACAACTCACTTCAGACAGTGATGCTGGGATGCAGCTCCAGATTCACGCAAAACATTCAAGGCTCATTGTTGATTGTCAGTGGTGGGAAACCAGTGCTTCTTGGTGTGATTTAACTGATCTATGTTAGCTCTCTACTTTAGGAAGATATAAGAAAAGAAAAAAAAGAAACACCAAGCAAACAAAACCCAACACAACTTAAAATCCCCATGAAGTCATGCTCAAATAACTGAGCCAAGAAAAGGGGCAAATAGTACTGGGAATGTTCTGCTTGAGAGTCTCCTCTCATTGTTACATTTTAAAATTATTACACTTTAAAAATGTAATAGTGAGGAATGAGAAATTGGAGGAAGGACAAAACTGTTGGTAGCTTTATGCATTATGAAACCACCACCCACAGGAAATATCAGTTATATTTCATACTTATTCTGAGAGTGGATTATTTTGTAATCCTGTGGCTGGTTCTCAGTCTTCTAGATGAATTCCTGACTAGGTTTTCTCTGTACTGCCTACCAGTTAAAATAGCATTTATAGTTCAATTAAGAGAAAAAAAAAAACCTCTATTAATTTTTAAACTACTTCCCATCACCTCCAATCCCTTTCAACAAGATTAAAAAAAAAAAAAAAAAAAAAAAAAAAAAAAAAAAAAAATGAAA
>JAOXNH010000012.1:1150766-1169461 GCA_028566575.1 Bartramia longicauda | reverse complement strand
CTTCTCATAATCTTCTTGTCGGGGAAACATTTTACAGTTAGGTTTTCTCAAGAAACACGTCCTCGTAACTTCTCTCTGGGTGAAGCTGAGAAGCTGAAATCAACATTACAAAAGTAGGCGACCACTAAAAAAAAAAAAATACTAAAAATATGTTTAAGCAAATTTCACTGTAGGTTTGGGATTTGGGGGTTCTCTAGTTTTCTTTTATAACTTGGTTCTAAATTAGGCTTTGTCCACTCAAACTCAGCAGACCACAATGCAGTGGCAAGATTACAGCTTACTCAACCTTCAAAACAAATAAAATTTATTTAACTTTGGGACAGATGTAGGGAAATGATTTCTGCTTTAACAGAAAAGATAAAGATAAAGAAAAAGAAAAGCAGTTCTGCAAACAGCAGAATTTACAATGTTTTTGTTTCCCGCAGGTCCATCCCATAGTTTCTTTGGTGACTGATTTCACATTGCAGCCTCTCTCTTGGGGATTGCTCTTTCCTGGAATTTTTCCTTTCCACTCAGCAACCTATTTTCACAAAACTTCGAGTAACTTAATATTTACAGGACTTTCATCCATCTGTTAAATTTATTTAAAAATGGAGCAACAGGTTCAAAAGTTACTGGGGCAGGGACTGAGGGACCTGACAGATAGACAGACAGGGGCAAAACACATATGGAATAAAATTAAATAAGTGTAATGCTATTTAATAGCTATGATAAACGTGATTGTTTTTATGAGGAAGGTTAGAAATAAATATGACTGATACATATTTTTCTTACATACGTGAATGCTCTAAGGATTTTTTGTTGGTTTTTTGTTTTTATTTTTTTTAAGGAATCCTTGCCATTTACTGGTCCTTACCTAATTTGTTTTTTGATCCATCAGCAAAATAATGGCAATAGGATTCTTTCATCAGTGCGTAAACGTCCCCACCATCCTTGGGTTTCACTTCTGGTACTTCTTTTTTCATAGCAGCCTCTCACCCAAGCATATATAAAACACAACTGGAACTGCACGGCTTCCAAGACCAAATGTTATGTTTTGCTGAGATAGTGAAATGCAATACTGACTGCTAGATAGAAAACAGAGATGCCCAGATATGAATCACCTCCTTTAGCTGCCTAGAAATTGTGTGTGCGCTCTAAAGCAGTCATCCAGGCTCCCTCTAGAGTTCACGAAGAGAGATGAGCTTCTCCTGAGAGCAGCTCAGCCTGGGATAGGATAGGTTTCTAAGAACCAATCTCTGGTACAACATCTACAGAACTAGTTTGGACTAGATGCTGATACTTAAATGTTTAAATTTAAGTGAGCCAAACCCCACTTACAACAAGAGAAGGCTGTAAGCCCCTATAAAGCAGGTGAATCAGAGATATTGTGAAACCTAAGGTCAAGAAATCAATGACCAATTGGCCAAATTGGCCAATTCATTATCCAAGCCTGTTGGACCCATACCTTTCAGGCAAAGGGAGAGAAATGGTTAGAACAACTCCTTTCGGTACACAAGTAACCAGCTCAAATGGGAGACTCAGTGATGAGTCTGGAGCATTTTCTGGATTCAGGCCAGAGCCTTAATCCGAGAGTTGTCCCTCCCTAGGAAATTAAAAGTCATGGGAATTCCTCTAAAGTCATAGAGTAGATGAGTTTATTTATTCAAAGAACAGGTTAAGAGGGACATCAGGGTAGGAGTCATGCCTTACTCAACTCTGCCAGTGTATTTCCTCTCAAAATAATGAGGCACTTTTCGGATGTGACCATAGATATTCCTCTCAGGTAGGCCATAGAGAGGAGTCATGTTAGATATGCAGGAACCACAGCCCATCCAGAGTCTCCAGCACTAAAAACCCTCCCTGGATGAGAAAGAAAATGCATCATTGGCCACTAACACATAAGAGCCTCAGCTGCAAGAAGGTTGGATGATTCCCACATATTAGCTCACTGGGTAATAAAAGACAAAATGGACATTATGTTGGAATGGTCAACACAGATATTAAGGAATAGTGGGGGGTTTTCATAGGGTTTTCTAATAAAGAGACATTGCTTTAAGAAACCATGCTAAAAGCTGGGATTAAGAAAAAGTGGAATAAAACAAAACAGGTTTCACAGGAGGCTGCCACATGGGATTCACAGAAGTGAACATTCATTGCCTAATAATGTAAGCTTCTCCTCTCTGCAAGTCGTGCAGACTACATGCTCAAAGGTACTGCCAAAGGATGATGTCTCAGCAAGTCACCTTCTGGAAACACCTGCGTCTCTCCACCGACTCAAGAGGGAGCTTAGACCACTCACTTTGACTGGACATGTAACTTTTAGACATGTAACCTTAGGTGAGATAGCTTAATCTTTGTGTTTAACTAGCATCACATCAGTGAATGAAGACCAAAAAGAATCCTCACTGTTGTTTTTCATGTTGTTTGTGAACATAAAGTCTTCTTTTCCACCTTCAGGAGTGTAGTAGCTGTTGCAGGATGAAGAGCTGACCAGAGTCTTTCATTTGTGGTTGATTCCATGTGAAGGAATTAACCCGTTCAGGGACTACACCTTTGCTTTTAGATGGCTGAATCTCAGGTTGAATCTCATCTCTAGTTTTAGCCATCTTAATATGCAAGTTGAATCCCACCTGAAGTGATTGTCCCATAGAAAGTCTCACAGAATGGGATTTTCTTAGTTTTTTGGTGCTTCAAGTCATTGAAATCCTAAACAAGGGGCTCGATTTCTTGACTGACCTTTGTGTCATAGTAAGATAAATGACCTGAGTAACCCTCCAGGCTCATTCAGCAAGTTGGTGGCAAAACTCTGCAGTCTCTGACCATAACCCAATCCAATACAAAAGAGCTTTTCTTTATCCATGTAATACAGATTCCCTCTTATTTCAGGAAGAATTGTTACATAATGCACAAGGAAATATATGTGGCTCTGTGTTCAAGTAACAGTCTAAGCTTCGGCTCTCACTATGCCTGATAGAGTTAATTTGGGACCTCTCCCCTTGGATGGACAGAGACCATCCTTTTCATCTCAGCCTGAACCTTGTCGGGGCCAATTTATACTCACTCAGTAACAGAACTGTTCTTGAACTCACACAGCACTTTTCCCTCTCCACCCCCAGTGTCTCATCTCACACTCACAAAGGTTTATGATCCAGCCTGAGATGTTCTGCTTGACAGCCGCAGTTCCTGTACTCGCCAGCTCAAACGGGTCTTTCGGGGCTGCCTCCTTGGATGCACTTGTGCGTGCCAGTGGACTTTACCCTCATCAAGGCAATGAAATGCAGATTTTTAGCAACCAGCACAGATTTTTAGCAACCAGTACTTGGGCAACTGGCTTAGTGAATTGCTAGACACTGATTCACCTCTTCTGGAAATGGATTAGTTCCAATCAGTTGAGTATCTCCAGGCAAAGCTCAGTTAAAAATTGCTGACATCTCACAAAAATGTTGGACCAACTTTCTATTTCAAGGCTTTTCTGTCCATGTAGCATGTCCCCCTCTGCCTGCCTTCTGTTTTTTTCAAGGCTTTTTGCTGGGAGGAAGGATCTGAATCTTTATCCTCTTCTGAAATCATAAATTCCTTCCTTTATTAGCTCACTAGAAACTCTCTTGGAGTCAATGAGTGTGCGGTGTCTTCAACTGGAGTCTGAGCAGCAGCAGGGGATGGACACTAAAAATGGGATTAATTTCACCTAACTTCAGCCATTGAGTTCTCTAGCTGAAACTAATCCTCTAGGCTCCCTCTAGAGTCATTAAGGAATGAAAATAGCACTGGCCTTCATTCCCACCCAAAGATAAGCATCTGAAATATCCTAGAAAAGTATCTTTAAATGGCTGAAGTTAAAGAGATGAGTATCGCAATCATGTTGGATGATCTTTGTATGATTTATTGTACTCCAGGAAGTCTGTTACCTCTTAGCTAAAAATGTGTTCCTCTCTGAAAGTTAGATGTGCAGCAATCAGCTCTCCCTCTTATCTTCACACATTCACCCCCCTCATTCCTGGCATGGTGATTTTGGGGTTTTCTCCCCAGTCCCTGATCCTTACTGATACTATTTGGTGTAAACAAGGTTCTGTTTGTCTTTGATTTCCTCTTGCCACTGCACTAAGTGTACATAAACACATGTTCACGTGTGAAGTCTAGACACGTGCATCCAGAATCTAGACATGATTCAATCACATTACTTGGCAAAGAAGGAAGGGAAGAGAAGAAATCCTAGAAAAGTATGTTCAGCTTTGTCCCAGTGCCCAGAACCAACCCAAAACATCTCCATTTAAAACTTTCCACTGAAAAATATCAGATGCGATGAATAAACACAGCAATAAATGCAAGTGCACAGCACATGGGACAATGACATTGGTCTTGCACAAGGAGATATTTTGACATTTGTTCTGCTCTCAAATTGGAACGGAGTCAAAATATTTAAACTTTCCTGGAGGGAAACACTTTAGAAAGGTCAACTTTTCATCTCAACACATGAGACTGACATCACCAGGAGACTGTTGAAATGCTTCCCTTTCATTTAACGTTACCCATTGAGTCAAGCTAGTGCCACATAGAAGATGTTGGTTTGGGTCTCTCTTTCTGCCATGATCCCTGTGGATCCAGTTCTTTGGCAGGGCTCGTTCTCCAATGATGTGTAGCATTTTTTCCTTTCCTTTCTTTGTTACCCCGAATGGCTGAGCTCAGACAATAGTGCTGCTAATAAATTCTCTGTGACTTCGTGTGTATAATAATGGGATACAGTACTGGTTTCTTCCCTAACTCTGACCATCCAAGCTCTTCTGCTACAAACAGTGGCCATCCCACTGAAGGACCAATGTCCCAGTTCCAAAGGGATTCAGTGGTTTGAAAGCAGATGTCTACAGTTGTAGTGCCACAGGGCATCTGCCTGACCTCCAGCTGCCACTCCAGAAGGGCATGGGTCTTCCTTAAATCCAGTGTCCCATCTTCCAGCATCACACAGACATGATAGATAGCACCTCAGAAAAGACTGTGTCTATATTTTGGAAAATGAATTCCACTCCAAGTGTGATTGGATATTATTTAGGATAAGCAATGAATAAGACCTGCTCTAGACAAGCAGAGAGAAAATTTGATTTAGAGGTGACAGAAAGTAATGCTTAAGCTGCAACTGCATGAATTTTTGTAACCTGTTCCCTTCTTCAGGTCATTTTTCTCTTTATTGACTCAGATGGCCACGGACTCCATTTGTCTCATTGCTTCTGGCAGGTCAAGGGACACAAATCCTTCCTTCCTTAGCTGCTCTGGAATTAATGAGCATTGATTCATTTCCATTTATTGGGAGACAAGAGTTTAACTAGTTGGCTCACTAACTCCTGCTTCTTGTGACACCTGCAGCTTCAGTTTCTCCTTCAACTTTTCCATCCGCTCTCCAATACATGAAATAATTCTATCTTGAAAAAGTGAAACCAAAAGATATTTCACTGCTTAGTTCACTAGATTCACAGCAGGTACCACCTAGGATACTGAAAACAGCTTTTACTGGGCTGGTTCAGCTTCTGGTCAATACTGGGCACTCAGGCTCTTCCGTGGACCTTCATGGACATGGCAGTAGATCACCTGCAGGACTTCCTCCTACAAAGGAGGCTTTGCAGAAGGTTAAGTACCTTACATAGCCTCCACTTCAGTGAAGCAAAATGGGAAACTTTAGTTTCCCATTTAGCTCAAGTCCTGGAACAGGGGAAAAAAACATGATTTCCAAAGCCAAGCCTGAAAAACACAAACAAGCAAAATGAAAAAAGTTATCTACCAAGTGAAAACCCAATGGAGAGATGGAGAAATTGTTATGGAAATTGCCTCCTGCTACAACAGTTGAACAATAACATTTTAATTAAATTCCACCATAAGATCCAATCTGGCACTCACAGGAACCTATAAATGCATAAGCTCTATGACTGGCCACAGATGAGATCCACTGCCTGTGCTCCAGCATCACTTCAGCATCACTGAATCATAGAAAAATGGATACAAAAGGGATCTCAAGACATCATCTGATCACCCTCCTGCCTCAAGCTAAGAACAACCCTACCTCAGCCATCCCCAAACATATTTATTTAATTTTTTTCTCCATAACATCCTAAACTGAGATTACTAGTTCCCCCTTAGGCAGAAGAGGACAAATTTCCACTAGCTGAGAATCTGGAAGACTGTCTTTCAACTGGGATCACATGGAGAAAACTGGAGATAAGAAGGAGAGAGAAAGAATGAATCTCCACTAGTCCTCAACATGCTCAGTTATAATGTTAAGACTGATCCTTCCAATACAATACAGGAATTTATTCTTTTCCCAGTCCTGCACACTGAGAGCAAGCCCAGAAGGCACCGCCACAGGCGTGTCTGTGAGAACCGCTTCAATTCAAAGATCTCATCTTTGTGAAAGACAAGACCTTGTTGTTGCTGACTACATCAAAGCTGAAAGAAAAGGGCTCCTTGATTTGGAAATTTTATTATCAAATGAAAATTAATTTGTCACTCACTTCTGCTAAAGTAGCACTATTTATAACTAAGAAAAGGGTTTTAAAGCTGGAAAATGTTCCTAAACTGAAAATACCTAAAATCCTGGCAAAAAGTAAATGTTCCAAAGACTGGTGTGTTTCTTTTCTTTTCTTTCTTTCTTTCTTTTTTTTTTTTTCCATTCTGTTCCCTTATTCTTATGCTTGGCTGGGTAACATTGTTGAAATGTGCAAGAGCCAACTTCCACCATTTCCTCATGCAGCAAAAAAAGTTTATGGGGTGTAACCATACAGTATCCTGGTGTATTTTATAGATTGCCTTTAGGTACACAGTACATGGAAGTGTAGGGTGAGCTAAAGGTGTATGAGGACGTCTCCAAGTTCGGCCTGAAAAAGGCAAGTTTAAGAAAAATCCTAATTAACAATTGCCAAATGAAAAAAAGGAAAATCTTGGAGGGAAATATTAAAAACATTTGCATTTCATATATGTTTAAAAATTAGCTTCTGTTTCTCATTGATCAGTTTGTAGCATTTCTATTTCTGCTGAAGGGAAGTCAAAAATCCACAACTTCCTTATCGAAGTCTGGTTTCATCCTACAAAGATGTCCAGGAATTGTACTGCAACCCAACTGCATTTCAATAAATATTTTTTAAAATAATGAAGAACTTAATAACAAGAACTCTAACGACAACAGGAAATGCTGAATAACTTTCAAAGTTCTAATTTAAGAAGGCACTTTTGCCAGGAAAAATAATCTATCTACTGAAGGTGAGGGAACCTTGGATCCTCTTAAGGCTCATAGATTATTATGGCCACATGACTGGAGCTGGTTTGGAGTAATCCTCATAAAATCTTTGGAGTTCTTTATTTTTTTAAAATATTGTCCTTTCAAAATGGAAGCAGTTGGTGTAAATATATCAATGTGTTGAAGGTGATGCTGGATGGAGAGGATATTTTGTTCAGAATCAGTGACCTGAACTGTTGATATAGCCAATCAAAGCACTCATGAGATGTCACCATGAATGGTCTGAGCATGGATGGGGGTGAGGGTTGTTGGAGGCTTTGATTTATTTAGAATTGGCTAAGTAGTAGTAATATAACTGAGAAAAGGGAACAGGAGGGAAAGGGGGAAGAAGAAAGAGAAGTGGAGGGGGATGAAGAAGGAAAAGGGAAAGGAAAGGGAAAGAGAAAGAAAGAAAAAGACCCATGAGAGAGATTCAGTCCTATACATTGGTGTTTCTATGTAATGTTTAGCAGATTCCTGTCGCTGGTTTTCTTCCCATATTGTCTCATTTCAAAGGAAAGAAGTTAGATGTCAATCTTTCCCTCTTGTTCTGTGCTTTGTCTCTACGTTTGCCGTTACTGAAGTTGGAATTTCTCAGAAAAATGCAAAATAAGTCTATATCACAGGAAGACTATTTGATTTTTTGTCCTGGTTGGCAGCAAATCTCTATTAACTCATCATGACAATGATCTTCACTCCAGTGGGAATATTTAAGTGCCAAAGAAAAAAATAAAGTAAATAAATAAATACATAAACAAATAAATAAAAAGATTAACCATTGATTTAGACTCTGAGCCAGATTCATCTGCCCTAGGTTGAGTGTCTAAAAGACAGATGAAAATGCTGAGCCAGTAACCCCAGGTTTTCTGTACACTCAGAGGAGACAAATGGGCACCTGCAGACTGCAATTTGTCCCATCTTAAGATCGGTGTCTAAAATGGGTGAGATTAATTACTTTTAGACACTCCTCTTTATCTACCTCAGGGTGACTGACTCAGAAACAGATACCCAATGAACATTTAATATAGGGAAGATGAATACTCCCTTAATATTTCCGATTTTGCTTATGACAGTATCGTATGAGGCAGTGCCAAATGCTTTGTCAGAACCAAGACATAACACAGTCTCCTATTCCTCCCTTATCCCATTATCTTGTCAAAACTGAAAGTATATTAGTTTGACACGATTTGTTCTTGACAGATCCATAATGGTTGTTTTTCATCGCCGTATTAGTACTTCCAGGTGCTCATGAATTTATAATTAATTCATTCCAGTATCTTCCACAAGACCTGAAGTTGGGCAACGTCATCTGCACCTTCCCTGATTCTCCTCTGCGTGAAGATCAGTTGTGTCTCTGTCTTCCTCCACCAACTGAGATTTCCCTATAATCTAATGTAATCTAATCTACCAAGGTATTTCTTACTTAGCTGTCTTCTTGTATTACCTTCTCTTCTACTCCTCTAGATAAAATATGTCTCTTTGAAATCTCTTATCAGAAAAAACACCAGTCTTTTATGCAAATAAAATGCAAAGAGACCTCAGAATATTTCAGTCTTCTGGATTCTCATTTTGAAAGAGTAATAAGCTTATCCTATTTGCTTATTTTCTTATTTCTTACTTATTCACAAAGTCTTCCCTAGCATTTTTGGGGAGGAAGGGGGACACCCCGTAGAAGTGGTAATTCACTTTTCAGCTCTAACATTCCCATTTGTATCCTAAAATGCTTTCATAACTCAAATACGTTCAGTCGTGTACCTTTGTTCCCACTCAAAGCATCTCTGGAGGCAATCTAATTCCCACAATAAAAGTTTCAACAGAAGGAGAAAATATTTTAGCCAGAGACACGAACTTTCTGATGCCTCTCAGAACTTTATTTTCATTGTCTTCAAACTGCCTCACATGATTGCTGGCGCCAGAGATTTGTAGACCAGCAATAGAATTCAAAAACAGTGTGGCTGGTTTTGCACTGGACTCATAACGGATTTTTGCTCACCATTCCACATCCAGATGATTTAATGAAACAGAAGAGTGCAATAGTAGATTTATATTACGTCGGTATTTTCAGGGTCCTGGCAATCATATTACCAGTTATAGTGGGGATAGACAGAAAGACATTTCCAACTTGAAATTATTTTTCTACTGCACAAGATCAAATCAGTTCCCATTCTCCCCCGCTTAATGATTTTGAGCTGAAATACGGGAAATTCAAGTGTCTAACTGTAGGTATCTGTTTCCCGCTGTGAATGTCCTTCTCTGAGTCCATCACGCAGTCCTGGAGACGTCAGCTCTTATTCCCTGTAACTGAAGACGAGGCTGCTACTGTCTCCAAGCCTTGGAAAAAAAAAAAAAAAAAGATTAAAAGAAAAAAAAAAATAAAAAAAATATCTTTCGCTTTCTCCTCCCAGATGATGTTTGAAATCTCTTCTGTTTTCTGCTGGCTTTCCTCCAGGCACTTTCTGGTTTGCCAGGGTGTTATTCTGCAATCTTTCCCTAAGAGCAGGCATTCCACTCCCTATTGACAGCCAAAAGACCCTTGGGACCAGCTTTAATATCTCACGTAGCAAATGATAGCTTGATGGAGGCTTCAGACAGTCGTGATGTCTGCCCCACAGGTGGCTGAATGAGGTGAGATGTTTCCTTCCAACCCCAAGTGCCTGGTTCATGCCAGATAATGAAAAGGAATCCCTGGAGGTGTTCAAGGGCAGGTTGGATGGGGCTTTGAGGAACCTAGACTAGTGGGAGGTGTCCTTGCCCACAGCAGAGGGGTTGGAACTGGATGATCTTTAAGGTCCCTTCCAACTCTAACCATTCTGTGATTCTACGACTCTATGATTCTATGGCATGGCGGGAGCTGTACAGGTTGACCAACGGGGGTATCCCTCCTGACCCAGATTTCAGAGTCATTCTCTGCGGGCAGTGGTGGCATAGGGAGCTCAGACATGTGTGAGCCTGATCCAGACAACACTCAAAGCAACCTCCAGCAGCTCCTGGTGAGCTGTGCAGATGGGGAATACAAAGGATGCAGAGATTTCTGACCACCTCCCACTCCCCAGCTTTGATTCCCACCAAACCCTACAGCAAGTCCTACCTAAAACACAGAGTCCTACAGTCAAAGGGGAAATGGGATCCTCTTTCACTCTGCCTGGATTTCCAGCACAACAACTACAGCAAAACAAAACAAAAAACCACACACAAAGAAAAGAGCTGCTCATTAAGACTTACACAGAGTTTACTGCACAAATAGTGTTTACAGATCTGTCCCAAGTAGCTGGTGGCATTTCTCCCATGCTTTAGTTTCTTCTTTCCATTTAAAATGAAATAGTTATATGAAGTGCTAAGAAATCACAATAAGAGAAGGATATTATCTCCACTTCTGCAAGACCAGCTTGAATTTTACTGTGTTTCTTCTACTGTGTAAGTGCTGGTATTTTTATTTTATTGCTCTACCCCGGGATGCTTTCTCTCAGAGTTTATGTTATAGGACAGTGTAATCATGTGTCGCTTAAAATAATTGGATACTTCAGTGAGTCTGCAGTGATTGACTCTGAAAATGTATGGGTTTGTTTTGGGGATTTTTCTGTTTTGCTTGATGCAGGCTAGAAGATTCAATCAGAGATGACTATTTTGAAGTCATCTACTTCGATAAAGGAGACTTTGTGAGGACTGGAAGACCAGCCAAGCCTTTTCTCTGTGCATCAAAGAAAGGAGTAAGGAAGTTCAAGAGCTGCAAACAAAAGCCATGTGAGTTGAACACCAAAATACAGCTAAACCTTCTTTAGCAGCAGCTTTTCAGACACTTAAGCCTCCAAATCAAAAGGTAAAGCCTTGTTTTCAATTAAAGGCTTTTCTCACACCTCAAGAGGGGAGTCAGTCAGTGCTGTGGTAACCAGGAACAATGCTTCAGGCTTTGATGGCAGAGGCAAGCAACATAAAAACGGTCCATGACTCTCAGGGCACTTGGTAAGACCATGTCCAGGGTTTGTGGGAGCAGATGTCATGCTGAGATTGTCTGTCCCAGAGAGCAGGAGCCAGATTCAGACTGGTCCTGCCAAAACACAGGGAGGGCGAAGAAAGGGATGTCTCCTGGGACCACATCTTTTAATATTACCAGGTTATCCTACCCCTCCAAGCCCTGAGTTTCCAGTTAAGCAGCCAGTGGGGTGTCACACACGGGCTGGGGCAGAGCCAAGGGACTGACTAGGCATGGTCAATGGGCTGCTGGAGAAGTAGCAGTGCGTATAGACAGGAGGAAGCAGGGACCAGGAGCGTGTCCCTGCTCACAGTTCTCCAAAGACTGGTCTTTCAGAGAGGGATGGACTTGGTCAGGAGCTGAGTTTACCATCTGTGTGGCTGGAAAATCACTGTTTTGTTCTTTTTTCTTTCTTTTTTTTACCCCAGAATTGTTAATCCAGCTCAGATGAAAAATCCCCCTATCAGAGGATCCTATCTCCAACAGCACTCGTGATGGATAGTGACTGAACAATGTGCTGTACTGATAACTACTAGTACTATTATTAACTACCATAAGAACAGCATGAACATGGACTGATGGTTTCCCATGTACCTTCCCAGCCCTCAGTAACCCCAAACTCAGAGACCTCCTAGGACATAGACACTACATTAGTGTTTAAAACTCTTGAATGTTGTTTCCTTCCATTAACTCATCTCATCACATTTCGAATCCATGTAAACAAGATCCTGTGCAAGGAGTTTCATAGGTTTACAACCTGCCTGTGAAAAGCCACCTCCTTTTGTTTGCTTTGTACCTACCCTGAAATTCTCAGTCCTGTGTTCCCAATCTCTTTATTGCGAGAGATATCAAATTACTATTTCTCAGTGGCCTTCTTAATGATTTTCACAGATCTGTCTCCTAGATTTTGCCCTCCCCTTCTTCAATACCCTCTTTTCTGGGCTGAAAAGTCCAGGTCTATGACAAGGCTACACTGACAAACCAGGGTTTGACCTCATAACCTAAAAATCACCAGGGCTTGAAGTCACTGACATTTGTGGTCTGAGTTTACCTGGCCAGGTCTGCACACTCCTGTTCAGGACAAAGGTTGAGGATCTTCCTAGACTGTTTGGGGAACCCAATGAAAGATTTCATTCAATACACACGCATCCCAAAAAGCTGTGGCTTTGCGTTGTCTCCAGTGTTCAGGAGCAAGCTCCAACAGCCTCACATGGAGAGCTTGTTCCCCTCCCTCCCAACCCCTCTCTGCCAGGTCTGCAGGTTTCAGGCCATCACCTTTGAACGCTTATCTGAGCTGAAATGGACTGTGAACTCTGGGGAGAGCTCACCCCAAGGCTGTTCATGAGAGTCCCTCACATGCTCCCCACACGCTCAGCCAAACAAGGTTCATCAGAGATAAATAGAGCTTTATGAGGGCAAGACGCTATACGCTGGTTTATGGTCCCAGGAAATAGGTTACAAGCTCAGCAACTGTAGAAAAAAATAATATATATATATCTCCCTCATCATTCCCCTATCTGACTCAGCAAGGATCTCTCTTGCAGTTAGTGATAAGGTGATTCCAGCTTCTTTCGAGCCGCTGGTGCAGGCTCTTTGAGCGCTGGCTCTGAGCGCGTTACAGCCACTGCTGCAGAGTCTGCTCGCTCTGTCTCATATCTGTGAGTTAAAAAAAAATAAAAAGAAATAAAAAGAGTATTACATACAAAGAATGCCTTGTCCAGCAGCAACTGGACACAATCTAAGTTTAGAGGGTCCCCGCAGCTGTAGTGTGTTGTGTGTTTGATGCTGTTGGAGCGGGAGAAGCTGCTCCCTCATTCACAAGCTCTCGAAGAAGTTTAAGAAGCGAGTCAGTCTCCCCGTTATAGCCAGACTTCTCCAGCTGTTGGAACTCCACGACGGTCCATCAAAGCTGCCTCGAGCCATGCCAGCAAAGGATCTGCCCCACTTATTTACATGCATGACTCCGTGGTGCAGCTGGCGGCTGTGAAAGGGCTCATTTGGATGGCAGCGTGGCTGGGATCAACATCACTTAAGCGATAATCTGCTAATCAGAGCTTCTTCTGTTGAAGTAATGCTGCCATCTCGGCCTTCCATGCTGGCAGTTTTCTTCTGCAGAGCTTGCCAAATTGTTTCAGCCCCTGGCAGTTTCAGAAATGGTTTCAGTGCTCACCTCCGAACCAGAGTTTGCTCTTGGTTCTAACCATGGGTTGGGTGGCAACGTGAAGAAAGGACAATTTGACTCAAGTCCAGAGACATCCAGTCTGTCACACACGGGGAAGAGAAGAGGGGAAAACAATTTTTTAAAAGAGTAAAAAAAAGACCTTGTGCATATTGAGAAAAGTATGCAGGCTCGAGACACTCACTTCTCCCTTGGGGTGGGAATGAGATTGTTCAGTGGTGTGTAGAAATCACTGAAATCATGAAGCTGTGATGAGCAGCAGTCTGGGCAGTGACATGTGAAATCTAATCTAAAGCCTCTCCATTCAGGTTGCTGTTTTGAAAGATGGAGCTGGTAAAGCACGAAAGATGCTCCCCAGGAAGGACAAAAAAGAGAAACAAGCCAGAAGTGGCATCAGTTGCTGCTCTGCAAAGAAGATAAAGCCACGGTGAATGACCTGAAAGGCAAACCAGTTGCTGGCAAGGGGGAAACCTCAATGGTAAAGAGATGAGTTGCAATGTTCACCCTGTTCCTTCTTGTGCTCACCCACTCATCAGTTTCTCCTCACAGCAGACGGGTGAAGAGGTAGGGCAGTCAGTGCTGAATGCTGATGATCTTCTGCCCAGTGTAAAGACTGAGGGATTGACACGAGACGGTGCAAGTTAAGAGTTGCATTTCCCAGTCCTGCCCAGTCCAGAGCCCAGACTGTGATGTCCATCCTGTCCATGTCCACTTGGGCTCATAGCATCATCTCAAGACAGGCCTAGAAGAGCAATAGACGGACACTAAGAAAAGAGTCCAGGATGCTTTGCAGAGCCTGTCCCACCTGCTCATCAGGACTTCACCAAAGGCTGGCATTTCCAAAGCTGCCTTGAAGAGGAAAGGCTGGGAGATAAGCACCAATGTCCCCTCATTATTCCAAAACTGCAATCAAATGGATGCCAAGCCCATCACTTAGGAAGATGGTCCATGACCTACCTGCATGCCTTCGGTCCTGTTTCACAGAAGTGCTTGCAAAAGCTCAAAAAGGACTAATCAAACCTGTTTCATAATGAAAAACTGAAGATAACTGCTTTATTTCAGCTGAAGGTCACTGTCTGAAGCCATTGGCTACTGCCTCTGCTGCCGGTTTCTTTGCTAGCCCAAGTGTTATTCACCTGGCCTTCTTAAGAAAGAAAATGCCTCTGGATCTAATCTCTTCTTCACCTCCAACACTCCTTTGTCTGCCTTAAACCAAACCCTCAACATCACATGCCTCCTCTCTCTCTTCTCCCAAACCAGTTTCAGCCCTGTGAAGTTCCTGCTGCTACATTTTCTGCATCTTCTCATGCAGGACATCCAACGCCATGGAGATGACTCATTCCCAGCTACCCAGACCAGAACACCAAGGCATGACCCAAGAACCTCCTCTCTCACCACTCCAGCTGCTAGTGGCTTTATGCACCCCTCCCAAGTCTGCCCAATTTCCATATACCCAGATAGAGGTACCCTGTTGGCTGGAGATATCCAATGCTTTGGTCATATATTTCCAACTGGAAGGAGTTACAACTGAGAATAAAGGTGGAAATCAACATAGACACCTCACCCTGTGAATTACAGGTTCATCGGACTTTTGCCCCATCTCATGTCCTCCTAATTATAGCACATAAAAATTTTAGCATGTTTTTAGTCCCTGGAACAGCTCAGGAAAGGACACAGGCCTGAAAGAAGATGGACATGGCTGCTACGGCACCTTGTAAACCATTACTACAGTGGGACAGTGTCAAAATTGAATCGAATGACAGTGTCATTCCTTTCTGCTTGACAAAAAAAAAGCCCAAAAACTTGTCTCACTTCATCTAATTGCATCATTCCCCTGCTGATAATAATGGGCAGATGCACGCCTGGTCTGGTGCGAGGCCAAATATCTCATCTGCAACAGAAGCTGCTGGATAAAAAGCCAATCCCCTTCTTCAGTTCAGCAAATTGGGTCTGTGATTGGTCAGGAAGCTACTGAGCAAGAACATTTCTAGTAGTATTTTCAGTGTATTGTGGCTCTTCTTAGGTGTCACTGTTCTTGAGTCCGTCTCCACAAAGTCATCTCTGACAGCTTCCTCTATTCCACCTCTTTTCTCACACGTCCATACCGATGAAGTGAAAGCCGCTGTCCCCCTGCAAGGAGACTTCAAAAGAGTCTCTGGTTTTTAGGCTGAACATCCAACCTTGTCCTTCCTTTCCCACAAGGCAGATCTTCAGGTAAGAGTATCCAAGGCACAAGGAGCAGGAACTTTGAAGCGAGACAGTCTCATCCAGGTCACAGAGGTGTTTGGTGGCAAAGATGTGGAGGTCCTGACCTCCAATACCAATACAGGCTGTTCACTATGGTAGCACTACACCACAGCTAAACTGAAGAATCAAGAAATAAACCATGGAGGGGCTCATGACGTGCCCTCAGGACTCTCATACGTATTTTCATTTTGCTTTGAGAGAGATTTTCACCTTGTATTTTGTCCATAAGACCCAGCGCAGATGTTTCCCTTAAGAGCCAACAAAGAAGCCATCACGCAGGGTTTTCAGAGGCATCTCAGCCAAGAGTTATGACTTCAGCCTTGGGCAAATAGTGCAATTTTGATTCCTTCTCTTCTCTGCTCGCATTAAAAGAAAGCGGTGACATCAAAACTCTCTTCTTTGCACCGCGTACAAAACACACAGCGACTACGGCCAGTGGCTACTTGGTCTGAGGCACAACTGTCATTTAGCCAAAGGTCCTTCTTGTGTATTTTGGCCTTGACTTTTGCATACAAAACATAAGCAATAGCCAAGTGGAAACAGAGCAGGAATGGCCATCTCTCTCTCCGCAACACTTGGTCATTTGACCCACTTATTACACAACAAGGGAGTTTTGCAGCGTGGCTGCCAGCACCCTCCGTGTCAGACCTTTCCCTCCCCGATCGATGGCTTTGGTTGACGTAAATCGTGATGTTTCACTGAACCTGAGTGACCCAGGAGAGAAAGGACAGGAGGCTTTTTATTCAGGATTGGGATTTCAACTCCTGCAGAAGGGAAGCATTCACCCAGCTGGGAATAAAACAACCCAGGGAGAGTAGAGTTTTATTACTACGCTGTGTAAAACTTAGCTACAATACAGAGATGATTCCCAATAGTCACCATTTCTTCTCATTAAACTTTAGCCAATTTAAATTGATTATACTTTTTTTTTTGGATACTCTTCTACATCGGTAGCAGGATCTAAACGTTATGGAGAGGTTTGTTGTAAGATGTTGGAGAACCTCATTTCAACCCGTGCCTTCCCCAAGGGTCTCCTTAAAATAGCAACGTTACAAAGGCTTCTTTTAGCGCCGCATTCCTTCTTGGTTCATTATATCCACGTTCATGGATACGATCTGAAAGAAAAACAAAACAAAACCTAGGTGTCCAAATTACCTTTGCCTTGCTAGGAATATAAGCCTGGGATAGACCTGCTCAGGAGAATGGAGACCTCCAGTGGGAAGACTTACAAGCAGGCACCTCACACGCTCGCACGCATCGTCCCAAACAAAAGCAGGCATCTGGACATGCAGAATAATCCATCTCTGCCTCAAAAGTCTGTAGAGAGAGAAAAGAGCCTCTTGTAACCAAGGAAAAGAGCATATACAGCGTTTGGAAATGATGGGAGATGACAAAAGCATTTTCCTGGAGCACCTGCTCAAAAATAAACTTGAGCAGTAGAGCTGGGTTTTGTCTGACCCTGTATAAATCCCAATTTACAAGGATTGTAGGGCATAAAACTGCAGGACCTGATTGTCTGCACCCTGTGAGTCCAGACAGGGACCCCTTTTATGTGGGAAAAAGAACTGGACAGGTTGTTTTGGGGTGATGTGAATGGTGAAGATGCTCACATGTCCATATTCTGTTACTGGGAGGCCCTGGACATGATTCATTGTGACTTTAGAGAACATCTGTACCAACCACTCATGCAGTCCTGCTCTTCAGCTCTGTCCCTCATTCCTGCCCTGCCCAGAGGATGGAAAAGAAGGTGACGAGATGAGCAGGGTGGCATCCAAGGAGACCTATCCTGTGGACCAGAGCTCATCCACAGCAGGGGCAAAAACCTACATGAGTGATGCTGAGCTGTGAACTGAACTGAGTCTGGGAGAGGGAAGGGGTTGTGGGGCAGCACCTTGTCCATCCTCACTTGTGCCTTGCCTTGAGCAGTTTGGGGAGGGGGTTACAGCCCCCCCTTAGGGAATCCCATCTCTAGACTCAGCTGTGGTGCATCTGATGCTCATCCCCACAAAGAATAACTCCAGGCCTTGCACTTCCCATCCTTCCAGGAGGGAACATGCAACGAGGAATAAATCGTGCCCTGACTGCTACACCTGGCAGGGCGTTGACTTTGGATCTAGGGAGGTCTGGGGTGTGAGATTATTTTGCTTGTGGATAAAGGGGATCCGGAAGAACATCCTTCTTAGTCTTGGTAGCCACAAGAGCGAGACACGGCCAGTCAGATTTCCCCGCTGTGCTCCTTGGGCAAGCTTTAAACTGGGGCTGGAGGGAGGGAACAATCTCCTTCTTGTGCAGCTTCAGCAGTTCAGTGGTATCTGCCTTTAATCATTACATGATTTGGGGGAGAAATACCAGCCCAGAGGCATCCCCGGTCCAGTCCCACACCCCACAAGATACAGACCCAGGGGGAGAGAGAGAGGGAGGGAGGGAGGGAGGGGGCAAAGCCTGGATGTGACCATCGCCTAAATGGCATGGGATCCCTGGTTTACTTACACCACCACTCCTGGTATTGGCAGGAGGTGGGGGCATTTTAATATATGAGGCTTTCCCCTGCTCTCCTAGAAATAAAAACCAGCGAGGGAGCTGCCATGGGGCCCCTGAAACTTTGCAGTGGATTTCTCTTTTTTTTTTCCTTTTCCCCTCCTTCTCAGAAAGACTATAGAGCCCTGAGTACATATTTGCTCAGTCTGCCCCATACTTAAACACACACAGATGCCGGGCTCCCCTGGGGACAGGGGCTCTCCCACTCCCAGACACACATCCCCCCACCTCTATTCGAGTGGAGTGGGGCAGACCCCACGAAATAAACCCCAGCAGAGGTGGAAATACCTGCCCAGGGATTCCCTAAGGAACCAACCACCCCCCACACACACCCCTCCCACACCTTCTTGACACCCCTCTCCCCAATAAATATCATTTTAATCCCAGCTGCAAGAGCTTGAAAAACAGATTAGGGATTAGCCTGCAGATGGGGGGAGCGGGATGGGGTGCTTTTAAATCCCCTAACTGGAGGCATGTGTCGCCTGCCAGTGGGAGGGAAGGGGCTGGGACAGGAGTGGGAC
>JAOXNH010000012.1:1131908-1144968 GCA_028566575.1 Bartramia longicauda | reverse complement strand
CCCTCGTCCTGTCACTGCAGGCCTTTGGAAACAGACCCTCCCCAGCCTTCCTGTAGCCCCCCTCAGGTACTGGAAGGTTGCTATGAGGTCTGTAGACCTGCATGGACTTAATTGGAGTGAAGATTAATAAATCTGATGTGCTAACTTATGTCATCTTCACAAAAACACTCAAAGACTGGTGGAAGAGAAAGGATGCTGAGGTCATCGATGCAGCGATAAAATGAAAATCTCAGATTTTACAATTGCTTGCAGCACAACAGCAGAGGATACCTGTCACGAGCCACCACTGCAGCTCTCACCTTGTCCTCAACTAAGGATGCACCCAAAAAGTCGTTTGCTGGAGGCCCGTTTAGAGGAAATACCACTGCTCCTGATTAGCTGTCATTGACCACGATGGGAGACAACAGACCCCACTGGGCAAAAATCTGATCTGTTTGAATGATCACACTGCCAGACCTGGTAATTTGGTAAAAATTACCTGGTAAAAAAAAAGCAAGATTATCTGCCAGCACTGACCAAAATGAAACAGAGCTTGGACACCCATAGCCACCTCTCCCACTTCACCTTGGCTATAATCTCCTCGGAGGAAATGATGGAATAAATGAAGGCTGTAGTTGGCTGTGCACGGCAGTCAGATATGGGACAGGTACAGTTGACAACCATGTTCTGTTCAATGCGAGTTGTGAGATACTCTCTCCAACAGGGCTGTGAAAGCAAAAGAGGAGAGATCAGAGCTAAACAGGAGCAGCACCACCTGAGTCCTCTGACTCTGGAAGCCCACCCCACCCTCACCATAGGGTGCACAAATGACCACAAACCACGGCTAAGTACTAAAAAAAGCACGTTAGCAGGAACAGACTGATCAGGAGCTGAAGGATCATAACAAACAAGAGAGCTAAGAGAATGTGTGAGCTCTCTGAAAATCACCCGGTAACAGCTTCAGACAGCAATTCCCTACCATGTTACAGAAGCCAAAGACCCCAGGACCTTCACCTTGCAGCAGTAGTGCATGCAGCAGAGGGTTGGTGGTTTCTCAGTGGGACACAGCTGGTTCACGCAGACTGGGCAGTGGGCACCTGGGCTCAGGGCAGGCTGGGCATCCCGCACGTGCAGCCCCGAGGAGATGAGCAAGGTCTCCCGGTTCTCCACATAGCACTGGATCAGGAAATCCACATTCCACCGGCAGTGCATGAGGAGGTGCTGAGCAACATCATTCGGGATGCTCAGAGTATCCTGGACCTGCTGTACTGTCTGGTTCATGAGCAGCTTCACCTCCTCTGGGCTAAGCGTGGGTCTTTGATGTGGGGTAAAGTATTAGGCGAAGTTCTCCTCTCCACCAGCTCCCCTGGCAATACAGAGAAGTCCTCCCCTAGGTTTTCCCTGGGAATATTGTGATTAACACCTGCCTAAACAGCGAGGGGAATTTCTCTTGTCGATTGAGCTCTTTGTGCCTGAAAACTGGAGGGGAGAGAGGGTAAATTCAGGTTAATTCTGCTATTTGTTCCAAGGGCCAGGGAAGTAAGAGCCAGACAGTCCTGCAAACATGGGCTCAAAAAGAAGATGTGTGCAAAAGGAGCTTTAAAAGTAGGGTCGGACATCAGCAGAGCATGGGAAAAGTCATGATGCAGGCACTACGATTTTATCTGAAAGGTGCTACCAGAGCTCCTCACAGAAAAACTTGCCCGTGTCCCACTCCCAGCTGAAAGCTCCATGGTTTGCTCATGGTTTTCCCTTTATTTCTTTCTCCTGCCAGTCTCAACTTGGCAGCCTCCAACCCAGTTGTCACTAGAGGAGATATTCTAAATAATAATAATAATAAGACACCAGCCTTCTGCAGGGCTTTGGACCAGAATAGTTCTAGTTTGGTATCGGGAGGGTCTTGCTTTTCAGCAGTGGTTGGTGCCATGCAGAAGGTGCTGCACATTAGGGGGGACACATTTTAGCAGAAAATCGGTCTCAACCCCTTTCTGTTTTGCCGCAGCCTGAGGTTCCCCAGCCCTGGCCCCACTCAAGCTGCTTGGACAATGCTGAAGCTTCCCCTTGGATTTGCAGAGAAGCTGTAGCAGCCCCCTCCCAGAAATTCAAGGGGTATCATTAGGGGATTGGAAACCCTTTCTTGCAAGCGTAACCCAAAGCTGGGACAAGCTCAGCCAGGTCACCTGCAGAAAGGTCCCAGCCCCTATTCCCAAGGGAGCTGTGTCCACACCAGCATTGGTGTTAATCTCTGGAAGGAAGGTCCAGTATAAATCAGAAAGTTGCCACCAGAGCGATACTCAGGTCACCAACTTGCCAAGACCCTGGTCCCCTGGCAGCAAAGGAGCTGGAGTAAGGAGGTGCTGGTCGGTGTTTTGCTCTTTGACTTGGTTCTTGTTGTTCCTCTGATCAGATCCACATTTGCATAGGTTGGGAAAGAATTGGAAGCTGAATAATTTATAGCTGGAAAGGAAAGATAATAATATTCTGCCTCAGAATACAGCCAGTAATAAAAAAAATAGTAGTAATAAAATAATCCTATATGGAGATCTTGCAAATCCCGACTAGCTGTCTAACTTCATTAAATAAAGACAGGCTCCAAGTGCAGGGAAACAATGTCTGAAATGTTCTTTTCTCTGCACACGCTTGGGAGCGTGCCCATCCCTGCCCCGTGTATTTATGAAAGATACGATTTTTGTTATTGTACTTCGGGATTAGCAGATATCCCTGGACTATAAAATACTCAACCGCAAAATATAAAGCAAACAAGCCTCCACATCAGGGTAATGCATGGGCTGTGATTTCATCCCATGCAAGCCAAAAAAAGTTCAGCTGCCCGGTGGCGAGTCTGACCTGAGCAGACTGGGTTTGGTGGGAGCTCCTTGCATCGGGAAGAGGAAAAGCAAGAGGGCAATTGTGCACACAGAGGGGGGTCAAGGCTGGAGGAAATGAAATCCGAGGTGTGCCTTTCAGGTCCAGGCAGTTGTTGTTTGGTTTCTGACCTCCTAGAAATAGCCCCCAAGCGGTGCTTTGAGATCACAGTGGGATTATTCCGGCTGGAGCGATGTGTCTGCGGTCCCCGGCAAGGGGTACCCCCAGCTCCAGACAGCTCAAGCAGAGACAGCTGCTGGCCCTGCCACCACCGTCCTGTGCTCCCATGTCCCTTTGAAAAATGATGCTGAGAGTCTGAGAGTCGTCCCACAGCTGTGTGTCTCGTATCGTCTCTTTTCCTGGGCTGGGTGTACTGATAAGGGACTCTCCAAGGGTGTAAAGATGGTGGCTGGAGGATTTCCCCCTGTTTGGGAAACACACCGCTCTGCCCCTCAATCAAATTCAGTTGAAATCAGTCCCTTGGTTTGCAAAGTTATTTGGGGCACAGACACCACACTCATCACGCTGGAACCCCTAAATCACAGCTATTACCGGGCAGCATGGGCCGAGGTGGTAAAACACCTCTCCTGGCACCGGGATACAGGGCTGGGAAAATCCTGCTCCCTGGAGTGGGTGGCAGAGGTATGGCTCCAGCTAAACCCTGCAGTCGTTGAGTTTTCTTTCTGCCTAAAGACCAGGAGGAGGGAATAACAGAGCTGGACTACAGCTGTCTCTGACTTAAAGCCCTCCTGGGAACTGGCCCTCATTGCTGGGAAAAGGCGATGAAGTCCGGCGTGTATTTAGGTAGTCGCTAAACCGTGCAGCTCTCCCACCTCCTGGCTGTCGCTGGGCTCGTCTCAGCCTTTTGAGTTCTGATCCCTCCAAACATCTTCACCCTCTGACACCATCCGGATCAAGGGGAGAAGCCAACAGGGATCCCCCACCCTTCTGGAGGAGCTGTTTCTCTGCAAAAGGGCAAATGTAGAGGGGTTTCTCTGCTCGGCTCTTGCTGTAAGTGGGATTTTAGCGTCTCTCAATTAGTAACCATTACAACAGAAAAAATCCCAAAGAAAATGCATTCCTCAGGGAAAGCCCTGATCAAAAGGAAGATTAGACCATATCAAAGATATTTTTCCCTGATATGGAGAATTTTCTTTCTCCCTCTGCATCCTCTTGGCTGTTATAATATCACTTGGCTATCTCGCCCCATAATACCTCAGGCTTCAGCTGGCCTTGCAAGAGCCGATGTACTAAAGATGATCTTTGTGTTGCACCTCTCGTGACGTGGCAATAAACAGATTATCCTTGGGGCTGAAGCTCAGCCAGCCGAATACCTGCTGGGTCACACTGAGCTCTGCTGTCCTGTGTCACAGGAAGAAAACACCCAAACAAGTGCTTAATGTACCTGGTTTGGCATTAATCCCTTTATTTCCACTGAGGCCGAGCTGACCTTTGCCAGTGATTAGAGGGGCTCTGTGTTTTAGGGTTTTCCTTTTCCTTTGGAGGCTCAGCCTGGACTGACTTTCAGAAACCTGATTTTCAAGAAAGGAAAATTTTGGACTGACGGCATCCTCTTAACAGTTTGGACTTTGATCTGCCTGTAACACAAATTCCTCTGACAGCATTCAGGTGATGGTTCAGTTGTTGAAATCTTCTGCAAGGTTGTTCTGTCTTTCTGGCAACATGTTTTTCCCTTTACCCAGCAAAGCAGAAAGTGGACTTCTCTGCCCCTTTTCCCTCTCACCCCTCCAGCATCTCAGGTTCAAGGCATTTCAGCAGGACAGGGATTGTACCCGTCTCCTTTCTTTCCTCCTGACCATGTGCACCCTTCCACGAGCTGATTCAAGTCACTGAGCTTCCACAAAACTAAGATGTTCTCTTGTTTCCAAGATGGAAACAAGAAAATGAATGGAGAAGAAGGTTTGTAGCTGGGTCAGGGAATGATATCTGCACAGCAAAGGCTTGGATGAATCCTCAAAACATGCAAAGGAGAGGTGGGGACAAGAAGGGATGAGTGGGCAGCAATTGTGTGCAGGTTTTCCCTGACACCATGGTTGTACAGTCACGTTATGCTGTCATAAGCCCCCAAAGTTCTCCATTTGACAGACCCACACCCCATCCCTGTTGTACCTCCCACTCCTTGGCAATAAATACACATACAGCAGTGTGAGCCATGGGGCTCAATGTGAGATCAATGTAGGCTTCATGCTGCCTCTGAACCTCCCTGTCGTGATTTAACCCCAATCAGCAACTAGGATCATGCAGCTACTTGCTCACTCCCCCCATTTGGGATGGGGGAGAGAATCAGAAGAGTTGAGAAAAAGAGAGAAAAAACCACCTAGGTTGAGATAAAGACAGTTTAATAGGTAAAGCAAAAGCCGTGCATGCAAGCAAAGCAAAGCAAAACAAGGAATTAATTCCCTGCTTCCCACCGGCAGGCAGGTGTTCAGCCATCTCCAGGAAAGCAGGGCTCCATCACATGTAGCAGTTGCTTGGGAAGACAAACACCATCACCTGAGCATCCCCCCTTCCTTCTTCTTCCTCCAGCTTTATACACTGAGCGTGACACCACACAGCATGGAATATCCCTTTGGGCAGTTGGGGTCATCTGTCCTGGCTGTTTCTCCTCCCAACTTTTTGTGCCCTCCCAGCCTACTCACCGGCAGGGTGGGTTGTGGACCAGAAAAGGTCTTGACTGCTTAGAAATAACCAAAAACATTAGTAGTCTACTAACACTTCTCATCCCAAATCCAAACCATAGCACTGCACCAGTTGCTAGCAAGAAAGTCAACTCCACCCCAACCACGACACCCCTCCATCAGCCATACCTTCTGATTATGAACACTCTTCTTGGCAGAGTCTTCTTCTGAGCAGGTGAGTCCTGCAGACAGTGCCAAGTGGTGGTGTAGGATAACATAAGCAAGGGGTATTGAATATGACTATGCTCTGGGTTTTGGGGGAAAAAAAATGAGTTTAGGCTTGTAGACATGAAGTGTGCTGTGCCACTTGGCTTCAGGGCCAGAGGACAGAACCCACACCTTGTATTTATCAGTACAGACATAAACAGGGAATTCCAAGACTTAGAAGCCTCCTGGACAAGCTGGGATACAACACAGTTGGTACCCATTTATGTGCTTTCTGGCCTGTTCCTTGCTGGGACAGTGAAATGGTCAAGCCAAATCATTCCCGCTCTGTCCAGGTTGAGGAAGGTGTTGAGCCAGGCAGGACTAAGCAGCACAGCCAACCTGTCCTGGCCCACTTCTCTGACCCCACCAAAGTGCAGAACAAATGAACCTTCACAGTCCAAAGGTGTTTGGTGTCTTTGAGCCTTTCTACCGTAAGGACCTCGAGTATCAGCCGTCTGTTAGATAAGGACAGCTCATCAAAAGGAGACATGACCTCTCGGAAAAGACCCCTCTTAGATCAGCGTCTGGGGCAAGGGCTGGAGACAGGAGTTGCTGTATCAGCACACAAGGCAGGCTGGTTATCTCATTTTATCTCATGGCTGCCCCGTTGCTAATCAGGGTTCCTTGATGTTATCTTTACCTCAGTCTCCCTTCCCCTCTCTCCAGGCATTTCAGTGTATTTATCTGCTCGGTCTTGCCACACTGAGAGCAAGCAGCAGCCTCAACTGCATCTGTAAAGGCAGGTTTGGAAGTCACTGTGTGTCCTTAGAAAACCTTTTCTTCCCTTCACCGAACTTTGGCTTGGGACCTAAATGAGGGTTTTTCTGTATGTTTTAACAGAAAAGTGAGTGGTATGCAAAAGCTCACGCTTGCCACGGGTTAAAGGATGAGGCACTTTGTAAAGAGCAACAGATGGCAGGGAACTACCACCTTTTGGGCATGTAGCAGAAGACAAATGATCAATTAACCGAGACTCAGTGGGACCTTGTGTGACTCTGCCACTGCTTAGGACCACTAGTAAGTCATTTAATCACCATCGTATTGCCTTTATTTATTCACCTGTTTTTTATGCCTTGAGCACTCAAGGGATTGCAGCATCCCAGGAGAGTCCCAGGCCCGTCTCGTACACAAACCACAGGAATGGTGCTGGTAGCAGACATGGAGCGGAACATTTCTTAGATCAGGAGGAAAAGGAGGGTTTCAGAATCTGGAAGCACCCTGGCCCTGCTCTGCCCAGGAAGGCTGGACCCAGGAGCATTGTTTGAGCCTGATTTTGTTCACACTTCCCTGCACTGTGCTGTTAAGGGAACATCTCCCCAGCGCATCCACAGCCAGGTCTGTCATTTCTGTTGCTTTCTTTGGCCTTTCTGAAAAGGTAGGGAGAAAGAAATCAACATTTTTGACCAACTTGGAAGGCTCATGGGGGTGCATTCAGACCACTCCCTGCAGGCACATGGAAGCCCACCAAAAGACAAGGCTGACTCTGGCTCACGCACAGGCTCACTTGCACCCAGACCATACTACTGCTGTTTCCTTTATTCGCAAGACCTGAGAGTGATTAATCCGTTGATCTTGTGAGTTAAAACACGTTAGGCAAAGCCTGATCTACCCCAGGAGTAAATAACCAGTAGCCTCTTTCGTTATACAAAGATACAAATCAAATACCAAAATTCAGTGAAACCACTGGACTGATTTCCATGAACTTCACGTGCTATTTCCATCTATCCCACTTTTATTGCCTCAACCCCTGCCTCGCCTCACTGTTACCTTGACTTTCTTCTTATCTCCTGCATCCCAAACCACTTCTCCTCTCAGACACAGAGCAATCAGAGCTAAAGTAGCTTTGAGACACCGGCTACGGTGAGCAATTCCAAGGAAATGACCTGTTTCTCCTGGCTGCACTCGAAGAGTAAGATCAATAAAGCAACATTATGTAGCATATCTATTTCCTGGTTAGCGATTTCACTCAGCTCAGTAAAAATACAGCCAAAAAAACCCAACATATTATTAAAATAAAAGTGGTAGCGAGCTGATAAGAAGTGGGACTGCTAAGAGTCGACCAACAGATAGAGCTTCAAAAGTGGGAATTGCTGATTTATCAAGAGCCATCAGCTCATGAAGACTTTTAACTTCTCAGAGTTCATATCCCCGAATTTTCCTTTGGGCTTGTGTTTTCTTCCAGTGCCTTCAAGGTTACACTTACTGAATTGCTTGCTCTAAAATGGCCTCTTCAGTAAAGAGAGGAGACCAGGAGACGAGATTTAGCTCTCCCACTGACTTTCTGTGGGCATTCAGGCATTTCTTGCTCTGTGTGTGCGGCAGAGGCACAGAGGACTTGTGGGCAGTGAAGGCGGACTCTGCACATTTGGAAACGTGGTTGATTTTTATTGTTCTTCCCAGAAAAGGATAAAAGAGAGAGAGATGGCTCTATAGGCACTGAGGTGGAAACGTTTTCCCAGTCTAACCAGTAGGCGGTCAGAGGGTCTGATGCACTGTATCTAATGCAGACGTGGCTTGTTTTCACTAAATTACCAGAACTGTTTACCCAGACTAGCCACTGGATGGGGACAAAACAGGAGAGGGTTGGTTTCTCTTGCTTGGCTTTAGACATCAGCAATGGGCGGTCATGCATCTCAGAGCTGCCCCACATCCTCAAGGGACCTGCTCAGCTGCAGAGCATCCCACCAGAGATGGTCTGTGACTGCCCCCAGCAGAACCTGGGTGGGCCTCAAGGTCCTATTTCCTCAGCTGACAAAGATGCAGGGTTTGGTACAAAACCGTTATGGACGTGTGTACACACAAGTGAGTGTGCGGGTACAACGGTTCGGCTCTGACTCATGCCATAGCGTTGTTAAACAGTCTCGGAGCATCCCACCATACCATCCCACTGCAGAGCACCAGTTTCATTTCCAAATTCATTTCCCACCGTGACTGGTGTTTCTCCGTCAGCCTTTCACCACCACAATGAAGCATGTTTGTTGTTCTTTTTTGTTTCATTCCTGGGATCAGATTTTCTCCGTGATTTGCCTTAACCTCATCATAAGAAACCACAAAGCTCAAGGGGGCAGAGCTTTTTGCTGGCGTAAATCAGCGGTGTTCCTGTGGAGTGCAGAAGGTCCAAGAGAATCTCATCTGATGTCAATCAGTGTCACTGCAGGGAAATAAGGAGAGACCCAGACTGTAAACTGGAGAAGCCCAACTGGCACATGCTGGTCCTGGTCTTCTGGCCCCGGGTTGCAGCTGGACGGGAAGGGAGAAGGTTCTGCAAATTGAGAGATCTGGGTCAGATGACAAGCCCCCAGTTTCCAGATGCATCTCCAAACCATGTTCGGCCATGCTTCAGTAGCTTCTTTTGTGGCTGGCTGCCTTGTGCAATGAATGCCTTCTTGAAAACATTTAAATATGAGCAATTTTGGGGGAGTGGAGGGGGGTATAAAAAGGAGGGAGTGTCGTTCTTGTTTCTGGCTCCGGTGGCAGTAGGGAAGGATGATAAGCATTCCGGCAGGCTGGATTTTTCAAACCACAGGACAGGGCTGAGTTCAGCTGTGGATTTGGGTCCATTCTTAAAGGACGCCAAATCATGATGTCTAAATCTAAGAGATTTGAGCAAATTTAGCATCAGTGTTTAAAGCAGACTGTGCAATAGACGATTGCTTTTTCTTCTTTCCCACCCAAATTTTCATACTGATTTTGCCCTTGCATCTCTCTTGGTGTCATTGACAACATCAGCAAGATCAACAAATGGAACTTTAAGTGCCTTTTGCGAATATTTTGTAGGACTGGAAGTAGGAAATTAGGCTATTCAAAGTCACAGCTACTGTGTACTCCTAATTTACTCTGTCATCAGCAAGAGATGACTCAGGTTTATGGAGGAGCAGGGGGAGGGGAGTGAGCTTCAGCTGGTGCAAACGGAACAGTCAGCCGTTGTTTTGCACCCAGGTAAGGATCTGGCCCTGGTTCTGTGCCAACAAATCTGAACACAAAGAGGATCTCCGTAGGGGTCAATGCGGGTATGTGCTTGGCTGACCTGACTCAGCGCTTCCTGAGGCGATAAGGGCTCTGAGTTCCCCAGATAAGCAGAACAATGGCCAAGCCAAAGGGTGAACTGAACTTCCATCCCACCAACAGAGCTGGTTGAAGGAGAGGCCCGAGATGGAGCAGGAGCAGGCAGCCCGATTGGACCCCTCTGTCCTTCCATTTGCCAGTTTTCCTGTTTCTGCTGATACAGAGGTGAATCATCCATCCCTCCTGTAATTGCAAAGCAGCCAAATTTGCTGCATAATAATTGCCAGCACTGATTCTGGGGGGTGGCATGAGTAGGCGAGAGCCCATAGGATGTGCAGAGAGATCTGGTAGTCCTGGGCATGCAACTCCTTTCCCAGCCTGGTGCCTAACTCTCTTCTACTCTACTGACAGCTTGTGCTTTTTGCTCTGGGGACCTTCCTCCTCCCTTCCTTCCATCTCCCACTGAGACATGAACAGCCACCGCAGTTTTTTCTCCCCACTGTGCCTTCCCCCGTGGCTCTGAGGCCATGACTGTCCTCAGCTCCAGGTGAACAGCACGTCAAACCCTCCAGCGTCTCCCCTCCATGCCCAGCAAAAAGGAGGAGACAGAGGGGGATGCTGGAGCTGACTGGCTGAAGCTGGGAGGACGTCATGGCCCAGAGCTGCCTGCACCACACTGAGAGCTTAATGTGCCGTAATCACAGAGCTGGCCTTGTTGTAACGGCACCCCAACCATGCACAGCTCCCGGCCGCCACTGGCAGCTCCCGCCTTCCCTGCCCACGGTTGCTGCCGGGTGGTTTATTTGGAACAGATCCCCCCCTTCCTCCTTGAGCAAAGGGAGAGGGGTCTTCAGGGAGGAGGGGAGAGAGCAGTGAGTAGGGTGGTGTCCCATCTCGGCCACCGATGGTGGCGACCCTATCGGGTTGTGAATCGGAACATTAATCAGTGTTATGGGACTTGGGACGGGGTCAGATACCTGTGGTTTGAGGCGGGCTGGCAGAGCTCAGCATCGCCGGAGTCATAATACCACACACTGCTCATGAAAGAGAGGAGCTGCGACGTTCCAGGAGGCATGGTGCCGGGAGGGATGGGGGAACGGGCTCAGGTGGTGGCTGCTGACGGGGGTGGGAAAGGAAAGAAGAAGGGAAGAGGGGAAAAAATAGAAAAAAAAAAAAGAAAGAAATATATCCTTTCCATGGGTTTCCTGGCTGCTCTGCCTGCAGGAGTACGAGAGGAGAAGGCAGCCTCTTTTATAACTTGCCTGCTGAGCCTTTGCCTTGCTGCTTGCATCTTCTGTGGAGGGATTTTGCTGCTCATCCTTTCCCACAAGCGTTGGCAAGAAAGTGGGGATAAGAGAGCAAGCAAATTAATTACACCAACCAGACAGGAGAAGTAGCAGAGGCGTGTGGGAAGGCATGGCCCTAAAGGCTGCGCCAGGAGCTTGGGAGAGAAATAAATGGGATTCCTGTTCCTGGGAAGAGGGGGCCGGAGGAGACAGGGCCCCTTCATTGTCCCTGTGATTGAGGCTGCTTTGCTCTCCAAGGCAGCCTGAAGCAGGGTCTCAGCTGCATCTGGCTTTTAGATGATATTAGGTGTTATAAAGTCTAAGGAAAGCTGTCAGGAGTTCAGGTTTGGGCAGTTTGCAGAACTTTCCATGATGGTTTCTCCCTCCTCATGACAGGACACTGTAGCTGAGCTGACAGGGTGAGAGAAGATCAGGGGATCTGCCATGGCAAATGACATAAAGACAGAAGGGTTCCAGCCACGGTGCAGCCACATCTGGGGACTGCCCTCGGAGAAGCATTCTGTGGTCCCTTGTCTCAGAACTCCATCCACCCCACCATCCTCCCAGTCCCTGACAACACAAGCAGGAGAGCTGACCCAGTCATGCCCAGCAGAAGGGCATCCCAGGGTGGGAAAGGGGCTGTAACATCACACTGCAAATGCATAAGGCTGGAGGAGTGGGGAACATAAGGAAAGAGAAGGGTCTGTGTTCAAGATCAAGACCTGAGCATGCTGTGAGGGATTCATAGGGACACCTTGGCTATGCCAAATTGTGTCTTCCCTTCTATTTGTGATATCTGGAGGGAGGCAGGAGTCCCCACAGCAAGCATGGGGTTGATCGTGATACTGTCAGCTTTGCTTGGAAGTCAGATGAGATGGATCTCACCTGCTTTTGGAGGCCACTCCAAAAGATGGAGCTTCTCCATCTCCAAGGGAGGGAGGTAACTCAGTGTTCCTCCATAGGCAGCAGAGATCCAGCAAGGAGAGAGATGCTACAGCAGGCATCTAAAGGGGAGCAAACAGGACTCAATGATGTCACTGGCTTCTGCCCTACTCTCAGGTCAGCTCCTGATATCATGGATATCTGCAGTGAGGCAAGCTGAAGCCCTCAAGAGACTCTGTGTCTGTCCACCTGGTCCCATCAGTGCAGGCTGACACAAGCTGCTTCTGTGGTCTAGGGAGCCGAAAGCCACCTCCAAACCGGAGGTGCTAGGTCACGCTACAAGGCAAAGCCCAGGCCCATTGGCTTAGCATTGCATCTTTCTCCTCTTTTTTTTTTTTTTCTGTTCTTTACCTGGTTTTGTGTTTTTATTATTGCATCTTTTAACCACAGCAGGCTTTAGGCCATCCTCCCTGTTTTTAAGACAATAACGTTGCATTTATGGAATCGTGGTTAGTGGCATCAGCAGGATGTTCTCAAAGGCTTCCCGGTTTCTGTGAACGCTGTCTGCTCTGAATTTATTTTGCCAATTGATGCCAACATTTGACCTTGTCAGTCTTTTCCCCTGTGCCATGTAGAAAAAAAAACCTCCTCAGCCTCTGCAGTACAGTGGACATCTCCTTCTACTCCTAATGAAAGAAGGTGGCAGGTAGCACCCAGTGCTGCAGTGAAGGAGACCCTGCCTTAGCAACCCATTTGAATGATTACAGGTGGAAAATATTCCTAAAACTATGGCAGTTGCTTAAAATAGCATGAGCTTTTCAAAAAGGGGAAGTCCTTATTTCTCTTCCTTTTTTCTCCCCTTATTCTGGCACTCCGGAGTTGAGCATCTCCAGCTTCTTTCTGCTGCCGTAGCGGGTAAATGCTTGCTTTTATTTTAAATGTGAGCTGTGAGTCCCTCAACACATGGCTCCAGAAACTAAAGTTCAAAGAAAAACAGGCTTAAAAAACACCCGATAAAGGAATGAGAACTTATAGTCCTGATGCATGGCCACGTACTTGAATGGTAGGGGGAAATGAGTAAGAAAATACTATTATCTCCTTCCTGCATGTCTTTTAGCAAATCATCCTATGGAAGGA
>JAOXNH010000012.1:1113475-1124907 GCA_028566575.1 Bartramia longicauda | reverse complement strand
AAACAAAAGAAAGAAAACCTCAGGCCCAGATCCACTGTGAGTCAGACACACAGAGCTGCCAGACCTGAGAGTGCAAATTCACCGGCAACTGGAACAAGGCACATTTGCAAACATAAGCAGGGTCAAACTTCTATCTAGGATCCCTCAGTCAAGTCTCTGAAAATTGTGCTCGGCACACATTGTAGAGCAAGACTTTTCAAAGGCCCTGCAAGAGTTTTTCAGGGTAAATTCCTCGGCCCTAGCAGCTCAAACACAGACCCCCCAGCTCCGCAAAGCCGGAGGAGAATTTTCCTCATCGCTAAGAAAAATGCTAGAAAGCGCCTCACAATTCCCCTGCTCTAAACCGTGTTCCGGCACAACGGTGGAAGTGGAAGCATTCTGAAACCACACAACCTCCTGACACCAGGCACCGGGGCTGCCCTGTGGCTCGGGTCTCATCAACACGCCGTTTGCCTCAAGTTAATGCAGATACATCAAATGCAAGCCTGGAATGTTTAAAGAAAGAAAACCATGAGGATGACACAAATGAATCTCTTCCTCGCTTCCAGGACTTCCCTCTCCCTACTCCCTTCCTCCCGAGGGTCCAATTAAATTTATTTTCAGGTTGCTTTATAAGCACACTAAGTAAATGACGAAGTTAAAGAAGCCTCTCAACTGTGGTGTGCGAGAAGGAGGCTCCCCACAGAGGTGCGTGTGGTGCAAGGGAGAACGATCTGCACGGACAGGTACATGCAGACAGTAATGCCTGCGTCAAGACAAGAGGCAGAGCAACGGCAGAACAGCCTCCCTGAGCCACCGATGCCGGATCTATCCCCCAAGCCTATCCTGGGAAAGGCAGGTGAGAAAAGACAAACCGAAGACTAGGACTGAAAATCGGCACGCGGGACGCTATGGGAACCTACACCGCAGAATCCATCGCTAGAGGTGAGTCTTTGGGATTAAAGCCACTGGCATTCACTGCTGAAGGGCTGCTGCCTGCTTGCTGCCCAGCACTGATGCGCTGAGCAGTCCCTAAGAGCTGTGCCACAACGGAATACTTCTCTTAGTGCTTCTCAAGTTACACGAGTCAAAGTTGTCAAGTCTGGAAATCTGGGATTTGGCTCCAAGTTTTGCTGGCTGCACTCCAATAAGTGGATGCAGACCGCATTTTGCAGCAGCGGCCGGCAACCCCTAGCAGGACAAAGAAAGGCCATTCCCACCCACACGCAGCCTTTGCTCCCACCCCTGGAAAGCTCCACCGCTGTGCTCCAGAGGTCCAGTGCTGTGTGGAGCTCTGGAGAACCTCGTCTGGAGGCTCCTGCCTCCAGTCACTGCTCTCTGGATGCCAGCAGGTATAGAGTGACGCAAGGGATTGGACAGAAGGAGGCCCCAGAAATTGTGCACACACAGGCACTTACACACACACACGTAATTATCTCCTCCATCTGGAGTTCATGGCTGGCTAGACTTGGTGACCTCAGAGTAAAGGTTTGTCTTGAGGAGGGATCTGAACATGGTTCAGGGTGACTGATGCCTGGGTACAAAGCCCAGTAAAAGACACCTCTTATGTCCTGGAACTGGCTTGTATGAACAGCTAAGTTAGGGTTTGAGGCTGATATAAGTGGTAGATCGGAGGTGGGTAAAGGCAGGGTAGTAAGAGATCAGCTTGGGGTAAGCACGGAGGGGCCAAAGCCTGAGCTCCCAATTCAGTGAGGAGGATCTTTCAGGAGTATTGGTTTGAAGATCTGGAGTGGTGTAGGAGTAGGCAGGGGAAGGGCCGCCAGGATGATGTCTGTTCACAGACCCAACCACTGTGCTGAGTCTGGCACTGCAGTCCCACGGACTTTGCTGATTCAAAAGTGATGAGGAGGGGAACATCTTACTGAGATGAAACACCCTGAGATGAACCCATTCTCCAGGCACTGGAACATGTTGCTTCTGATGGTCGGCACTACTGGCCAGAAAAACTGGCAATAAGTGGTTAATGAGGGCCTTGACATGAAGTCCTGACCCAGGTGCCTCCACAGCTACTGGAATGTAGATTCCATAGGTTATCACAGTAAATGCTACCGGGGGCAGTTTTCTCTTAAGGGCTTTTTCTCCTCCCTTCACCCAATTCAAAGTTCAATAGAAACCACCAACTCGCTTCGGAGGGTGAAAGCTCTGAACACCCCACTAAGGTTTCATTTGAAGCCGGCCTAGCTGGACTGCTGTCAGGAACCCCTCCACCTTTCAACACCTGCGCTGATGAATTAGCCTGTCAGGTGGAGCCTGCATCCCCAGCAGCAGGCATTGGGAATGATGGTGTTTGAAGACAACGGCACTGGAGATAAATCCTTTCCACGATAGCGATTTCTGCCTCGTCTGGAAGATTTAAGACTAAGCCATTTAGGAAATTTTTCTTTCCCACACTACTGAAACCCAATTTTAGAAAATGGGCACCGCGTACCTTGAAAGGGGGCATTTCTTTTGCTTGGTGGTTAGTTGTTAGGAGAGGGGATGCGGGATTTCACTTATTCGTTGGCTTCCACCGCCCCCTTACGGCTTGTGTGAAAACAGGAGCTTTCACAAGAAACTTCCCGCAGTTCCCTTAGAAATAAAATAGTAAAGGCAACCCCCCCATATTTACAGGTGCTGACTCTGACCGACTGAAACGCATCAGTCACTCACACAGAACCGGGACCGTTTTTGGAAGGCGCGGATGCTGAATTAGAAGGGAGAGGATGCAGGGGCTGCTTCTGGCTGGGTTAAAAGGGTGGGTGGCGCGTGAAACGGTGCTGGCACGGAGATCTGTGCAAGTCGGGCTCTCGCTCTCTCTGCCTGTGACTCCCTGGCACTAGTTTACAGCTATTTCAGTCATAACGCTGTGCTGAGAAACTTCACTTCTATCGACTAAAGCTCCCCGTTAATCACCTCTGGCGGTGCGACCGTGCTTTCCATCGACAGGTTTAACGAGCCGCGTTCAAGCGGTTCACGCACTGGAAGACAGGCAAAGCCAAGAACTGATAGACAGGCTCTGGCAGGGGAACCCATAGGGCAGCACAAGGGGGCAGAGCAGGAGCTGGGACCCCTTCAAACCGGTACCTATCCAGAGCTTTGAGCAGGACAAAAGCCCCTGTAAATACAGTTCCCACACTCAGAAGATTACGCACATATTTGCATAAGACTGCAGTAATCGGGAGGATGAGAAGAAAATTGAGTGCCTGGTATGGAAATACACTGAACTTAGCCAACTAACTTCTAAGTGACCAATCCTCAATATAGCAAAAAAATCATGCAGTATTTTCATGACAAAAAATTAAAACACAAGTGAAGCAATCCCAAAGTTGAAGTGCCACTGAAATAAAAGTGGGATGATCAAGTCTCAGGTTAAAAGTGAAATTCTTCCATCATGCTTTGTGTAAATGACACCGTCAAGCCCCATATACCCAAGATTTTAAGTCAGCAGGTTTATCACCTCGATGGAAGTTCTGCCTCCTAGGACTGCGAGGTCCTAGGACCTTCCTCCTAACACACTGGCTCTAGTCCCATCTCACTATTCTTGTCATCTTCCTTCACTTCCATCCATTCTTAGTGATGGCAAAAACCTTCACCCTCGTCAATCTCTTAATTGATGGGCAGAGGGACTCTTTCCCTCTTCTACAAATAACCTGTATCATCTTCTCCACCATCCTGCTCAGAGCCCATAATGTGATACCGATAACAATTATCTATTTGTTGCTCCTATACTCTTATTTTTATTTCCTTCTGACTGATTATTTTGGTTGCCCAGCTTGAGATCTATCAAGAGACCGAAGGCTTGTACAGTGAGTACGTAGCATTTTTTGGAAACTAGGTTCTTTCTCACAAAGCAAACTTCTTAAAAACAGCAGCATTTAAAACCAGTGGTCACTTCTGGTGGAGACCCCCTCCAACTGGGAACAGATATTGTTGGATGGGCAAAACCATGGAAAGTATTAGTCCTCCCCTTTCACCCGCCTCACATCTCTTAAGGTCTTAGTTCCTGCCTTGAGTTTTGACAGTCTTATTGACATTTGCATAACAAGAAGCTGATTAACTCTGCTGTCCTCCAGACTCGCAAGCAGCTCCATTTTTTTTTTATTTTTTTTTTTTTCTTTCTTTCTCTTGAGATAGAACTCCCACATTTCTTATGCCTTGGAAAAGTATCAAACCAGCAAAGGAGGGATGCAAAGCAGAAGAGCTGGGAGATGTCTGGGACTCAAACAGGACTGGCAGGTAACAAGAGAGACTGTAGAGAGGCCTTTGTTTTTCTTATTTCCCTTGAGCTGCCGGAGGGCTCTTTATCTGGTGCCTTCCCTCCAAAATTTCTCCCTTGGCAGAGCTGGCAGCCGAATGTGCTGAATTCAGCGTGCCCAGAAGCAGCTCAGCCACAAGCAGCTGCTCAGTCACCCCCTTCACATGACCACCAGATGAGTCTGCCTCTCATGGAATTTGTGTCCCATCTTTAAAAATAAATCCAGCGCAAATAAGTGCAGTCTTGACTATGGTCACCAACCCTGACCCGCATGCAGATGTGACTATGCTTGAGTCAACAGCTACAAGATCAGCAGGCTGCAGTTTCAAAGAGGCCCTAGGCACCCAGGTTACTCAGAGGAGGAGAACACAAGCAGGAATGGTAGGAAGAGGCTGAGGAATGGCTGGGGCCTACAAGGTGGCATGTAGGAAGACCAGCTCATGAGGGAGACCTGCTGATGTCCCCAAGGTGGCTCCAAGTCACTTGCTATGAGTGTGGGGGTCTGGCTTCAACCTGCAGCAGCACATTCTGCTTAGGGGATGTGTCTCCACGCTGAGCATTGGGTAGCACAGGACCAGACAGACAAGCCCCACAGAGGTGGCTTGGGGGTCCTTCAAGATATCTGCAAGCAGCCTTCTGTTTCCCACGTGCCCTGCTGATGGACCTGGAGCCACTAGCTCCCTCTGTCACCGTGGCAGGCAGAAAAGGAGCCGGGGACAGGGTAAAACAAAAAGAGCAGGAATTCAACACCTTCAAACAGTGGACTCTTTCCTGTCACACTGGTGAACCCGAGGTGGAAGCTGCGGAGAGCTGCACTGAACCCACATCCTGGGTTCTCCACCACAGTGGGCAATGCCGTATGGGGTAGGGGGTGTAGATAGGATGGTTTTGTCGGGTCTCAGTAAAATTAAGTTTCCCCACATGCTTTCACTTACTCCCCCAGCCTTTTGCCTCTGAAGGTATTTCTTCCAGAACCAGAGCATGCAAAGTTCTGCAGTTTGGGACACCTCCCGTGCCCCGGGGTCACTGCCTCTGGGGCAGGCGTTGCTTTAAGAAGCCTTTCCCTGATCCTCCAGCAGCGAACTCCATCCCTCACCCTGGCGGTAGGTCTGAGCTGGCAGGGTGAGTTACCGGGGTGTCAAGAAGAAAGACTCTCACGCCACCAAGTACTAGATCAGTGGCTGGGGCTGGCTCTGCGTTACAGCTGAGCTATAACCTCCTTCTCCCACCTCACCTGCCAGCTCCAAGTAATTGCTTTTGGACAGATGGCAAGCTAGTAGCGTGGTTATGGGACTAGCAGTTTGGCTTCCTTCCCACTCACCCCAAAAGAAATCTGCTTCAGGTTAGACAGATACAGCTTATTTTTCTCTGCCCTGCTTCCAACCAGCACTACAGTTCCCACAGATGCTGGTTGCCTCATAGAATGGAGTTGGAAGGGACCTTAAAGATCATCCAGTCCCAATCCCCCTGCCATGGGCAGGGACACCTCCCACCAGACCAGGTTGCTCAAAGCCCCATCCAACCTGGCCTTGAACACTTCCAGGAATGGGACAGCCACAACTTCTCTGGGCAACCTGGACCAAGGTCTCACCACCCTCACATTTTTAATGTGCTCTTGGAGGTTTTTTGTACATGATGGTGATGACTGGAGGATGAGATGAGCTGACTTGCTATTTTAATGGGCCCAGCCCAGAATGGTAACCCTCTTGAACTGGGAAGCCCATCAGCCTGGACAGAGCCGTAAGACATTGTTGTGTGACTCTTTATAAGCATTCCTTTCTGAAAGCAGATATCTGGACTGTCAAAAAAACTTCCCTTTCTCAAGCAGAACAAAAGCAATTTGCCATCATCAAGGCTAGGTTTCCTTTGTTATGTGACTGTCAGTGGTCTCCCAGTTTAACTGTGTAATTACATTCTCCACAGCTGGCTTCGGTTCAATGGGTTTCTTCTTCTCAGCCGGTAGCTGCCAGGCGCTGACGCTTGCACTTGCAGGCCAGTATCTTGAAGACATCCTTCAGTCTCCTGAATACATGTGTATGGAGAGTGCAATCCATGGAGCAGATTCCCAAGTATGACCAAATCCAAGTGCAAGGCTAAAATGAGATGGTTTTCCACGGGAACGACCAAGCTGACAGCTGCTTTGCATCACCAGAGCCCTGCAAAACAGCTAATGCAGGCCAGCCCAATCACTCCCTGTAATCTCCACTCTGTTTACTGGGTTGGTGGTGTTTTACAGCGTATTTATTTATGCTTCATGTTCTGACTTTCTGGGTAGGCACAGAATGTGACTGCAAGAGAACAAGCATGTGGGAGGCGGGTCCATGAACACAGCGGGGACCTGGATCAGCCTCTGCTTGTGCTCGAGGCAGGTGATGCATGAGGAAATCTGTATCCTCTGAATCTGGACCCGATTTCCAGACCTTGCTGATCTGCTTTCTCCAGCCATACACACAGATCTACAGATTCTCAAAGTGCTGCAAGTTCAGACCCCCAGAACATCAGATATTTTCCAAAAGCTCTGGGCCATTATCACCTGTGTATGAATCCATATGACTGGGAAAACCAGCCCCCTCTAAACTGGTGCCAGTTCTGCTCCCTTGGTCACCAGTGCTTTTGGGAAATATCATGTCATACATCTGGGTAGTCCTATGCATCATCTGTCTGACGATTTACTAAGTGTATAGGCAGTAAAATCTGTGTATCTTTTCAGTCTAATTAGTGCTCCCACTCCTCTTTTCCTCCTTTTTAAGGGTTATTATTTCTCTTTTCTCCTGTTCTACCCAGGAAATGTTGGGATGTTGCCTTTCATAGAGCTCCCAGGAGGTAGATCAGATCAATTTTTAATTCAATTTCCTTTCCTTCTACCGCGGGTTTATCTAATAGTGTAAAGCACCTAAAAAAGGCAGAAGACTGGAACGAGACAGACTCATTTGCTAATACCCAGAAGGGTGGGAAATAAAGGCAGGTCTGATACTATATATTTCTGTCTGCCTTGCAGGAAAAGAGCATATTATTTCCTTGTAAAAGTCATCAGGTTGGTAAATGAGATTGGCCTTGCAGCAATGGTATTTTTGTGCTATGATCTTTGAAATTCAGACCCGCACCAGCTCTGCACATGGTCTCTGGCAGCTGCAGGAGGAAGTGGGGAAAATGCTATACAGCGAGGCTACAGCCTTCAAAATCTGATGGTCATCCAACCACCCTTGGGCTTTCTTACTCCTTCATGAAGCGCTTATGCAAAGCAGGTCTGCTACAAGAGGTATTGGACCCCAACAGCGCATCACCAGTGCTCAGCCCACGTGGCATAACTGGCATTCAGGGAGGATCGGGGAAATACGTGTGCTCAGCAAACATGGAATATTTCATTCTTAACTCATACAGAATTTCAGCAGCCCCAGGACTCAAAATGTCCTGTGAAAAGGCTTAGTTTGACAGGGTTTCTGCTCCAAGCTGTATCTTTTCCTCCTCATCCTAGAGCTTGCTTCAAAGATGAGGGCAATGACCTTCTTGGGTCATTGAGAAGGTTGGAGTAAAGGCTAAGAGATGGATCTCAGTCTTAGGGTTGTGAGCCAGTGGAAATAAACAGAACTGCTCTTGGTGGGAGATCAGATCTGGTCCACAGTGGGCCAGAGGTAGAAGACTTTTGGTCAGTGATGGTGGGACTCCATCTTGTTTTCATCTTGGGAGATGCAGTTCATGCAAGTTCTCTCCCTGTCACGCATGAGGGGTCATGAACAGAACAAGGCCAAGGTCTAGGATATCAGCCTCCTCTGCAGAGGAGGATGTTGTTGGGAGGCTGAACCCTTGAACTGGAAGCCCCAGGATGAAGGTGATCCCCATAACCTGATGCCATGCCTCTGCCTGGTCCTTCTCCATTTAGAGTTGTGACGTGGGGAAGGTTCAGGCTCCTGTGGAGGCAGCAGCTGGAGAAAGGGTAGAGATGCTCTGAACCTCTCTTGAGTGATAAGAGGTGGAAGACATACAGCACCAACTGGATGGACAGCCTACCTGCACCCTTCCCTGCAGGTTCTTCATGTCCTTCCCTATCAACAGGAATGAGCTGGGATAAATCTCCTGAGGAAGGGCCAATGGACCATGATAGAAAGGGATCCCCTGGCCCCCTTGGCAGTGATCCCCCTCTCCACACTGTAACAAATAGACACGGAGTCATCAGCACAGAGATGCTGCCTCTTGTTCTCCTGGTGGCACCCCAAGGGCTTAGTCTGGGTATCACTCTGATGACACATCATTGTCTGCAACAGGATTCTGATGGGTGGTAAAGAGTCTCTTCAGTTCATATTTAGGTAGTCGGTAAAATATTTATGAGGCAGGATTGATCTGCTCTGCAGGGCCCCAGAGGGCAGGGGAGGAGAACAAAGCAGAGGGAACACTACAATTGCAGAGGCTGCTACAGTTTCCTGCTGAAATACACCTTCAAACCCTCCATGAAATGTTTTCTTTAAACAGGAAAGCTCCCACACGCACGTGGGAGGCCAGACACTAGAACAAAGTTAACAGTTCAAACCAAACCCAGCTCAGTGGACGGATTCACTGTGCATCTGCTACATGGTTAAACAAGAGGTACACATCAGTGTGGGAACCTGAAGAACCAGCCCCTCAGAGCAGGTCCAGCCTGTAGCCATGGCGGGGAGGATGCAAGGCCATGAGGACTTGGTCCTTTCCCCTGCCCACCTCCTCTTTTCTCATCCTGCAATCCCTCATGCAACCCCTGCAGCACCAGAAGCTCCCTTGGTCTCTCCACACCGCCACCACCACTCTCCTGTGAAATGGTAGCAGGTCCTTCAGTCTGCATGAGGTCTTCATTTGGACAGGCACGTGTAGTGGTTTTTCCCATCAGCCTGTTGTTCAGTCCTGGGCGTGGGGGGAGTTGCCTCAGAGGGGAGAGGAGGTGGAAAGGGCTGTGCTGTCTTTCAAGCTGAGGCACTTCTCCTTTGTCTCGATATCAAAAAGATGAGCACTTCTGTCTGAGCTGGTCACCCCAACCCACACATACACAGTTCATAGAGGGAATATTCAGCTGTCAAAATCTCTCCTAAAATGAGCAGTCCTCACCCAGCACCGATTTCTCTCAGCTGGCTGAAAGCAGCCTGCAGGGATTAGCTCCAATGAAACATCTCACTTTCTGATACTTTCAGTTTCTGAAGTAGAATGGAGGAAACCCTACCCAAGTTCTTGCTGTGTTCACACAGTGTTCAGCACGACAGCACCCAGTCATTCCTGGAGGCCTCCCAAAACACAATAATTGCCTGCTGTGCTGGATGAAATCCTCCAGATACATTTGCTCCAGGTCCCTGGAGAGGGAAAACTCATACCCGAGAGAGGAGCATGCAGAAAGACTAATCTGCACAGCTTTTCTACAAAGAGCAGCTCTACAGCTCAGCAAAGGTTCCCGAGTCTCCTCTCTGTAGGTGGCCAAGAGCAGATGGCTTTGGAAACACACAACAGGTCAAGCATAATGCAATGCTTCCTTTCAATACCCAAACCATACAAAGTTCAGGGACTTCCTGAGCAAGACTTTTTTCCCATGGACATACCGGACCTGAGGGGCTTTTTTTTTGTTTGTTTGTTTTTTAATCTGTCCAGCCTTTCCTTAAACTTTTAGCACACACAGTATTTTGCATCAAAAAATTTTCCAACTTTACCAGAACTTACGCAGAGCTTCGCTGATCATCATCAGGCTGGCGGGATAAGATGGAGAAAGTTGATTCTGTGTCTTCACCACAGATCTACTGGGGGCTCTTGGGCACACACTTCTTTCTCGAGACAGGTAGAGCATTTCTGTGTTCAAAGTCACACATAGGTTCTGGAGACATCATGGCTGCCACCAGTCTAGATGGTTTTTCAGAGCCGTGCCATTTCTCACCTCATTCCCTGCTTTGCCTGGCTCTGTCACTGAGCTCCATTTGAGTTTCTGAACTAAGCAACCCAAATTCATTTCACCTGGAGTGAAGAATGTGACTGAGCTGATTAGCAACCTGGGTACACCTGGGTGCCTCAGGAGTCAGAACAAAGAGACAGCATCAACAAACCATCTTTTGGCTCCTCTAAGGTCTGGAGCATGGGTTGACATCACTACCCTGCCCTGCAGAGGTGGTCTGAAGCTGAGCATGCAGAAGTTCATAAAGCAGCTGTGGGACTCCTTGCCATGGGATGCATCCTGATCTAGTGGGAGGTGTCCCTGCCCATGGCAGAGGGTTTGGAACTCGATGATCTTTAAGGTCGCTTCCAACTCAAACCATTCTATGATTCTGTTCTGAAGGGGGCTCAGTGGCCCTGTGGAGGAGCCCTTCTCTCCCCACCAGCTGTGTTCTTGATTCAGACTTCCCCAGGGGGTGGGCTGAACTGAGCTGGAAGGATATGGCGCTTCCTTGTGGTTGTGGAGGTCACCCTGCCACCCTGTCCTGGTTTCAGTTCCTCTGATTTCTGAGGTTAAACAGCATGGTGCCCACACCAGACACGCTGGCTCCGAGAGACCCAGCCAAACCATGGAGTTCATTTACGTGCTTTGCCACACGAGTCCCCCAGATGTCAGAGGGTCACAGGGCCATGGGACCTGGGTTTGGGGAGGGAGAAGGGGAGGAAGGGAACGGAGGAAGAGAGGCTGGCCATGGGGTCCTCTGCTATCGCCAAACCGGCCGTCACAATAGCAGCACTGTTGCCTCGTGGGCTGGCGGGGTGATGGGATTTCGCAGGGCCGTAAATCACTTTCCTGGCAGCCGCGTTCTCCTGCCCGCGTTGAAAAGGCTTAGGTTTCCCTCGAGCAGAAGTGATGGCAGGCTCAGGGGAAGGGGGCGGAGGCCAGGTGCTGGAAACATTCAGTGGGGGCATCCCCAATCGCATACCTCTGAAATCTGACCCTGGCAGGGAAGTCTATGCGGTTCAACTGACTTCAGGACCTCCTCGCTGCGCTGGTGCCAGAACAAACAGCTGCATTGAGGATTCCTGGGCCATTAGCAGTGGCCATCCACAGTGGGAATGCTTTCTCCTGCCTCGCCAGGAAGGAGGGAGGGAGGGAGGCACCGCACACTCGTTTGTGCAGATCCCAGATGCTCACAGGCAGCCCCATGCCATGCGTGCACAGTGGCACTTGCACCAGGAACTCATTTCAGTCGTGGGGGGATTCAAACACCCTGGATACACGGATGCAGTCAAGCGAACACATTTCCAGACACTAAGG
>JAOXNH010000012.1:1092894-1109687 GCA_028566575.1 Bartramia longicauda | reverse complement strand
GAGGTGGTGGAGTCTCCTTCTCTGGAGACATTCAGACCCCGCCTGGACACGTTCCTGTGCAACCTGCTCTGGGTGGATCATGGACTAGATGATCTCCAGAAGTCCCTTCCAATCCCATATCGTTCTGGGATTCATTCTGTGATTCTGTGACCTGCTGTTTCTCACTTTGCTGGATTACTGAATTCTCTCCCTCTGGCTCTTTGTTCTGCATGTTGTTTGCCAGGCTCCAGACTCATGGCTCTTCTCCAGAGCCTGGACCGCTGTTTCTCTGCCAGGTCCCCTTCTCTTTGCAATCCTTTAATTATCATTTCAGGACCATAATCACCCAGGGAGAGAGAGCAAGCAGGAGGAAAGGATGGAGTGAGCAGGAACGTGAGTTCCCCCCATGCGTTTCCCCCTAGAAGCACAGAAGAGGAATGCTGTGGTTCTATAGGTTGGCTCCTGCAATTAGCACAGCCTGTGTAATTAGACCAAGATAGATGGGGCTGGCAAGGAAACACCTCATCAGTCTTAATTTCAAACTGTTATAAAACCAGTGAATGGAAAACGGAGAGAGAGACCATTTGTTTCCAATCGAGAAAAGTGCAGGGTTAAGGTTGGTCCACAGCTCCACCTCTCGCACACACGCGCCCGCTCACACGTAGCTAAATGAAACCAGAAGGGAGCAGCGAACATACAGCTGTGACAAATCCTTTGCCTTCTCAGGACACAGAGATACTGAGGGTTCAGGGCGTAGTGTCAAAACCCAAAGCAGAACTTGCTTTGCCGCACCCCTTGTTTTTTTGGCTCTGGTCTTTATTTATTTACTTATTTTCCTGTTCCACATCTCCTCCTGATTAACATTTCCAAAGGACATTGAGCTCCCCCATGCTGGCCAATTTTGCATGTTTTTTTTTACTCCAGAGAGTTTACAGTCTGAACAGTGAGGGAAGGTGCCAATGGTCATCTCATGAGTCTGTGTCAGAGGAGAGAAGGGATTCTGGTTCCTACCTGTTCTCCTGACCTGCAGGTCTACACACTATTTGTCTTCTTCTGATCCGTATCTGCCTTTTTTAAATTCATTTTTTTCCCAGCTTTTCCCCTTTCTTCCAGTGCTCCTTGTAATCATTCTCCTTTCCCACCAAGCTTTTCCTTTCCACCCTTTTTCTGTCCCCAGCTACATCAGGGACTGAACAGTCCCTTACACTGCCTGGGGATGCTGGTCCTACCGTGTCCTGTGATGGGACAAGGGTGGCTGTCTCTGAGACCAGGGCATGGCTCAGGATGGGTGGGGCTAAAACTTATGGGTCCCAAAATTAGATTCATACACACACCCCTTTTCCCTAGAAAAAAAGCTCTGAAATTGTCTCAGCCTTGATTCTTGCTTCTGGGTAGACCTCACACCCCTGTGCTGAGACTTACGAATGCCAGGGCCAAAGGCAAGATTCTGCGGTTGTGTAGTTTCAAGAAAGATGTTGCCCTTTAAAGCACAGGAATCGGCTTTGCGCTGAAATGATTCCAGCTCAGCAGGACATCTTCCCAGAATCAGGCGAGACACTCGGTGTCCTGTCCCAGCACCGAGGTACTGTATGCAGCCTTTTTGGAACAAAATCTCACCCAAGCATCTCGCTCATCTTTAGGTTTTTTACAAACTCCCAACTCCTGCCAGGTCCAGGTTCACACATGCCAAGTTCACTTAACCTTTTGTGCTCACCAGGGGATAACATGTGGGACTACAGGGAAGGGGTAGCATCTTTTTAAGTAGTTAGTAGACATGACACTTGCTGTCTTCTCTTTTAGAAGCCCCTGGAGAACAGGGTGGAAAAGCAGTGTGCATGTCTGGGCCTGGCAGGTTGATGCAAAGGGAGCAGGCAAGTCTATTTGGGACCCAGATCAGTCTGTGCAGTTGCTTCGTGTTATTTCCGTAGTGGGAAAAGCAAAAACCAAAATGGGTGGATGCCATTCAGTGTCTCCTTGAGGATTCCTCCCTAATCCAGGCAAGACATGAGCTCATGATCTCCGGGCTAGTTCCCCTCGCTCCAATAGTGATGGCCTGAACTGCATGCCCAGAAGGTCTGGCCGGGGATGCTTTTGTCTGTGTTTTTCTAGAAGCTATTGATTTCGAACCCAAATACCAGCACAAAGCCCAAAAAGGCCCAAGAGAAAAGTTCATACCTGCCCTTGGGGAGAAAACAATTAGAATTTGAATAATACTATTTCAGTTGCCTCATTACTGGGAATAGTTGGGATCGTTTTGCCACAGCACTAGCCAGGAACACGGAAATAATGACCCGTAGATAATTGCTGTCCATTCTGGAGGCAGAGAGTAGTAAGGGACCACCAGTTTTATTTCAGCTGAGAATTTCTGGAATGGAAATTGCATGGGTTCTGGGTTTTGCTAATGTATATAATTGCATAGATCAAAACCTACGCTCAGGCATTCCAGTCCCAGAGAACTTTCTTCACTGCAAAAAGGCTGAACAAGTTGTTGATTATCAAGGACACCCACTGGTGGGAGACACACTCAAGAATAAGTTTTATTGGGGGCAGTTTATGACCAGATGTCACCCTTGGCCATTGGATTGCTGTGTTTGTTGACAAGAGACTGTAACATTTGCCCTCCAGCTGGCCAACTTTCTAACTGGGAGATATTGGGATACAGCAGAGAATGCCAGTGATGTTTTACTGAGGAAGGCTTTTCCATCCAAGCCAACAGCTTGAAGGATATTTGTGGACATGAAGACACTCTCCTCCACAATGTGAAGAAGCCAAAGTCAAGAACTAGTCAGCTGAGCTTTTCCCAGTAGCCAGTGTAGGCTCCTCCAGCAGGACTCATGACTTAGGGTGGGCTGAATCATCCTTCAGAGTCCATCCTTGCCTTTTGTGGTGAATGGGTCCTACCACAAAACTGCTCCCAATTTAGGTGCTGTAGTAGGTAAGGTTAGATGAGAGGCGTGCGAGTTGTGGCAATGGTGTTTTTAGAAGGAAACATAAACCCTACATCTCAGTGGCTTGTCATTAAAGTTACATACAGGCCAAAAGACCCAATTTACTTAGGAGAATTATGTTCCCCACCAGTAGATCCTTCCTGGCTCCTCAAGGCATTGGATCACTGTTTCTCACCTCCTGAGCTATGTGCTGCATAACATGATCCCAGATTTCTCCCACACACACATCCACAGCGTTCATGTGACATCAGTCTCCTGCCATTTCAAATTGTTCAGAAAGCTTTACAAAGTGCCTCAGTTGAAAGTATTTCTTGCAGCCCAGGGACCTGCTCATGGTGCACGCCAACTAGATGGGCTGAGAACGTCAGGAACGATGTTCTCATGGCTGTGATCCTCTTCTGGGGTGTCAAGAGAAGCCCAAATCTTTCAGCGTGGATTGAATCACCGTCACATTTGGTGTTGGGAAGCAAAGTGCTTTTGGCCCAATGCCTAAAGTGAATGGTGTTGCTATCCGTTTTCCTTCTCCATTCCCACTGAAAAGGATAACGTAGCACCAGAGGGTGGGTGAAGGGGCAGGGGGAGATAAGTGGGACAGGAAGCATGTCCATCCTCCGCTCAGGTACCGTGCAAACATAACGAGATCCTGAGCAAAACGTTCACCAGGCACCTCCTGTGTCTCTGGAAACCTGAGATGCATCCCCTCCTGCATGAGGAGTGAAAGCTGTTCCGTTTTGATTTCATCCCTCCTCCATCTGCTTTACTAAGTTTGGCCCTGCTTATGACTAAAGACATTTGGCTTCTGTCTCGGGCTGTCGACCGTGTTGATAGAAGTGGTTTCCTGTTGCAGGTCTTTGTTTTTGAGTGACCAGCTTTCCAGATGGCAGAGGCCGCATTTCCCCTTCTCTCCTCCTTCCGAGGCCTGTTTCCCTTCTTGTTACCTGCCAATTAGGACTCATTACCCACTGGGGAGAGCTGCTTTGGGAGTCAGGAGACCGTGACTGCAGGGCTGAACGCCTTGTGGCGGTAATCATGGGACATCATTGCTCTTGCTGAGAATTCTCACAAGGAGAACAAAGAAAGGGTTCAGCTGAACCCAGCTGGGGTCTTTTTACCCCAGTTCCTGTCTCCAGAGTGGCCAAAAACCCCCGACATGTCAGAAGAAGTGGAAGAAACCCCATTGTAAATATGCATGGTGTATTCCCCCCCTCTCCTCCATCCAGCTTTATTTTCTACTCTCTAACTCCTGAATAAAAGCCTGAATTTTGAGGGGTGTCTAAGCTGCCCAAAAGTACTTTTATTTTTTATTTTGGTCCTCTAAAGCAATAAGATTTATTTGGCTATATGTCTGCATGTGTGTGTGGTTGCATGTATTTTCCTTTGCAACTGTAACTTTCAGGGAGCTTTGAATCTTTTGGAAATCTTTAAATAAACCTGACTTTTAATTGAGGTTTTAAAGCCCGCTGCTGCCTGCAAGCTCTGTAAAAATCAGCGATGGGTTAGAGGAAAACAATTGAGCCAGTTAGTGAACTTGCAAAATTAAAGCAAAAACTTGCATTCAGCCTTATTAGCTGACAGGGCATGAGAGTCCTGAAATGCCAGGTTGTAGAAAACCCAGATTTCACTCCATCCACTATTTATTTGATGATCTGTTCACGTGAGCTATTCCTAGATACAAAAGCCAGGAGGCTTTTCTGTATAACTCAAGACAGAAATTCACTCCATTGTTCCAGCCCAAAGCCTATTTCTCGCAGTCGAGAGGGGGTGTCTCTTTTTCAGAAGGCATCCAAGCTGCTTTTTGGGATGGAGAGCCGCCTGCGCCCTGTGCTAAATTTAAGGCGCAGACACATTTATACGCATCGGCAAAAAGTCACAGGACTGGGTGTGCACCAAAATTCCCGGTGCTCCTCTGAGTATTTCTAACTGGGGAAACAGTAATTTGATATTTGCACGTGCTAATAGCCATATCTGTCGAGATGTTAGTGGATACAAATCATGTATTGTGATTGTGAGAGCACTGACATTCTCAACCAGTCTCCCAGTAAGAGATCCCACCCCAGCAGAGTCCAGCTGACGTCAGTGGGGTGGCTCGATTTACATCGGCCAAAATTCTGGGTCCATTTGCTGCATCTCGGTGGGTTCATTGGGGCTGCCAGTGATGGGAGAATTTGCATCATTCAGCTGTGGCAGGAACTGAAAAAGAGCATGAAGGACTCCAGCCACTCTGCCCCAAGCCTGTGATGGGGAATGCTGCATGGGGAACACTGCTGATGCCGTCAGGCCTTAAGTGCCAAAAAACACAGCCAGAAGTTGAAGGTTGGAGTCACAGAAGATTGTGTGGGGACACGGCAGAGAAGGCTTCCTAGCAAGCAAGATCATCCCAACCACAGGTTGAGTGGGTCACCTGGGGGTTGCTGGGAAAGCAGTTGAACGCAGGGTATTTAGTGAGTAAAGCCAAGAAGAGAGAGAATAAGGTCTTAGGCTAGTGATGGCAGGTTGCGTGCATCCTGTTTCCAAAAAAAGAGCAATGGCCTTTTTCAGTGCAATATTGAACCCAGAGCTCCTGGCAGCATCTTTAAAGAAATGGCCAAAAGTTACAATCAAGGATATTCCCTGAGATGCAGGATTTCCAGAGCCAGAAAAACTTACTCCTTTTGCTTCTAATAGCTGAGTTTCCCTCACTTTCCCACCGATAATGCCAGTTTACTCACAGAGTATAAATTCAGGCTGAACCTGCCCGATTTCAGGTTTCCTTTCACAGTTTTGTTTGCCATTTGCATATGATCATGACCCAGATCCCTGCCTCAGTCTCACCCTCCTGCTCCGTCTCACAGCTCTCCAACATCCTCCCGATTCCAATGGAATCCTTTCCCCTCTGCCTCTTGCTGACACAGCGGTTCAGCCTCCAAATCAGGATGTGAGCAGGCACTGTTTGTCGTAATCCCTCCGCCAACCTCACCCCGCAAAGAATCTGTTTTCAAACAGACACAAACTCATTAGCTGTTCTACAGGCCTGTTGATGCACAGCAATGGCTGACTTGTTTCTGAATCCGAAGTGAATTTCTGGAAAAGCTTTCAGCTGTAGAGAACTGGAGCGATTAAATACCGTGAGATATTTTTAGGGTGTTGGTGTTTTGGTTTTTTTTTTTCATTCTCATAAATAATGATAAATAATGCCTTTGGACATGCTGAAAAAGATCAAATGTAGCGGGGAGGCTTGGCTGTGGTGGAGACATCAGCAAGTCATTTGTCCTAGGGCAAGCGATGGGGTGTCAACTGGGGTCACCAGCATTTGTAGGAGAGCCTGGTGATTAGCAAAGTGGATTTTGCACAGGGCAAGCAGCAGCAGCAGCAGCAAAAAAAAAATAATTACTCAGATACCAGCCAGGTGATCTGCTCTTCCCCACCGCAGAGCTCTGGCTCCGGCAGACAGGGTACTGGAAGGAAAACTTTGCTGAAATAGTTGTCAAGGAGGTTATGGCTTATCTGGAACATCTGTCCCTGCGTAAGCCACATCTGTTGACTTTATAAACTCCGAGAGCGGTGGTTAACAAAAAAAAGAAACAACAAAAAAACCAGAAAGGGATTGGTATTTTAAACAGCTATTCTGAGACAGACACATGGAGAGGATGCAGAGGTGCAGGAGGAAGGAGAGCAATTCACCCACCTCACTTTGGGTGACAAGGGTGGGAACCACTCCCTCTGAGCTCATATCCCAGGCTCCCTTTATAGCCGCTGAGGAAAAACAGGCACTTTTAAGGCATGATTCATGTGCCCTGTTTACGTGTCTACTTTAGGAGGAGATAAATCATGCCTGGCACTCCAGTCAACGCAACGACAGCTCTAGTAAACTAAACACTGCCAGTGCCTGGACACCAGTTGGGACTTTTCCTTAGTATTAAACTCGTCTCACCTCTAGCACAGGGTGGCCCCATCCCAGCAGGATATCAGGGATGGTGCTTTTCCTACTGCTGACCCATGCCCAGGAACAGTCTGAGAAAGCCTGAGCCAAAAATATGCCAGGGACCAGGCAGACCATGGCTTGAGTGCCCACCCCAGGGCAGGGTGGGGGTCCCCAGCAATAACTCATTCACTAACGAACACAGATACCGTCTATTTTAAGCAGATCTCCACTGGCGCTGAAGAGAGCCCAAGGTGACTAGTTCCAGTGGAGACATCTGCATTTAGTCAGCCAAATGCTTTCTAAATGTTATTTTAAAAGGCTGCTGGCAATTTATACTTGTCTGATTTTTTTCTTTCTTTCTTTCTTTTTTTTTTTTTCCAAAGCACAGTAACAAATGTGAAGACAAGTGTGAAAGCAAATAGAGGAAAATAACACATGCACATACACACAGAGATACACACATTCCCCTATGGTCTGTGTGCTCCACATCCCCAAAAGTACTTTCAGATACATTACTTTTAAAAGCACTAGGCCAGGTTATCCAGAGAAATTTACACTGATTTTTCAAGGGATTTCACTGATTTTTTAAGACCCAGCTTTCAGAAGAGCTTTGCCTTCATCTCAGCACCTCCATAAAATTTGAAAAAAGAGATTTGTTGTGGGATCCCTGGTTGGATTTTCCCAAGAGCGTAGTGTTCAGTGTGCTAAGCTTGTTTTAAATCACAGGTGATATTCCCCAGCCCAGGACGGGAATCCCACCATAGGGTTAGCTCGACCCTGTCTATGCCACACCAGGGGCACTGCTATCCCTTCTCATTCCACATCATAGACATAACCAGGAGAGCCAAGACCCCCTCCACAAACCTCTTGGAGACCATCAATGCCTTTCCCAAGCAAGAGAGATGCCCCCAAAAGTCTGGTTTATTGGTCTCCAGACATCAATACCCTACATGTTGTTGGTACCAGGACAAACAAGTGTAATGAGCAGGAATAACTTTAGGTTGGAAATTAGAAGGGAGGTCCTAAGACAGGGTCAAAGTACCTGAACAGCCTTCCTTTCAAGGGTCACAGGGCTGAAGAAGCCTGACATAGAGTGTGACTGCTCAGCACAGACAAACACATAGACTTTTGGCACCGCATGTACCCAAGGGCACTGGGACCAGTTCTCAGGGTGCATATTGAGCTGGGGATGGGAGCCAGGATGCGGCTGGTGATGTGATCCCGCAACCTGGATATCACTGTGGCTGTAGCTGCCCCTTCATGTGTGTCACTAAAAAAATGCTTAATGCACCTCCTTTTTGTGACAGAGGTGATTGGGGAGCTCCAGGTGGCCCTGGTTATGGCAAATCCCCACAATTGTTATTGCTACGTTGCAAAATGAGAACAATGAGTGAGAGGAGGGGACTCTATCTTGAATTGACTTTACCTGGAAGCTAAAGCTGGAACACTTCTATAATTTTATGTTCAGGAAATTATGTACTCCATTCCCTCCATTAAAATTTTAGACCAGAAAAGGTTGATTTAGTTTTTGCTGAGAATTTTTGCTCAGTACTTTTATTTCATTGCAGCTGAAGCTGGAAACTAAACCTCGTTTGAACTGCTTGTTTGATTTCTGATGAGATCCAGGATTTAGCTGTACACATTTCTGTTAAGCCCCAACACAGAGAGGAGTGGAGGAAACAAATTTTTAAATAATTCTGTTGCTGATGAAGAGAGGGCTAGAGATGTTTTCCCATGCGACTTTCAGGAAAACCTGATTACTTTATATGCATGTAAACAGATGCAGAATAATTCAAGGCTTAATCTTGATTTCAGGGGAAGGCTGGACCATCCATCACCTTTGATCTATCACTGTGGAAAAAAAATACACCAGTCATTTTGCTAAGGCCACAAGGGATGCTGTGATTCTTTGCTGGTTTTGAACAAGCACATCCTGAGACTCCAGGAGTCTTGGAATATGTGATGCAGCAGGGCTGATTTTGTTCACTTTTAGAGTCTCACCTTGGGACAATTATGTATTGCTTCTTGTGCTGATTTCTCTATCAGTTTTAATTTTTCCTTCCAGTGTGGTTCAGCCCCTTTTGCCCGGGTGTTGCTTATCTTGGTAATAAGTCATTTCCCTATCTAAAGTATCTAAAACACGTATGCATTGAATCATAACAAACTCAGTCCAACCACCTTTCTGCTCTGGGCTGGGAGACCCAACGAGTTGGCCAGCTGTTAGTCATGGTGGCCTTGATGGTTGGGAACGGCCAAGTCCATCAGCAAAGTTACAGCAGTGGTGGTTCTTCTCTTAACCACATGCTGCCATGGAAACACCAGTCTGCCTCCATTTTGGAAGCTCTGCCAGGTGGAAGAGGAGGGAGGGAAAGCAATCTGCATCTTCACTAATTGATTTCATCTCCACACTCAGCACTGATGTGCTGTTGATCAAAAGACCATCTTTGGCCATCATGATTAAAAGGGTTTGCAGGTCTCAAGAGACTGCTAAACCCCAGTAAGATACAGAAGCAACAGAAGAAACTAGGATCCAACCAGCGGTTGGAATAATCATTTACCAGCATTTCACATCAGAGAAACACGCAACACATTACTATCCTAACCACTAATTAAAATTGCAAGCACCCCACTGAGGTGGCAAGATGTATTGTAGCAGCTGGTCAGAACATTTCCCTCAGGATTTCTTTTTTTCCCAATGGAAAATGGCTTCTTGATGAAATTGGAATGTTCGTTGGAAAGATTTTTCATAGGAAAAACCCCTTCTTTTTCTCTTTTTTTCTGAAAAAGCATAAAATCTGTCTTCTCCCTTCACAGATATAGCAAAAATTTAATCCCAGGAAAAATAGCAGCTTTTCAGAGAGAACAGATTCGTCTAATATTTGTATGTGTATATTTGGTTTTTGTAATGAAAACCTACAAGGGTACAAAGAAACAGCAACATTCCTAATGGTGCCAATTTCTTTTGTTGCAGAACTAATTGCTCTTCAACTAGCTCTGTGCCTATTTCCTTACGGCCAAAAACCACAGCACTGTTAACAAGGGAAAAGAAAGGAGGACCCCGGAGTCCTGGCAGCAAGTTCTGTGTATGTTAAAGCATTTCACCTAGATCCAAACCAGTGATTCCCTATGAAATGGTCTTGCAGCTCCTAGGAATGACATAATACTTTGGCATCCTTTTGATGGGATTTTCCCTTAGGAATCTATTCCTAAAATTGCCGCCTGGTGCTCAGAATTGCTGCTGAATGCGAAAGAACGTGCCAATGTTAATATTGTTATTGATATTTTTGTGAAGAAATAGGCTGGGGATGCAAAGAATATGAGAAACACTCAGCGTGGGATTTGTGTAGATACCACGGTGTAGGAATCTCTCTGTATCCTTATAGGCAATGGAGATCTTGTGCATGCTGTCAACGTACATGAGGCATTATTTAGGTTGTTTAAGAGCAGGCATTTAAAATAGAGTTGATCAACCACAGCTATAAAGTGCCTGTTTCTCCTCGTTGGCTACAAAGAGAGCAGCAGAGCTCAAATGTGGATATCTGAGCTGTAGGTGCTCAAAGTTACAAGCTGTGGATCCCTGTAATGCCCTAGAGAGACCTATAGCTCTGAATATCTACCTCTTTTTTCATCTTGCATCCCCCGCGGTGCTGTTGCGTACCCTTGTTACAGCAGCTCCAGTCTCTTCTTACCACTTCATGCAAAGCTGCTTCTGGTGTGAGGAGGACAAGGGCTTTGCTCGGATCCAGACTTCTGTCAGCAGCTTGTTTCCCAAGTCCCTCACATTGTTTTTAGAAACCCTACCCCAATCCCTTGTCTTTGCCTACTTGCATTGCTCCAACTTACGTCTACTGTGGAATTATACCATTGATTACTTGATATGAGAATTTGGCCTCTGGAAATCCACCTTGTTTGCCTCATTAGGGCTGAAACAGTAGGGTATAATATTTCTTCCGATAATCTACCTTACCCCAATTCTTGTGCTTTTCATGGAAATCTACCCGAGCTTGATTTTGCCTCTGTTTATGGTTAGTCTGGAACAGCACCATCCACTCAAATCAGTCACTTGGGTCAGAGATGGGTTAAATGCGCATTGACTCATGGAGCAAAAGCATCACGCAATCTGCAGCCGGGGCTGAGAACAGACACACCTCTGAGGAAAAGGTGCCCAGAGACATCTGTCTCGTGTCTCATAGCAAAAGATCAAGGGGATTTTGTGAGCAAATTCAACAAGGAGACAAAATAAGACATCAAGAAACCTTCGGAGGTTTTACCAGACTGAGGAATTTGCTGTTACAGGAGATGTACAGAAACCGAGAGCTGTAGTTAGATCCAGGGGACTGGATGTTTGAAGAGACAAGAAGTATTTCCAGCCTTACAACTGCAAAAAAGGGGGTTGGAGGGGAGGGAAGGGAATTAGCTCTGGAGGGAATCTGTAACCTCAACCTGCAAGTTTCTAATGATGAGGAGTCAGAAACCACCTCTTGAAAATGGCTGTCCCAGAAATTCATCCATCTCTCAGCTTTCCCAAAGCCTCCACAGGTGACTTCAAGTCTTATCTGCTCTTTGGTGACTTCAGCCCTCTTGGCAGTCCTGGTTGACCTTGTTGTAGTGCAAGGCTGAAAGGTGCCTGGGATGGCAAAGGATCTGTCACACTCCTCCTGCTCCCCTGATCCAGCCCATCATCTCAGCAGACTTCCATGAGGTATCTGGCAAATTGTACAAAAAAAAAAGTGCTTTTTGGCTGCAGAGCAAGGAAAGGAGAGGCTGAGTCTCTTCCCCAGAGGGCAGGGAGCCAGGCAACTGTCTGACTGTCACAAATCATTATTGCCAAATAAGCAGCATCGCTTTTTAGTCCAATAAAGAAAAGTACACAAGCCCAGGCATTACTGAGCCCCCGATTTAGGACGTCCTTCAACAAAAATAAGGCTGATGGCTCAGTGCCTGTAGCCACCAGCAGGTGGTGGGAGCATGGCAATGTCTCAGAGGAGAGCCAACGCATCAGAGTTGCAGTGGGGCTGGGAAATAGGGTGGGAAAACACAGGAGAGTGAGACATGTCGAGGCCATGATAGTAATAATATGTTTTTCCTCTATGGTCTATTTTAACTCTGTTTTCTGCCTCCCTGCCAGCCTGTTTTCAGGACCCCCAAGGGGGTGCAGATTGAGTCACTACATCCTTGTCCACACTAGACCAGAGTGAGTAAGTGCTGTGGGTCTCACCCAGGTAAGGGAGAGTCTAGAGGCCAGGGAAGAAATAGACTCTTCGAAAGGAAAATAATCAATGTCCATAGGAAGCATGAGCCTGAGCCACGCTTAAAGAAAAGCTGAGCCTGCACCCAGCCATCACCCGAGGTTTTACCAGTGTGCACAGAAATGGAGGGGTGCCTTTTATTTACCTCGAGTCCTTTGCAAGGGAAGAGACCTTGGAATAACAGAGCTCTTTCCTGGAACATCTGGGGCACAGACTGGACCCAGGATGCTCTGCTGGGAGATGTCAGTCATTGTACATCAGGGATCATTCCCACATGAGAGTTTTGGTGCAGCCATCCTCTTTTAGAGGGTACAGGAGTTTGGCAGCAAGGATGCGGGTTGTCCCATGCACCTCAGGGGTAGAGAACAGCATCAGACAGTTTGATTCACCCGTGCAGGCCCATAGCATCTTCCCTAAGTGTGCCACTTCTGCCCTGGGCAACGTCCGTAACCGATATCCTTCCTGTGGTTGCAAAGATACTCAGACATAGTTGGATAGTCAGCAGTTGGTGCCTTATTTGGGTGATATCTAGTTTGGGAGGTGATCCCTTGCACCCAGGAAATGCTTATTTCTCTGAAATGACCTCTAAACTTAGGTAACATGAGACCCAGTGGGACTCATATTTATGGGAACAACATAGGCACAACAGCCTGACCCCCACTATGGCAGCTACCTCCACTGAGGGACTATTTTCCTGACCAATGCTGGCATCTGTCCTTGCTGTGCCCTAACCCCATGTTACTGTTTGTCACTCATGCCCAACCTCAGCTACTGGACATGCTGCTCAACATGTCCCTCACAGGAGAGTAGGTGGAGGCACACCCCAGAGGAAACAGATATTGCCACTGTGCTGTGAGCCATCATCTGAGCCACCAAGGTTTCTCTGCTTTTGGCTGTGGCTGCTGGCACACACAGCACAGAGGGGGAGATGGCATTCAGCCCATACCTGCCTGGCCCACAGCCTTGGCACACAAAATCCTCATCTCCCTGCGGTTCGTATTTGGTAGCATCCCACCAGTAGATGTGACCTGGCCCAAGTAAATCCCAAACCCTGGTACTGGGGCAAGAGGCCGAGGGATGTGGGATCGAGCATTCGCAGGAGAAAGATCTCAGGTGAATCCACCAAGCCCCTTCATGGACATCAAAGATGGGAAGAATAAATTTAGCTTCCAGCAGACTTCTTCCCCAGATAGGAGAGAAAAACAGGGGTGCACCAAGTCAGCTGAGTGTTGTGTCTCTGCCTAGGGAATTGCCTGGACTAGAGGCTGGATGCATCTGGATGTCTGGCACCAAGAGAGCAAAATGTACCCAGGGCTTTGGAAAGGAGCAGGTTAGCCTGACCCAAAGGCTTGGTGGTGTCCCAGGTCTCCAAGCTGCAGCAGGGAAAGCGTGCCAAGACTTTGCCTCCCTCGCAAAATTCATGGGCTGCGTGGGGCCACGATGCGATCTTGTGCTTGATCACTCATCAGGGCTCAGCAGCCTGCTCTAAGATGAAAAGTCGGTGTTTTGGAAGGAGAAGAAAAAAAAAAGAGAGAAAAAAGAAAAAAAAAAAAAGTCAAAAAATAAATCAATCAGCACGGCCTGGAGCAGCTGCATTGGAAATTCAGTCAAGCCTTCAGGCAAAAAGGCTGATGATTTTCCAACATGAAGGCTGCAGAGCAGCAGGTTGAGCTGCAGGAGCTGTTTCCTCATTCCTGTCGCAAGCAGAGCTCTCCCTAACACCAATGGAAGAGCTTCATGCAGCTCGTTACTGCTCATTGCAGCTGCCTGCTCTGAAATCTGCCCTTTCCTCTCCTCCCACCACTCCCTCTCCCACTTAGCCATATATGCACACACCAAAAAAAGAGGTAATTGAAACAGATTAGGCAAGGAAAGGTGAGAAGGTTTGCTGGGCCGGGGGTAAACTGAGGCAGGAAGGCTGTCACCTGCACTCACATTTGAAACTCTCAGCGATACAGATGTAGTTACCCAGAAAACTTAGATTTGCAAGGGTATGCTGGTACGTGAACATCTTCAGAGCTCAACACCAAATTAGTAAGAACGTGCCATGACTGCAAGGGCAGGTGGGATATAAGGGGATTCAGGTGAGGATGTTCTCAGTGTTGTACCTTTATATGGAGATCTAGTCCATGAAGTCAGTGGAACCTAGAGCACAATGTACTTCATTTTACAGCCTGGCATTGCTCCCTCCATCACTCTACCTTATTTGTCCAGATCACTCTCCCTCCTTTCTGGATGGTCCTCAGCTCTGCCTTGAGTTTTTCAGTTGTCCAAGGGTGATGTTCTGGTTGAGGTATGCTGAGAATCTCCAGCTGGGCTTTTCCCTTCCCATTAGTTAAGCAGCAGCCTACACAAAATTGCCTCGTGAGAAATCTTCATAGGCCTCTGGAATAAGTGTTCAATCTCATCAGAGAATTGAAACCTCAAGAGAAAATTGCCTCGTGAGAAATCTTCATAGGTCTCTGGAATAGGTGTTCAATCTCATCAGCAAATTAAAACCTCAGAGGGTGAAAAAAAAAAAGGCAAGTCCAAAGCCTGGAAGTCAGGACCCTGTGCAGCAGAGCTGGAAAAATGTTTTCTACCTGGGATTTACTGACAACCTCATGGCTGATAAACCTACAACACATATAGGGGCCATTCAGGCCAGAGATTCAGGTCCTTTGCTGAGAGAAGTTGCTTTCTAGCTGCTTTACATGCATGTGGTTGCACTAAGAAAGGCAATTTGATCTTGTATGTACAGCTAGGGAGATACTGAAGTGGCATCCCAATAGGGTTGCTTCCCACCTCTGGGAATCCATAAAAGATGCCGGCAGCTGATACACCACCGTCTGGCCGCCACCTGAAAGCCAAGCCCAACACCTGCGCCTTCAAACGCCTGATCAAGACTTTGTTTGATGAATATATTCAAAAAAAAAAAAAGAGAGAGGACTTTGTGTTGTCAAGCAAGTTGTCTTTCAAGCAGCACCTGACCTCACTGCGAAAGTAGCTTCATGGCTCGGATCGTGCGTGCCAAAGAGGATGCTCCAGTTGGCATCTGACTGGCCTTGGGGATTTAGCGGCTGTTGTTAGCAGGATTGCTGCAGGTTGGGATTGGGATGGTGGACATGGGTTGTTGGGGGTGAGAGCAGCCTCAAATCTCTCCTCAGTGCTTCAACAAGTATTTCCATGCACTCTGCTCATAGGTCAGTAAAAAAACATAGCCATTTGGGGTTACTGCTGGCGATGGTGAGCTACTGTCCATCTCGTCTCCCTCTGGGACCAGTCCAAAATCCCAGTGCTTCCTGTGACAAGGATGTTTATTGTGGAAACTGGAATTGTTTGTGCTGGAGAGATAAATCCTTTGGTATTCGTTTCCCACACGTGCAGCACTGGGGCCTCCCTTGCTGGGGTCTCAGGTCGTGCAGCTGGGCCATCTCAGGAGGAGAAGAGGGGGACCAACCCTGGTCAGGTATAGAAGACTTAGGAATCATGTTCTCTGGGATGTTGCCTTTATACTATGGGTTTTCCATGATCTGCCTGCAAATCCTACAACTTGGGTAGCTGTAACCTTTGGAGTTTGGTCAAGATCACAACAATATGCTTTACTGCCTGAGCTATTGCTTTGATAAACACCCTCAGAGAGCATGAAGGGCTTTTCTACCCCTAGGATTTATCCATGCAGTCAAAGACTTGACTTACCCAGAAAACAGACTATTGCATCTTCTTAGCTCCTGCCATACCTCAGCAGTGTGTCACTGACCATCAGTTCTTTGAGCCCCCAGGAATGCAGCTCCCAGCCCCACACATCAGCACCCTCTTTCCCCATAGCTTTATGCCCATCACCACTGAAACCCAGCCTGATCAGTCCCATGGCTGATGTCACTCACCTAGGACCTGCTGAAACTGGGGACAAGGGGCTATTTTGGCTTTGGACCACATGTCTCTCTTTGGGCCAGCCCCACTACAAGAACAGCCATCTCCTCCCTACCACCATGCCCCAAAACTATCCAACATTATTTAGTCAACAAAGGGTTTTAAGTACCTAATTGATCCCTGAACAACGAATTCCCCACTGATGCTCTGACTTCAGATTCAGGACAGATCTGACTCAGGTGAGAAGGAGGGTATTGCAGCCTCCAGCTCTTGAAGGAATTATTTATTTTTTTTTTACAAGTACCCTCCCACACACACGTGCACACAGAAACTCTCTTCTGGCAGATAACACCTCCAGCAACCCCTCAGCTCGTCTCTGCTTTGCCCAGGTCTAGGCAGTGTGATGTTCTCATTGAAATCTACAGCTGCCACTTGCTCACCTCAGAGGAAAGCAACGAAACCTCTGTTCATAATGAAAAGGCATCACTTCTCATGGCTGTGGATGAAGAAAAAAAGAGAGATGTTGACAATTTATGCCTCCTGATACCATGGCGGATCATGAGTGCAGAGAAGCTTGAAGAAAATGGTTAGGCAATTAGAAATAAATATGAAAAAAAATCAAGTGAGAGGAGGAAGAGGAAAGGGGATGCTCAGAGAGCAACTGTTGGCTCTTCACTTCTTTCTGAACTCCGTGTGACAGCCTTGTCGATTCTACTCAGGTGACAGGGACAGCAGCCCTGCACATGGCTTTCAGGAGATCACATAAATCAAACATACTTGTGATATTATATTTATCAGCCATGTGAGCTCCACTGGGCCCCATGTGGCTTGATCAATATCATCATCACAAGCCTAGAGGGGGAG
>JAOXNH010000012.1:1070961-1084633 GCA_028566575.1 Bartramia longicauda | reverse complement strand
TTCACCCTTCCCTGCTTGGCCTGCCTCCTGCTCTGCTTTTCTGCTTTCTCTGAATGGGAGGGGGCGGGGAGGAGAGAAAAAACATTCCTAGATCTTTTCCCCATAAGAAATTTTATTTTTCTGGCAAAAAAAATAAAAAAATAATCAGGGCTGGGCAGTCGAGAGGTGATAAATGTTGAGAAAGAGTAGCAGATGGGTTTTGATTGCAAAATTGGGGAGGCCAGGGAGGAATCCCCATCCCTTCTAGCTGCACTGAGTCTGTCACAGGAGGAGTGAAGGGCAAAGCCCTCCTTCTGCACCCTCCTATGTAGTGCCCAGCCTTCCTGCATCCCTTGCATAAATCTGATGCCAAATAAGCTCAGTGCAGGAATTTATGCTGAAGCAAGTCAGGGAGAGCTCATGAAAATGGATTTGCTGTCAGCTCTTTTAGAGTGATTAACTTCTGCAGGGGCAGGATGACCTCATGTTTCCAAATAGTTGGATTTGGGAGATGTACCTGTCCATGACACTATTTCTGACTTCCCTCAGATGCTTCTCTTGTCCCTAGAGCTCACGCCAGCAAAAGCTGAGCTCCTAAACTCTGCAGATCTTCTCAGTGCTGCTAACGTGAGTAATTACTGCAGTCACCAGCTGCCCAAAGGGGAAAAAAAAAAAAGGGTGAAAAATAAATCCCCACAGCTGATCTGATTTATTTTAAGTGGTGGTTTGAGGATTGAATGAATTTCAGCTGATCTGTGTAGACAAATGCTCAGTGACTATAAGGGGACCTCTGGGTCAATACCTCAGATCAGTCAGTCTCATCCTGGATGTCCCCAGTTGGCCAGCAAGGAAGCAGGTATTGTGTTGGCAAAGACATGTGATGTTTGTTCCTTTCTGTTGTCTAGTGAGCATCTGCAGGATGAGAAGTCTTGGGCTGTGAAAGGGTGGGTTTAGTAGAGGTTCTTGGTAAAAGATGGGTGAAATGTTGAATATGCAAATCTTGGTGTGTTGTGGCTGCATTACTCACTCGGATGAAGTGCACTTGGGACAGGAGAGGATGACAAGAACCACCAGTTATCAGCCTAGTTTTGCTGTCTCAGTGTTCAATGTGAGTTATTCAGCAGCAAAGGAGCAGTATCTCCACACTGTATAGTTTTCCTACAAGTCTCTTGAGAATAGGTGTCTCCTTCAAGCCTCAGGATTCAGTGAAAATCTCTGTCTGTATTCATATACATGTTCACATACATCTTACAGCCTCCTGGGCCAAGGAGAAACACAGAAACATGTTGTCCTAAATGTATTTCTCAGCACTGATACTGGTTTGAGGGGAGAGAATAGGGAAATTTATTTTTTTTTTAAAGGGTTTGGCAGATTTTTGGAAATTTCAGAGTGGTAACCAGAGCTCGGGAAAGCTGAAAAATCTGGGTTGAGTTCAGAGCTCTGCCCCAGCCCTTCTGCCCAGCTCCGGGCACCATGCTCGGTGCCTAATCTCTATTTCTGGGAATGAAAATTTGTTTTCTCTTCCTGGCCTGGAGACCATACATCCCTTTGGCTGGGAGCTGCCCTACTCTCAGAGCACAGCCAAAGGAGCCGGAGGACTAAGCGTGCAAGGGATGAATCATTTGAAATGCCTGAGGTCAGATTCTCCTCTGGCCACTGTAAATCCAGGCTAACTCCTCCAGCTTTAGTGGAATCACTCTGGGTTTGTGCAGATATAAATGACAGCAGGATTTGACCCACGGGGTTTTTTTGTTTCCAATGAAAGAGTTGAAATGTGGGATGTAGCCTTAAATGTGGACAGGCCAAACATCTGGAAAGGGATGGCTTTGTTTTGCATTAATGTTAACATGGTTTTGAAAACATCTCCCACTTCTGAAGGATTTTTAGTGTGGATTTTTTCCAAGGACATGAAAAAACTAACTTCTGTTTTACTCAGAATGCCCTTATCAGATGTAGCTACCCATCTGTGTGTCCGTTACCACACCAGCTGCTCAAATATCCACTGCTCCTCTCCACAGAAGCACACTGGGAAATTGAATCTGAGTTTACTTATAAGCTGGATTTCATTAACCCTCATTATGCCATTTGTAGTAAGTCTTGCTCGAGAACTGATTGGCCTTCAGCTGCCTTATCTCACTCACTTTCCGAAGTGAATTCACTTAAAATGAGTGATGGAACCTTAATTCTGAATTGGGGGAGCACAATGAAATGTCATAACTCCCTTTCAGTCCCTCCTTCAGAGGGACTGAAATGACCAGCCACCTCCGTGGGCAGGTTCTACAATCTGTTGACAGGTTTCCTTCTCATCTACAGATTGCTACTGGCTTCAGAAGGTTTTCTGTTCTTTTGCCTGTCTGTACTAAGTGTTAATGTTTAGACCTGCTCCAACCATTCAGTATCCCTAGGTTTTGCATCACAGTGACTGGTATCACTAGCACAGCCAATGGAAGTTAGTAAAAAAGATACTGCTTTGTATAAAATCATACCGCAGCCCTTCTTGCTTACATTAGGCTTTTACCAGTACTAAATTCCCAGAGAGAGGGAACATCTGCTCTCATTGCATTTATAGTCTGATTAACCAAGAACTACAAATATTAGGGAAACAGAGGCAATAAGAACAACCGTGATTTATCTCAAATTACTACATTACTTAATTCATTTAGGCTACTACCTTATAAACACCTTTCATTTAGGAGCCCTATCACGCATTGTACGTGGTTATTCTGTGCTTTGACCAACTTTGGGGTGATCTTGCGAATAAGGAACCTTCCCAGCCCTGACCTCCCAGAGAATCTTCCGCCACAAGTGGTGGAAGATCAAGGATGGACTCAAGCCTCAAAGGTTTCACAAGGGTGGTCAGAGCCTGCAAGGGACACCTGCCAGTAGATGGACATAGTCCACAATTGTCCTCACCCCCTTCTATTCTGCAAATCACAAAGCACCTGGAGAGTACAATCTGCATCACCCATTCAAATCTAGAATAGAAAATAAATGTAGGAGAAGGCTGTACTGCTTTTTTTTTTTGCTGGGGGAAGCAGGAAAGAACAAAGGCAGTGCCATCCCAGTATAGCTGGGTACACTGAAATTTCCATCCACTCCTGCCAAACTGACTGGGGAGAAAGTTCCTCCTGATCCCAGACTTTATCTGGCAGTGGGACTGGGTGTCTGAGCAGGACACACAAGCTGAGTACCCAAGAGGCACATAAAGATTAAAGCAGCCATATTTCATTAGACTAAAGCTCTGTGTGCTATAGCTACCAAAGCATTTATGGAACAAAGGCTTCCCCATGGTTGTACCCCCAGTTTCCCGAGACCAGCCATGCCTGTTGGGAAGATGTCAGCTTCATGAAGAAAAGATTTATTTTTTTTTTTTATGACCTGCAAGTGCCTTTGAGGGCCAAGTAACATCAAATATCAGCAGAGGAGGGTAAAACAGGCTCTGGTTAAAGCACCTTCTCTTTCTCCCTTCTTCTTGATCTCTGAAGACCTTGCATGAGGAGAAATCTAATCTAATTCCCGAGACAGACTCTTTCCCCTGAGGCTTCAATCTTTGGGGGACAGATGCTGTCAGCCTCAGGCAACCCCTCCTTTGCACATGTTCTTGGATTTAGCCAGGATGATGATAGAGCCTGATTCCCTGTGGCCAAGGGCCTGCATGCGGAGGTGGAAGTAGCACCTCATTGATGATGGCAGGTTGTGATTCCTAAAGGAAGAGGAGCCCTTGGCACTTTTAACCCCTGGCAGTATTTTCCATGAGGAGGGTGTCAGGAAACACAGTCTTGTTTTGTGATTTCCTGAGTATTATATTTACCTATGCTTCTATGTCCCAAAGGGACTGGTTTTTAACAATACTATGCCAATATTAATTACTAGGATATGTTTTTCCCAGCCTCATCCCTGCAAGCTGGGGCATGCCACCCCAGAAATTGCTGTGTGTGTATGATGGGAGCGATTGCAGTGTGTGCTTCCTTTGCCACATACACAGATGATTTCATGTGGCATGTTGTAAGAGGTGTTGCTTGGGACACTAATCACTGAGCAAGCTGAGATACACAGAGCAAGGCTAGTGGGGCAAACTGCTGATGCAGAGGAGATTTTGCATTCGGATCATCTGCGTTATCTAGGAAGTTTGTGTCCTGCTGCTCTTCCCATGCTGAGGTTTAACCTCGTTTCTCCCCATCCCTGCAGGTGGATGCTGATGATGTCATCACCAAAGAGGAGCAGATCTTCCTACTGCTAAAAGCCAAGGCTAAGTGCGAACGACACCTGAAAGCCAAGGTCCCCAAGGTGCATGGTGAGTGTTACCACAGCAAGCTCTGCATGGCTGGGGCTGGGCCCCTCTTTGCTCAGCCCCAGCCCTTCCCCTCAGCCCCACATACAGAGCTCAGAGCATGCGAGGGAGGCAGCTGATGATGACGACCCAACAGACTGGATTTTATGGGGAAGGACTTGCAGCACAAGGTGTTGGAAAACAAAGTTGTCACAGCCTCATTCTCCTGCTCCAGAACACCATATGCCAAGGGGTCAGGAGGATGCAAGAGTCATGGTCATGGGTTTACTTTACCTAAAGCCCAGGCAAAACATGGGAGAGAGCATCAACCACCAGTTCCCCCAAGATCCTTTGCAGTAAGACACCAGCAGTATGGGAAACAAAGCATCCTTCCAACACCCCTTCTCTGACATACTCTCTCCATATTCTCCTCAAATGGGCCCAAGCTTAGCTTAAAACTCTTTTTTCCACTTCCTTTCTATTTTGGGCTGCAAAATCACTGCCAGATGTAGGATTGAAGGGAGAAAGCTCTCTCATGTGGGTAGCAAAGTAATCATCTCCCATTGATTTCTTTCATCAGTCCCACATGTGTTAATTACTGGCACTGGGGCTGTGTGTTGAAGCACCCTGCACCCACCCACCTAGTCCTGGGTGGGTGTCCTGTCCCATCTCCCTGTATTGCCTGAGAGAAGGGGACAAGCCAGAAAGCTTCCCACCTTCCCTGTTTCATCTCAGAGATCTCTCTTCCCACAGCCGGCACTTTGGGAGTACCTGATGACATCACCAGCAGAGGGAAAGGTCCCCAAAGCCAGCTGTGATTTTTAGAGCAAAGTTGCCTGCCCACCTGGTGTCCCTCTCCTGCTGGAAATGACAGCAACGGGCCGTAAAAGCCCAGCTTTCATTTTATTCCAGGCCTCCGGCTTCACATCAGCCAAAACCTCAAGCCACATCCTCTGTTGCTTCTTTGTCCTGTTCACTCAATGCCCAATTAACAGCTCATTAAAAAACATATGTGCAAAGGCATTTCCTTCTGTTGTACTATAGACCACCTGCCTACCTTGGGATCTGGTGATACCAACCAGCTGGTCTTGCTCTCACACCCTGTTTTTTCACTCTTCTCTATGAGACTGTCAGTGTTTAGTATTGATCTTTCTCCTTAATTATTATCAGCAGCAGCAGCAGCATTGGTGGGGCTGGGGAGATGTGCATGACTGACAAGCAGATTTGGGGCTAACGGTAGAGCAAATGAATCAAATCACAAGGCTTTGCAAACATGCCCTTGGTCCGGTTTTGAAACCTAGTTCTGCAACTAAGGCCAGCATTAGCTCTGCCATTGACTGGAACAGGAAGAAATCTAATACATTGTCATTTAGGTATCTCATGGGCCCAAGTCCTGGCTTTGGAAAAGCTATTCTGAGCTTCTCAGGCAGTAAAACTCAGGCAAATCTCTGTCCAATCCCAAATAGTGCAGCAAAGAGAAGGAATCTGCTCAATGTCATTACTCCTAACAGTGTATTCCAGGCTTTAAAGACTCAAGGCAATCGTTAACAACGGGTATTTAGATCAAATTAATCTGCAAGAGGTACACTAATCCAAAGGCTGAATGAGTTCTGATTTAACCTTTCCCAAGAAACGTTTTCTGAAGATGTTGTGATAGAATCTCCGGTGGCAGCACCTCCGTAACACCCCAGAAATTCCCTCAGGCTGCAAGTTGCCAGACCATCTCTGAGATAAGAGTTGGTGGTCACAGATAGAGGGTTTTTCAATTTGGAAAAGATCTTCCCACCTTGCAGAAGAGCAGCCATCCACAGATTTTTAGACTACAGACACGTGAAATTATAATGTTACAGGGTGTATGCGAACAGACTAACTCGATCTTCATTTTGCTCTGTGTCTGCTCCTTCATGTTGCAGGAGTCAAAGGAGATGCATAGTTTTAGATCCTCTTGTGGGGTGAGGGGTGACAGAACAAAAGGTTGTAATCTGCACTGTGTTAGCTTTAATGCAATTAATTTTTTGGCTAAGACTCAGAAGCTTGGTTTTTGCACAAAGGCTTCAGAGCCCAGGGTGAAAAGTTGGTTAGGTCCAGTCCTTCCTTCCTTTGATGATACGGAAACTGGGGCCTGGTTTCTATTTGTCCTATTCACCCAAGGACATATGGGTCTGTGCCCTTCTCAGACAGATGGAGGACCTCATCCCATTGCCTCTTCCCTCACTACAGACCCAAAAGAAAAAGCCTGGGAAGGGCAGCATTGTCTTCGCAATTAAGATGCACCAGCCCCCACTTGTAGATGATATTTATGGGGGCAAAGTGGTTGTGACTTGGAGCAATATAAATCCTGGGTGGCCATCCCAAGCCTTCAGGCAGGCTCCCGTGATATCACTCGGAGTATTTCTGAGCAGCACTCACTTGGGTGGCAGGAGGACTCTTCTAAGTGCCATGGAGGACTCGGGTCATGTTACCACCCGGCCAGGTCCCCTATCTGTCTTGTCTTTGGATTTTTAGGGGTGTAGGACAGAGTTGTCCCTCATGATGGGTTTGTATTTTGGCTCTGCAAGACCTAGCCTTTCCTGGAAGGAAAAGAAGTGACTTCGCAGGCAGATAGAGAGCTATGTCCAGGTCCATTTGACCCTTTGTTTGATAACACTGGCAGCCCATGGCTTTGATGTGCCACTATATGTGTATCTATATCCTATTAATGCTAGCAATGCAGACTGATAGTCCCCATGTCAGACCCACAAAGGACCTCTTCTCCTTGCAAGATCTTCCCATTGGCGGCCAACCATGCTCCTTGTTGTCTTGACAGCTCCCAGTGCCTCCCAAAAACAAGGCGAGAGACTCAACCCTCGTCCCTGGGTTCTATTTTTCTTCTCAGCAGTGTGATGAGTAGATCCCACTCCAAAGGCTGCTTCTGCCAGTGTAGGACAGACTTGTTTTATTAGAGGTGGGACAAGCCCCGCTGAGAATTGTGTTTGGAGATCACAGAGAGCAGTGCACCCCTTGGCCTGAAATGATTTATTGATCTGGCTGGTATTCAAAGGGCAAAAGGAAACTGGTACAATCTAGCCTCTTTAAAACATATTTTTAAAAAAAGCTATGAAGAAATCTAACAAACAAAAAAAATCTAACCCCAACAACAATGAAAGTAACCACAGAAAGAAACAAATCAGCCCAGCCTCAAGGTATACAATGCAGGAGGCAGCATGCACTCCTGGTTCAACTTACCTCAGTTTCTGAAAGTCATCTGAATGGGAGAACCTGTCCCCACGTGGTCAATAAATGGCCGTAAGAATCATGTATGAGACCCTGGAAAGTTTGCACAATCTGTCCTCTCTGTCTGTAATACAGCAGAGCTACTTGAGACTTCAAGGTCAATAGAGCATGGAGCAGCTCTAACTGTGGGACACTCCTGCAGACAGCCCAGTGGTGTAGGATGTTTGGGAATGGAGAAAGTTCCTGCTTAAAACACTTGGCCCAAGTCTTAAAAGTCCCATCTCTGCAGGGAAACTCTTAACCACAGAGGTCATAGGAAAAGAGGCCTCTGACCCCATGGCTGATTTAGAGCTGCTCTGCATTGGATACTTACACAAGTTCTGTAACAAGTGAAGACTGTGTGCAGTCTGAGGTCTGGCTTTCACATCTCAGCTCTGGGGTTTTGTCCTGCACCCCTCAATGTTCAGTGTTATAGCTCATGGATGGACTTTGACACATTCATTGCTATGGGCAGGTGGGGATACTTCCCTTATGTGGCTCTCTAAGCCATGAGAAGTAGAGTTTTGCATTCCTGCAGACAGCCTCTGCTTCTCCAAGGAGTTTTCTGAGGATCTCTTCCTGCAAACCTGCTGTCATCAACACTTCAAGTTCATACCCAGATTTGAACCATAGGATTGTCTAGGCTGAAGGGACCTTATAGATCATTGAGTCCAACCATCAACTTAACACTGCCAAACCCACCACTGACCCATGATCCTCAGCACCACGTCTGCCCAGCTTTTAAATACCTTCAGGGATGGTGACTCCACCACTGCCCTGGGCAGCCTGTTCCAAAGTTTGATAAAGCTTTCAGTGAAGAAATTTTTCCTAATGTCTAGTCTAAACTTCCCCTGGTGACACTTAAGGCTGTTTCCTCTTGTCCTGTTGCTTGTTCCTTGGGAGAAGAGACCAACTCCCATCTAGCTACAATCTCCTTTCAGGCAGTTGTAGAGAGTGAGAGGGTCTCCCCTCAGCCTCTTTTTCTTCAGGTTGAACACCCCCAGCTCTCTCAGTTGTTCTTCACAAGACTTGTGCTCCAGGCCCCTCACCAGCTTCGTTGTTCTTCTCTGGCCATGCTCCAGAATCTCAATGTCTGTCTTGACGTGAGAGGCCCAAAACTGAACTGAATGAAATGCTGTTTTTCTGCCAGGTGGAAGGTATGAGGAGGCAGCAGTAATGTCTCTTCTCTCAGACAAGGAGAGATGGAGTCCATGGGCTCCTAACTGCATGTCATGTCTTGAACTGGCCCTACTGGGCATCTCTACAACTAAAGACAGGAATGACTTCAGCATAAACCTACATCTTTGAGAAGACAGCTTGGCTAACAAGGGCCAAGCGGAACTCGGTTATGGTGGCAGAGGAGCTGAGGACCTGTGTGTATACACAGAGGCAGTTTTACCATCAAAAGCATGACTTCATTTGCTGTTTCAAATAGTTGGCAAGTATGGGCAGGGCCAATGGCACAACTGATCAACCTCAGAAAGAGCCTTTTTGGAGACAGTTTGTTTTTCAGCTGGATCAGCTTCCTGATCTGCTTCATCACGGAGCCACATAAACAAGGGAGCCATCACAGGGAAAGGAGCAGTGCCAGGAAAGAAAGGTGTTGGTGTAAGATGTACCGCATCCAGCTTTACCTGCTGAGCGCCCGATGTTTTGAAAAACCCAAGCCAACTTACTCCCCGTTGCCTTTTCTCCTTGCTCCCATGTAGCCCCGCTTCACATCAAGAGGTGTTTGCATCCACTTAGTGCTGTCAGATCCTGTCCTGCCATCACCCTTGACCCAAGCCTATCCCTGCTCATCAGAAGTTGCCAGATACCACATGGCAGAGGGCTGCTTGGATCCTGCCTCTGCCTGGGTGTGATTGCAGCCCAGTGTTGTGATTTACACAACTCCATAATAGCTCATGATCTGTGTTTTCGGAAGCAGGGAGGGAATTTGGGACACCTTTTTTTTTATTTTTTAGATAGAAAAAAATATCACGTAAGCTGGCATGAGAGTTTGGTAGGGCTGCTGTCCTCATTTTTGGGAGCTGACGCACAGGGATATTCAACGCCTCGCCTCCGATCTCAAAGGAGAGCCTGTGGCAGAGCCAAGATTTGGATTCTCATCTCCTTACTCTTCAGCCAGGGCACAAGCCACAAACCACATTTCCTTTTGTCCTGGAATTCAAGGTGAGGCTCCAAAGATTCAAATCCAGGTGGACAGAAACTGATGAAAGTCTTTGGACAAATCCCACTTGACTGAAACTCAAAACTCTCGTCATCGCTCTCACTTTAAAGCCTCCGGTTTTGTTTTGAAATGAGGAAAACACATTTGAAATTTCCTGCAGTGCAATGGGTCCCTGGTTTCTCTTCCTCTTTTGCTCGTCTCATTGCTGAGTGCATTTCATGGGCCAGTTCTTTTCCTGGTATGAACTGGCAGATTCCCATTCAGTTCAGTGAGGGCATTGATTTATCGCAAATACACATTGCTTTCTCCCACAGTTCAGCACTGCAACTTACTTTTTCCCCTCTAATATTCATTCAACCTACATTATAAAAAGGGAAAAACCCAAATTTCAGATATATCCATGGATCTTAAGAGACGAGAGGTAGCCTGGATTAGCACCACTGCTTGCCCCCAAGAGGGGAAATGATATTCTGAGGAGCAGGGTTCTGTGCATCGTTCTTCCAGCACAGGCTTGGATTCCACATGGAGGCACACACCAGCACTGGTTCTTTGACTGGAAAATGTGGACCTGCCTGTGCATGGACCTCATGAGCTCTTCCCCAGGAAACAGCCAGCCAGAAGAGACAAGGACCTCGAATCATGCTCCACCATCCTCTGGAAGAAGGCAGACCTTGGTCTCCCATCAGTTCCACTCAAGATTGTCCTTTTACTCTCTCATTTTTATGAAATTCAGTTTTCTTTTCTTCAACCTGGATGATTATTAGCCAGTGCCATGTGCCTCGTGGTGCAGCGCCAAAAAGCAGCGGTTTCCAGAGCAGTTCCTATCAAAGTGGCTGGTGAGTGGTTACGTTTTTCTCCCAACCAACCTGCACCCTCACACTGTCTTGGCCAACAATGTCTTGTCCCTTGTGCCAAAAGGCTGGTCTTCAAGTAGCTCCAGCTACTAAAACTGGCCATAAAAACCAGTATAGTAGGTCTAAAACTTGAACTGCTTGTTGTGACAAAAGGGAAGAGTTGATGGGAGTATGGAGAGTAGCGATGTCCATCCATCTTGTAGAGACTGGAAGGCGATGTTCATTGGAAATAGATATTCATTGGAAAGAGAAATCCATTGGAAAGAAAATTCCAGAGGCTGGTAGGAATGTTCACTGTCTTTCTTGATTTTAGCCTTCTTCTGATCCCTGACCCATGCCCTAAAAGACCAGGCAATTATCTGTCAAGTGGAGCATCCAAATATGATATCTACTACGATAGTTCAGCAATTTCTTGTTCAGATAAAAGAAACCAGATGTAATTTGATTAGGTATGCATCAAAGCCACATTTTAAGGGTTGAATTAGGGACTAAGGAGTATCAGGGTGAACAGTAGACATGCCAAGCGTTTCTGGAGGGTGGGAAAGCGTGGCTGTCACAACTAGCAGGGGTGATAGTCCAAAGGAAAGTCCTAGCAAAGAGGTAAAAAAATTGATAAAATTCTAAACTTTCTTTCTTCAGCAATAATGAACCATTGGTTATGTGTAAAAATGCCAACTTCCCTTTTTTCTACCTTAAATGTTAACTTTTAGATTTATGCTAGCTAAGGTGAGACTCCTCCTCTCCTCCTAGGACAGGTCACGTAGACAGAGCCGTCTCCACCTGGCCACCTCCCAGGCGTATCTCTGAGCCTTATGACCTGCCACGGACTCTGATCCGTGGGGTGACATGGACACAGCCCCACATGGACCACTGCCGTGGGGACACAGGGCTGAGCCAGTCTAGTGTGCTTCCACATAGGAGGAGATGTGTGTGTCAGGATATGTGTGACTTCTGCCACTTTTGGCTAAGGCACTGAAGGACGGAGACCCAAAATATTAAAACAAAAAACCACACCCAAAAACCTTTCCCCACAAGCATTTGGCTTCCTTTCTTCTTTTCTCTCTTTTGTTTGTTTTTTAATCCCCCTTTTTTCTTTAAATTTAGTCTCTAGATGAAAGCCTTTTGGAAAGAACAGGAAACCCTAAAAATTTCTCTTCTACGTACATAAATATTACATTTCAGCCATGGTGGGCAGCCTGATGCCACCCCAAAGTTAAACCTGGAAGGGGATGAAGTGAAATTCCCAGCCGTAAGCCATCAGACCTGATTTTTATTATTATTTTGTTTTCACCCATGAATTAAAAGCCTGTCTCTCCCTGGTTTGGAAAAGGAGATGGGACATTTTGTGGGGGAAAAGACATTTTTACACAAACCTGTTATTAGCAAAGGCCATCGGCAATCCTTTCTCAGAGTCCTAGGTGTTGCAGCTTGCCTCAAAATGGCTTGTTTTTTTAATAAATAAAGCTATTTGCTAGGGAAAGGGGTTATTTTTAGTTTAGAAGCTGTGTGTATTTACCCAAGGTGTGTGGGTTGCCCATCTGAGTTTATGGCTCCATTGTCCCTAAAGGACCTATACCCAAGTCCAGGTCTCTCTGGGCTTGCAGAGGTACAGGATCTGCTCCTTGTTTTCTCTCCAGAGGCTGAAGCACCATCTCCTGATCATCCAGCCTGCCAGAGTATCCTCAGAGGTTGTAAGTAGCCTCAGGTGCCCTAGAAGTTAAGGGAGATAATGGCATCCAGGACAATCAGAATTTGCCCTAAAGACTCTAAACCTCTATAAACCCGGTATCTCCTGCTCTTTATAGTTTTGCCCCATTTCTGTTCTCAGTCCTTGTGGCTCAACAATGCAGGACCAGTGTTTTGGCCCAAATACTGTTCTGCAAACAACCAAGCAATCCCTTTTTAGTGTGCTCCCAGCACAGTTTTGACCTGGGAAAGCTGTCACTGCCCCAGTGAACACCATCTGGGGCCAGGGTGGACCAGGAGACCTTTCAAGATGTCAGCACAGACAAGACTATTCTTCTGGGATGTGTATGAGGGGAAGTTTAGATTTGTGGATATGAGCCATGTTGCGCTTGCAGGGCCTAAAGATAGGCTGTGGTCTGTTGTATTGACTAGTATAGATGAAATCAGTGAATCCTGGTCAAGCCTGGGCTTTCTCCTTGCATCTGTTGTTCTGGGATGGGTCAGAAGAGCATTGAAACCATACAGAGATGTCATCTCCCATCCAACCCATTTACCACTGCTGCTACTCAAGTCAGCAGACTGTTGTCACTAGCAAGGGCTTGCAGCTCTTCACAGATGCCTACTTGCTACTCATGCCTGAATTAGAGCTAGGAATAGAGAGGGAATACCAATAGCTGGGCTGGTGCAAGAGGAAAGGACTGAGAGTTTCCAATCCCATTGAGAAATGTCTGCTGAGCAGCTCTATAAGGTCTTGCAATGCACAGATCTCAGGAGTTAATGACAGACATAAATTCTCCATGTTTTAGACATGTAAAGTAACAGGAAGAAAGGGTGAAAAAGAGTACGAGTGGCTAAACTGCAATACGAATTATAAACCTTATTTCTATGCTTATTTTAATGACTGATACAAACAGCACTATCCCCTCTCAGAGGGAGATCTGGAGAGTTTTGGCCTGAACTAGGTGGACTGAATGGGGAATGAAGGATGCCTGGGCTGAACTGGGCCAGTAATGGCAGGTCGGGTGTTACCAGGTGGGATGTGGAAGGTGATATTTCTTCTTCTGAGTTGTAAGTGCAGTGAGTGGACTGAAAGTGTGTGAAATGGGCTAGGGAATTGTCAGGGTAGACAACTCTCCGGAGCTGTGTCATGCTAGCAATAGTCTGGTAGCACTCATAACCTTGGGACTTTCCCACCCTGCCCTGGAGTGAATAAAGAGACAGTGGCACATGCATCGTTCCCCTCCAAAGTCCATTTCCTACAGGGCTGAGCATGCAAGGGGTGTTTTGCCCACTGAACATGCTGGTGTGCAGGCCAGCAAAGATCTCTGAGTAGTAACAGGCAGGACCTAAATCCATCCACTCCATCTCCTTGCCCTCCCCTCATGCTGGGCAGCAGGCAGTACCCATCCACACACAGATGTTCAGAGATGCATCCACTGAGAGACGCTGCAACACCACATC
>JAOXNH010000012.1:1045596-1070301 GCA_028566575.1 Bartramia longicauda | reverse complement strand
ATCCAACCTGGTCTTGAACCCCTCCATGGATGGGGCAGCCACAGCTTCTCTGGGCAACCTGGGCCAGGGTCTCACCACCCTCAGAGCAAAGAGTTTCTTCCTAATAACTAATTTAAATCTCCCCTCTTTCAGTTTAAAACCATTCCCCCTGGTCCTATCTTCCACTCAAGCAACCTGCAGCATGCTGGGATTCCTGACTGGGCTCAGGTGGGCAAGCAGAAAGAAAGAGAGAGCAAAATGAGAGACGTGTGTGGTGCAGCCCTTGCACAAAGCACCCTGTGACAGGGCTTTTCTGCCTTCAGAAGACAAGTCCCCAGCAGTGACGCTGAAGGGAGCTGTCTCTTGATCCATCCTGAATACCATATTGCCTTGTGATAATGACTACATTTCCATGCCCTGAGATTTCAACCCTCAAGGGCTAAGGAGAGCTGCAAGGCACATCTGTTCTAAAAACTATGGTAATCTGTGCTAATATAACTACTCTGCAGTAGGGTACTACTGTAAGGGAGTATTCATGACAGTCCAAGCAATGGTGGGATGAATGGGTACACTATAATAGTAACCTTCAGACACCTCAGGCACTGAGACACACCCCCTGCCTGCAGGATTTTACAGTCTAGCCCTAGGAGATGGCCAAAGATGGTCTGTGATAAAATGGCATGTGGATACAGAGAAATTAAATCAGAATTTCTGACTCGAAGACTTATACCTGTCCAGTTGTGATTGGTAGCGAAGGGAGGTGTCATTCAGTGCATTCCACTGAGGTGCTGGGAACTTCGAGATAGAAGGTGGACTGACACATTTCCAAACGCCTTGTCTTCTCAAAGTGCTTATTTCGTGGTGGTGGTATCTCTTCTGCAGAGCTGAATGAGGAGGAGCTGTGTGCTGGTGACATGAGTTCCTGCCCCAGCACAGCCCTGGGAAGGCAATGGGTGAAAGCAGCATTTCACACCACCCCTCCCAACACCATCTCTCCAAGCCTCAGACTGAAACCCATATTTCAGAGAGGGCTTTCCTCCCTGGACCTTTGGTGCTGCCTTCAGCTGATGCTGAGAACTTGAGCGAGCTGGATTGATGGGCTGAGAGGTAAAGAAAAGCAGAAAATAAAGAAAAATAGAAAGCACGTAAGTAAACTAGAGGAGGTGACATTTATTGGGGCAGAGATGTAGTGGTGGAAAGAGAGGCTGAGATTTACTGTGGCTCAGCTTGTCTTGAGGAAGTGATGAGCTGGGTGTCTCAAGACCAAGAGATGAGAACACAACGGTTGCATTCGGGAGCTGTTTTGACATCTTTATACCTAGGAAGGAAGGAAGGAACGAGTAATCTGGGCTGGTTTGAATCTCTCTTGTCCTTGTAAGTGATTACCTCCAGGGCAAGCAAAATGATTTCTGAGATCTGGAAGGGAGGTGGGTGACCAGCTGGAAAACCAGCTTTGAGAAGCACAAGTGACTGCTAATCATGAGACAGGACACTGAGGCAGGATGAAGATGTACTGCCCTGTCCCAGGGCAAGGATGGCAGCAGAGCTCAAGTGCAACACGCAGAGGAAGCTGTGAGTGACGTGGTACTCTCCTCCTGGCCCCATTAATGCCGCACCCTCCATTTGCTCTAATGAGGTTCCATCTTAAAAATCACTTGGGGACATGAAACTTACTGTCCTTCCCAGGGACCTCACCCTGAACATAACTCATCTGAAGGAGAGAAGCTGTCTCTTAATTTCCAGAGTAAGCTTTGTTCACTGCCAGTTTACGACTGTTTATTTTTGCATCATTTTCCAGTTTTGTAGCTCATCTCCAGTCATACTTCCTGCCAGTAGGATGAGAAAAACCTTCTTTCTCATTCTCTCTTGTTGGATTAAGCAGATCAAGCCTTTTATTCTCCTCCAGGGCCACCAATGAAATATTCCCACCCTACCAGTCCTCCCCTGTTGCTGGAAGATTTTTGTTTTCTGTTCCTTTTCACCGGAGGAATTTATGAGCTTTTCCCCAGAGAGGTTATTTTGTTTGACCAGCAGCAAGGACATCTCAGGACCTGTGAAGCTTCTTCTAGCAAACTACTATGGGATGAAGCAGCGAAACAAGTCTGAGAAGACAAAGCTTCAATTCCTGCCTCAGCAGCTGACTTTTACCAACCTCACTGATCTTCCTGTGTTAGGTTTGTAGTCAGGGAGTGTGGTGGTCACTGGTCCCCATGGTCTTCACAAGTGCAATCACCCTGTCTCCCTGAATTCATCTCAAACTACAGAGGCAGAAACGGAGACACCAGGATGAGGCATCTGCGAAGTCTCTGGAGAAGCAAAAGGTCTCGCCTCACTTAGAGCCACACATGTCCTGCGAGACTAATTTCTTCAGCACCAAAGTGGTCGGTGATGTCCTCTAAACGTGAAAAACTTCAGTGCAATTCCCACCTTCCCTGACTCCATCCATGAGAGTTACAGCTCTGAATTTGGAGGAGCTTCACCCACATACATATAGGCAATATCCTCCACTCAACATTCCCTGAGTGACTGCTACACATCCAAGACACTTAGGATGCCGGACAAATATGAGATTTACTTGTTTTCTTAAAAGTTTATTAATCCTTTTGACTTACATCTTCGGTGAATCCTACTATTTCTTCCAAGGAAGGAAACACTTTGCATTCCCAGTTGACTTGCAGCATGTGACCTCGTGGCCCAAACCTACCCACCTGTATCAAGCCAAAGAGCATATTTGAACCCTCAAACAATTTTTCACCAAAAAAATAAATTTTTCAATAGCTTTTCAATCAGCCTTTAAAATGCACTGGATCCCTTCTGATTATCTGTGCTTCTAAATATTGTTAACAGTGTCTCAGGAGAGACTGACTTATTTTTAGCACGCCAAAAGCATACATACTCCTTGCAGGTGGTGGATTATTTTTTTTATTCAAATGACAGCTTATAAAAACATTGTAAAATTGGATTTTTTTTTTCTTTAAATTATAGCCATCAGGAAAAATTGTTGACTGGTGGATTTTTCATTGTTTTCCTGAAACTCCTCACCATTTTTCAGATTTCTTCTTGTAATTCAGTACGGATCTCTTGAGAAATGACCAGGAGAAAAGGAAAACATCAGAGAGAAGCCAAGTTGTTAGTACTGTTAATATTTTTATAAACCAAGAAAAAAAATGTTTGGAGGAAATATTTGGGAAAACAAACAAAAAGAAATGTCTTGTTTGGATTCCAGCACAACACCAATGGAATATATGGTATTTTCCTTCCCCATTTTATCGTCAGCTCAGTTGTTAAGTGACCTCTAGAGTAAGTAAAATAGGAGAAAGTTGGAGGCAGAAGGTGCAGAATTTGGTCCCACTTGTCACATCGGTGGTCTCAAGCTGGAGAAATTAGTGGTAAAGGTGCCACATGGCTGTGCAGGCCGGAGGAGACAAGGGGTGGAGTGAGGGAGGAAGGAAAGCATGTGGGGAATCATAGAATCAAAGAATGGTTTGGGTGGGAAGGGACCTCTAAAGGCCATCTAGTCCAACCCCCTGCCATGAGCAGGGACATCTTCAACTAGACCAGGTTGCTCAGAGCCCCATCCAACCTGACCTGGAATGTTTCCAGGGACGGGGCATCCTGGGACAGGGTCTCACCACCCCCAGCATAAAAAATTTCCTCTTTATATCTAGTCTGAATCTCTCCACTTTTAGTTTAATGCCATTATCCCTCGTCCTATCAGCAGGTTGATGGTTTGTCTCCTTAGATGGGGGGAATGGAGGTATTAGAGGAACGAGGGAAGGATGTTGTGGCTCCTGTCTGGGACAATAGGCATGACATAGAGGGGAGAAACAGCTTTTGGCTGCATAAAAACCCAAGAATGTGGACTCAACAGTCACAAAGTGTGGCTGGTCCTGACATCAGTCAATATTTCCGTTTGAAAAATGTTTTCTGGGACTTTCAGTCAATGTAGGAACTTCTCAATGTGTTCTGCAACCAAGAGGTCCAGAGTCACCTGACTTGACCTGTGGATGTTTCCCCCAGCTTCACCCTACCACAGACAAGTAACTGCAGTGCCTCTTTGCAATCCAGTTCCTCTCCCCTGGCCACCATGGTGCCCTGGATTGGCAAGAAACAGCCATGCTGGGCTTAATTTTAAGTTAGGGATGTGTCAGTTGGCTGGTCAGTCAGCAAAGGCTGGTTGTTCAGATGGCTTCTGCCAAATGTCCCCCTGCCCTTCCCTCTACTAATCATCAATCACTGCAAAATTTGCAGGAAGGAAATGATGAGTGAGAGATCTTACCTCTCCTTCAAATTTGGCTGAAATGAGTTTTCCAAGCATGGAGTGGGGAGAGAGAGGCAGGGGACGATGGAGAGGAGGTTGAAGAGGTTTCTCTGTGTTGTGGCAGTTCATGATAACAATGACAGATTCATTTTCATCTCTGCTTGGGAGGCTTAGCCACTTTTTGAAGATAGAGTCCCCCCAGATCCTTATACAGCTTTAATGAATCAATTCCATGGGTGAATGCACAGAGGCACAGAAAGATTTCAGATGCAGTGAGAGGCAGCAAAGATGATCTTTTCTTTTCAAATTTCTGGGACAACTGGTGGCTCCCCACATTGTCCACATGAAAAAGCATCAGTCCAGGGATGTCCCAACACTGGTTTGCTCTGTTTCCTGAACAGAGCCTTCAACGCTCTGCTTTTTGGGAGGATTTTGGGGATCAAAGTACCCACAAAGAAACAATTTCATGCTCTGTTATCCAAAAGCATCACTTTTCTTTTGAATGAGACCATTGCAAACGTGTGTGTGTGTGTTTACAGCACGAGGAGGGCGTACCCAGCAGATTCTTTTCCACATTAATATTTTGTGGACAAATATTGGAGTATGATACTAAAATGAAACTACTCACAAATCCAGACTGACCTTTGCAAGTCGTTGTGAGGAAAAGTGGAAGGTTTTTCTCTCAGCATTTCAGAGCATGACATTCGGATGAATTTTTTTCTCCTCAATGTTTTTTTCTCCACAGCATTCATTTTCAAGTTTACCCAAATTAATTTATTTATTTTGCAAAAAGAATTGGTTTTATTTTAAGTAAGACCACTTTGAGGGCTAAATGAAATCTTTATTTACTTTTCTTGCCTGCAAAAAAAACCTCAGAGACAATAACATTTTGTCCCCATCCAAATTTTGTGGGGCACTTTTTTTTCCTTTTTCTTTTGATCCTTCCAGAGAACTGAAAAATAAATAAACTGTTTTTCACAGTGTAAGTAATTCTGCAACATAATGAGCCAAAGGGAAGGGCTTTCTCAGTTTTCATGAGTAGGAAATGTAGTGTTATTCTTCCTCTAATGTGACTGGAAATAGAGAAAATGCAATAAACTTCTTCCTCCTTTTTATCACACCAATGCTGAGGAATTTTAGCTCCTCTTCCCTCACTCCCAGTTAATGCTTTAGAAGATAGGCAGTGATTAGTCTGGTCCTTTTCATCAACACTAAATTAAAGATTAGAAATCAGCTGTGAAGTGATGAGTTTTTCTGTTGTTTTTCATGTCCTAAAATACTATCAAACTGAATTGATCACTGTCAGCTCCCACCCTGGAGGGCACCATGCCAGCCAAAGGTCTTTAAAGCAATCCTGTATTCTTATTTAATCTTGTGAAAGCACAATCATTATAAAGGATAAATTACTGTTTGGTTGAAAGATTGCTAAGGCACTAGCTTTGATATTAATGCAACATGCTGAGATCTTGGCCGCGCTTATCATTTCTTTACCAGTGGAGTTCTCTTGCAGATAAGAGCAGGCTGTTCCGTTTTATTTTGATTCGGGTGTAATTCCTCTCTGTCAGACACTTTATACGCTGTTGATAAACTCCTTCACGGGCTGCCATCAGTAGGGAGGGCAGGTGTTGCTCTGAAAGCAGAGCTGGGGCAGATTTTTTGGGTTTTGCTTTTCACTTTAAATACTTTGGATTTTAAGTGATGGGTGCAGTTAATACAGCCCAACACAAAAGCACCAAGTTGTGCGTGGGGTTGTGGGTGTGGGGTTTAGTTGGTGGGTGTGTGTTTGTTTTCTTTTGTTGTTTGTTTGTTTTTGTGGTGTGGTTTTTTGTGTTTATTTTTTAATGTGGTTGGACTCGATGCTCTCAAAGGTCCCTTCCAACCACTAAGATTCTATGATTCCTCAGGCAATTGGGCTCTGATTTCTCCACCTGTCCATTCTCTTGCTGCTCCTTTTCTGAAAACCTGTGACTGAGCAAAGGGCAGAAATCCAAAATTGTGAGTAAGCAGGGGGGAAAGCTGGGAAAACTCGCCCATCGTACGCTGTGCTTGGCAGCAGGCAACTGGTCAATCAGCGGGTGCTTGCTGCCAGCCAATTAGCATGGGCACGGCTCCAAATCAATCAGTGCGTGACCTGCATCTTGCCCCATGATGACATCACAAGGAAATGAAAGGAGAGGGAAGCTGGGATTAGTGAAGTCATAGGCCAAAAAGATGTCAGACAGGAAAGGATGCAAATCTTTAGGAAAGAGAAATTCCATCATTTCAGTCCTTATGAAGCAGGGTAATGAAATATTCTCTAGTTATGGTTAGAAATCTTACCACTGACACCTCTCTGTAGATTCTTGCTAGTCTTAATGTTTCTTAAAAGCACACCCAAATTCAGGCACACAAGAGCATCTGAGAAAGCAACAAAACATTTATGGTATAGCGTAGCACTGGCTGATGTAAATAATGAGTTAAAATTACAGCTGAATTTTAATTTATGGTCTGTAGACATTAAATCACAGCCAATCTGCTCTGTGGGCATGAGTACCTTCCAGGGAATGCTGAACTGGTAGCTTTGAGCCTCACAATAATGTAGCCACAGTATAATCCATCTCCTTGGTAGCCTAAGGCTCAAATCTGTGCTGTCGTACCAAGCCAAGCTTCCTTGGGCATCAGCCCATCAGCCTACAGGGTCCTGAATGCTCAGATCCTCCTGTTCTCCACTCTGCTCTCCTACCCCATTTTCATTTCTTCCAGCCCATGAGGGAAAGCAACTTTCCAGATGCATTGACCCCTGGCAGAGGGTGCTCAGCGATTATCCCATGTCTGACCATCTCCTTCTGCAATAAAACTTAGGAAAAGCAGCACCACCTGGAGCTAAACACTAAGAAGAAAATTTCAATGATGCCAAAGACTGGATTTCTCGAATTGAGTGACAGTGGTGGTGCTTTTTTCATGGAGAACCCCTCTCCAAATGGTGGGGTTTCAGTGTCACCTCTGCGGGTCCAGTGACACGTCTTTACCTTTGTGTTCTCTTCCACAGATGGCTTCTGTCTTCCGGAGTGGGATGGTATTGTCTGCTGGCCTGAAGGTGTGCCAGGCAAAGTGGTGGCTATGCCATGTCCCGAGTACATCTATGACTTCAATCACAAAGGTAAGCGTTGTCCTCGGCGTCGGCACTTGTCTGCAGTAAGGGGAGGCCTGAAACTCAGAAAATTAGAAATCCTCTTTAGCATCCCTTTTTCATCACATGGTGACTCCTTTCCAAGCAGGGGTGAAACCAGGAAAAAGGAAGTTAAGAAACAGCCACTACTTTCTTATGCTGAAAGAAAAGCCCTGATTTAACCCAATGATAAATTTCCCACCCACCTCAGATTGTAATGGGGCAATTATTAGCACCAATTTCATGCTTACAACTGGGTAATACTGCAGACATACAAACCTGTATTTGTTTGATGCCACAAGCTTTGAGTAGAAGTAGAAACCCACGGGATATTCTTCCAATTTGTATTCTTCACTTGACGGGTCTGTTAATTCTAGCCCCCGATCTCTGCCCAGACCCCTACGGTGGGTATGCGAGAACAGCGCTGGTAACCAGAACATGTGAATTCCTCCCCCTATCTCACTTCCCCTCAGGCAGCACATTTCTTGGCTTGCTTGTGGTGCCGCAAAGTCTGTGCATGTTTTTAGAAGCAATTGAAGTACACTCGCTCCTCAGTGCATTTCCAAAGCTAAAGCATTCTCTTTTCTCAGGCAAAGCTCTGCACCCAAAGACTGAAAAATTAAAGAATTAAGACTATATGTTCCCACCAAAGTTCTGATGCTGTTTTCAGAAAACAAGTAATGATATTCCAGTGCACCCTGGTTGCGCATAGCATTGTCCTGCCTTTTCTACAAGGTCCTGAGAACTGAGCCAACTGCACCCCTGGCTGATTACCTCTCATGGAGACCCCTGCATATCTTCACATTAGAAACCAGAAGGAATAGGCAATCTGTCCTTTTTTTCTCTATAACCCAACATGGCATGGATTCCTCACCTCACTGATGTCCACTGGTCAAGCCAGCTGAGATGGGAGTCAGATTAAGACCCTTAGATGCAGAGGTATCCACAAGTTCTCCCTCTGTAGTCACAGGACAGATAGATCTGTTGACTGGTTTCATCCCTGTTAACTGTAATGGGGCTTTTTATACGCAGCTCATGTGATGATGCCCCACACAGACAACTGAACATGGGTGTCTTCATCTGCTAGCTGGATCCTGAGATGAAGAGTGGCATAATATTGATCACTGCTTATTTTCATAAAGAGGGCTGCAGTTCTGAGGACGATTCTGTGCTTTGGAATTTTTCAAAGCTTCTCTCCTTGATTTTTAGACCTCATATTTTAAGCTAAATTAAGTGCAACTTGTTATTAGCTCTCCGGTGTTTCTCAGCTAGAAAATTGATAAAGTTGCCAAGGAGACGGAAATCATCTTCTTGCAGCTGAGCTTCAAAGCAGGGAAGAGGCATCAGGGTTGATGGGATCCACCCTTGGAAGAAGTTTCTCCTGTTCTACCAGGTCTAGTCCCGTTTATTCTGTCTCATTTCTCTCCCACAGGCCATGCTTATCGTCGGTGTGACCTGAACGGGAGCTGGGAGCTGGTCCCAGGCAACAACCGCACCTGGGCAAACTACAGTGAATGTGCCAAGTTCCTCACCAACGAGACGAGGGAAAGGGTAGGCAATTCCATTTGTGCATGGAGTGTGAAGTGTTGGTGTCATCCAGGGCTAACCTAAGGAGCACTGTCTTATTTAAAACCCTTGAGGAGCTCTAGTTTGCTGCCTCCTCTTGGAAACTATGTCCGAGCTTGCCAAAGCCACATCTTTGTTTTGATTGGGGAATTATTTGAATTTGAAATTGTCCTCAATGCCAGAAAGGGTTCCTCCAGCTGCCATGATCCCATTTGTAAAGAGATACTAGGGAAATTTGAAGCGGGCTCGGGAACATCAAGAAGTGGTTGGAGGTTGTTCCATGCCATTGAGACTCCCTCTTCCCCACCAGGGAATAATTTTGCTATCAGGTTGTTGCCAATAATTCCAATGCTTCTGTGCTTGTCTGTGCTAAGGGATGTACAGCCATAGAGCTAAGAGGTGTGTCAAGCAAAGCAGTAACAACCCTACTTCTGTAGGTGATTAACAGAGAACGTCTTGGTGGAGAGGTGTAAATTAAGGATCAGAGGTTTTACATGTTCTGTTCATCGGAGATGGGTAGGGACAAAGTCCTTTGCTAAAGCAAATTAACATATAAAGGCAGATCCTGACCTAATTCTGGCGTAGTCACAATTTTGAAACAGGGACACCAGTCCAAAGTTAGAAGAGAGATTCATAGCACATGGAGAGGGTTTGGTCTGCTCCTGGGGGGAAGAAAAAAAAAAGGAAAAAAAGTGTCTATCTATACATCACATCTATATAGGCCTTATTTTTATGCAAATTCAGGTGATTGGCAAAATAGAAAATAGTAGTTGGCAGAAATTTCCTACCTCTCTGTCTGGATCTGAGCCCAGCTGGGGCTCTGTGGTGCTTCTGAATGTCTCCCCAGCTGAGTCCACCACAGAAGCAACTCTGTGTTAACGTGACAGCAAAGCTGCCACTGGAGTCACCTGAGAGGATGTGACCGTCTTGTTTCGCAGAGAGAGACATTTCCACCCACACGCGGCTGCTGCTCTATTTCTGCAGTTTGCAAAGAATTTAGCCGAAACCTCGGGTTTCTCAGTGGTGCTTGGAAGATGTCCTCCTTGGATATGGGGTATGGCATTAGGGACTGCTCATTTGCAGCAAGGGTTATTTTCAGACAGCTGGAGATAAAGATCTAACCACAAGCTTCACGCCGGGGAGCAGGCTTGAAGATGATATACAGTCCCTTTGGGAGGACGTTCTTAATTTTAAATCCAACCACAGCATAGGTTTTTTTGTATGTATTTTTTTTTTGTGTCAAGGGTGAAGCAACATATGACTGAAGTTGGTTAGTGAGGACAGATGTTATCTGAGCGTCTGCGTGCATTATATCACGCAGCAAAGGAACGAACAAGGTTGTGTACACCACCAGGTACTGCTCCAGCTACTTAATAGCAAAGTGTGTTGTCTCAGCGCTGACAACATTAACTTTTAGAAGTTTGGTGGGACTCATCTTTTCCCAGTCCATATAGTGGAAAGAACTATTTTAGCCCCAGGGGTTTCTGGGAAGTTTCTGAAGTAGGTGTTGGACTCATTGAACATCTTGCTCACACTGAGAGCTTTACTAAGTTGCGTGACTTCTTGACCTCTCTGAAGTCATTACCTGCCCTGTCCCACCTCTCTCAGCCATGTCCTGAGGTGGGAGTTATCTGCTGCAGATGTCTCCACCTGAGCAGGTCTCCTAGATTTCCCTTAGGGAAAGGAGGTCCTTTCTGTTAAACCTCCCATGCTGGCAGCTAGGACTTGGTCAAGGTAAATCAGTAGGGGAAAGACAGAAAGAAGAAGAGGCTTGTCCACTTGTTACCAGCACTAGGAAGGAGTAGAGACCTTCCACACTCAGGATGGGAAAAAAGGCTGAAAGCAAAGTCTGTTGTCCTGGGATTTGTGTATCTGTCTTTGTGTCTCCTGGGCATAGAGGTGGTCACTGCACAGACAGGGGACTTGGACTGTGTATCCTAATGGAGTGACAGTAGATGAGGTGTCACAATGCAGAAGACTTCATTTTTATTCTCAACCTCTGTTCTTACTTGGAAAATTACTGCTCCTCATCACCTCTCCCTTTATGAGCTGTTTTAATAAACCGTCCCAATATTATTATCCTCATTATTCTGTACACAAAGCTCAGTCATCTTTTGCCATGAGTTTTCTAGTCCAGCTACACAGAGGTGAATTTAATTATATTTAACGATAAGACAAATTAAACCACCATCATTGTTCAGATTAAATGGACAACATGGTATTGCTTAAGTGATGCCTGCCCAAGGCAAATAACATCAGAAAAAATGGAATTTTCCCCTAGCTTCGGAATTGTAGCTTGATTAACAAGTAATTTTCAACAGCATCTATTGATGATGATAATTATTATTAACCCTGTATTTGCCGGAGGCGGCTTTCCTCATGGTGATGCTGTTGAATGATGCTCTTATGCACTTGCCTTGTTTCACCGTAGAGGTGGCTGTGTTTAAATGACAAGTGAACCAATGCACATACATCCACTGCGGGCGTCTTGGCCCTTCTGGCATGAAAAGCACTCTGGAAATAAAAAAGAAAAGGAATGACTTTTTTTTTTTCTCAGTTGGGTGATGACTTTCAGAGAGCGACGCAGGCCTCATGTCTTTCACACCCAAACGTGGCTGTGAAGCACTGGAATTAATAAACCTTCCTTTGATTTTTTATTTCTTGTTTTTTCTTAAAGTAAATATGTCAAGAGATGTCAGAATCAGGGAATTTGGCAAGATAGACTAGTCGCCTTTAGAGAGAGATTGTTTTCTATTATTATTTCCTCCCCCCTGGGGAACAGCATCTTTGCGTCACCAGCAACAGCTGCATTTAACCAACGTTTTGAAAGGAGATCGTGGGCTGACTCCAAGTAGGACAGCATCCGAGCAGATGGAACCAGAGGAACCTTTAAGAAACCATGCTATTAGACAGCATTAGGGAAAAAATGTCTGTCTGTGACTATATATATATATATCTCTCTGCATTGGTATCTCTAGAAATAAGCCTATATCTATAGATAGATGTATATACAAATGCACACACCTAAATAAACACCCACGTCCATGCACACACACACACAAATATATATATATATGTCCACGTATGTTTGTTTAGGTGTGTAGTTTTCTCATTTTAGCCACCGTGGGATAATTATAAGATTGACCAAACCAGCAAACAGCGGGCCCCAGAGAAAGTTTGTGTCTTTCGCTACCTTTTCCTGAAGCATATAAAGAGGATTATTTCACACAGGGCGGCGCGGAAACCGCTTTCTGAAATTAGCAAAATATGCTAAAGCCATCAGAGCCGGGAGAATTAACAGCTCGTAACTGCCCGGGGAGCAATTGCTCTTGGGCTGTTTTCTAAGGGAAAATTAGCACTGCTGAAGGACGCTGGATTGACAGCCCTGAAGATTGATGCCCTCTCTTTAGCCAGGAGAGCAGGTAGGCTGCTCCTAGCTATTGAAGTGCGTTTCCCCAAATACCTTGCAGATAGCATTAATCTTGCCGTGAACAACCACGGGCTGTAGAAGACAACTGTTTACCAAGGAGTGGGAAGAAGTTTTGTGGAATGGTGTCTCAGCAGCACATCATGGGAAGATAAGGCAGTTTTCTTTGTGCTTTTGGGCAGTAGTGAATCACAGAATTCATGGTGAAGGCCACCACTACACCACAGTCTCTATATATTCTCTCCCATTCTGCTTTTAAGATTACCCTTCACCAGCAGAGATGGTGGAAAATCTTGTTCTCCCACTCCTTCCTCAGGAGACGTGCACGAGCATCCCCCATCCCACTTGCACCCTGGATCTTCAGAACATCTTCCTGCCTCTGAATGGATCATCTGAGAGATCTGTGGCTTTTCGCCCCAGATCAGGCAACTCTGCTTCATTTATTTTCCATCCGGTGTTTAAACAGGGTCAGTGGGACAAGGGAAGGAAAAGGAATGGATCAGCTTCTGTTCTCTCTTTGAGGAAGGCAGTGTGGTTAAATACCCACCGTTTATCTGTCTGCTGCGTGTTTCACGTGGCTGAATCACAATCTGCTGACCATCAGGGGAGGGTATAGAGGACTGCCACATAACCACTAGATGAGAGACACATAGGTGTATATATATATTTATTCTATATTTGTTCTGTTCTTAAGCTCTTCCCTAAACACCTGCTCCTGGGCATGCAGAAGACAGGGAGTGGGTCTAAAAGGACTTTTGGTCTGGCCTATATTGGCCATTGCCCTCACAGCTTTCTTAGGTTCCCTTAAAAACAGGAGTGAGGGCAACCTCTGTTCTTCTAGCTTCTCCTCAATCTTAAAACAAGGCACACATTAGAAATCCTGATGCATTGGTAGGCAGCTTTTTAGGCAATTTCTCTCCAAAAAAAAAATAAAATAATAGCTCTTTGACTATGGACCCCCTTCCCTTCCACACAGCCAGGCAACAGCAGCACCTTCAGCATGGTCCTTTTTCTGGTCACCTTTTCAGACATTGGCAGGAGTAATGGCATATTTTGCTCAATAAGTAGAAATTTCCTTCATTCCCTTCTTCCCAAAAACAGCACTAAAGCCAAACACATCCTTTTTTTAAGGCAGGTCAAGCCTACGCTCTTTTCAAGGACAAGCTTAAGGGTAAATGTGACCTACATCTACTGAAATTGTGGGGAAGGGGAATGCGAGCCAGCAACTTGGGAGGTTAGCTGAGCTCAGAAACCACCAGCCTAGCAAGATGGACCATCCTAAGATCTAACCTCCGCCCGCCAATCCTGTCTTCATCTGCTACTGCTTGTTTATATCATGGTGGTTTTTACTGCTTCTAGGGAAATCAGAGAGGCCTCGAGAATCCATCACATACCAAACACAATGGGAAAGGCACAGCATGTTGCAGGGCTGCTTTATCTAAACTCCATTCTTCAAACCAAAAATCTTCTCTGCCTGGCCTTTGTTCTTGGAGCTCTCTGGGGCCCTTTTAAAAGCAAACAACTTTTGTGCAGCCTCAAACTGATGGCCCAAAACATGTTTACACAGCATATACTGAGTTATCCAGACGAAGTGCCATCAAAGCGTCGTACATTTGCACCAGGAAAGATGGGCAGATGTTTTAAAGTACATGTAGGAACTAAAAAAAAATGTGTCATCGAGATGTGTTCTTCATTCTTGCAAACAACCCTGTCACACAGTCCTCATTTCATGCCTACAGGTTAGGTCTAGTGCGTTCCTGTACATGCTGTAGCACCTTCTAGCATGGTGCTGCTGATAATAATTTATGCCTAAAGTCTGCTGGGAAAGTCTGATGGTTTATACCAGCAACATAATACTCCATATGAAAACGGAAGGTTCCTCATAACACAACACAACACAACGCACAGGGTCAGATATAGCCCCTGGTAGCCCATATTTAACCATTGCTGGCCCATAGTAGATGCCTAAGGGTAGTTTATGGAGGCTGACAAGCAAAGAGTGCTCTTGTCCCTACTGATAGCCTCCCAAGAGCCTGCAACCTGTGGTCATAGGATAGGATTTGGAGAACTTTCTTCTATTAATGTGAACAGCAGATTCGGGGGACACTTTTTCTGTGGCCTCCTGGATTTCCTGTGGCTATGAATGCTGTAGAAAAACTGGGAATGACATGGAAAAGTGGTACCATTCATGAATACAGCTCTGGGGCACTCAAAGAGCTCAGCTGACATCTGAGACATTGGTCCACTCCCACTCTTTTCCTTTTTCTTCTTTTTTTTTTTTTTTCATAGACTGTTCTGTAGAGCTGAACAACTCTCCATCTCTGCTGACTGACTTAAGGTGTCCTGTTGTTTGCCTACACTTAGACACTTGGCACCACTGCCAGAAATGCATCTTGGAGATGCTAATGCTACAGTATTAGCACAAAGTTGGCAGATATCTATGAGAGCTGTGCTTTTCTAGAGCAGCATCTGGGGTCCACGTGAGTAGTTTCAGGCATCTCATGCAGCACTTAGTGCTTATGCGTAGGCAGCTGAATCTGAAGATCTCTCCTTGTTGACTATCATGTAGGCACTCAGCACACATGGAAATGTACATTTGTACATCTAAACTGGGGTGTCTTAGTCTGAGAGCTGGCCCCAGTCGCTCCCCAGATTGTGAGGACCTGAAGTGCCCAGCACCTCTATTGATGAGGGCAGCACCCCTTTCTCACTGCTTCTGGGACCTCAGGTGGCCAGCTCTGATGGAGCTATCCACACCATAGATATCTAAATTAGAGGACCACCTCCACTCTGACAAACTCCATGTATGCATACTAGAATTTGGGGGAGCAGAAATACTCTCACAGAGACTGTCCTACAGCTGGCTGCAATGCAAGAATAAAAGCAGGGCTGTGGTTTCACAATGGATGAGGCCTCAAAACCCCTCATCTGATGCTCTGATGTAGCTCTGAGCTGTCCTTCAGGGAAAAGGAGTTTTCCTCTGGATTCATCTCAATGCAAATTATCTCCCCATCGGTGGGAGTGAACAAATTAGGAGTCAGGTTAAGCCCTAAGCACAGTATGAAAATGCAACAGCCAACTGCCCTGAGGGTCACACACCTGGAAGACGTCCAAACCACAGGGAGTGGGGAATGCAGGGACCCTTGTGGGAGGGGGGCACATCCAGCCGGTGGATGCCCATGCTGGCCGGGTTTTGTTTATTTTGTTTTTAACACGCGCTCTCCGAGTTCATGCAGAAGCCACCTCCAGCTCTGTTTTGGTTTCCCATTCTCCCAAAGCCACCGGGCTGCTGTGAAGTTTCTACCCTGAGGTCGGGCTGGTGGAAAGCTGAGATGCAAAGGGGAGCAGAGAGTAAGTTCTCCCACCAAACCAAGAGGGAGGAGGAAAGGGAGATCTTGTTACAGGTTCAGCATGCGACGCAGCTGAAATAGTACTTACATTTTTCATGGTTCGATGTATTGTCAGTCTCTGAGTTATGGCTGGAGTGAGGTCGGGAAGACAGGATCAGGTGGACTAGCTCACTGCAGACAGATCGCTTCACCTGGTTATACAAGATAGATGGCTGTGGTTTGGTGGAAGGTTTTCAATGTGTGAACCAGAGAAGAGGAGGGAAAGTGGGGCTGTGCAGTGCCTGAGAGCACCATGGAGCATGATCTGGAGAGGATGCACGGTGCATGACTTGATGGGAAGTCATTTCAACAGCCTCCAAGCCAGCTCAGCCACATCAGGGGGGCCTCATCCTGCCCAGAACCCTCCAGAAGCAACCATGACTGGCTCAACCAAGTGAAAGGAAGGCCTCCAGAGATTTCTTCTGCAGGCCCTGTTGGCAGGGGAAAGGCATAAATTGGGTAGTCCTTAGGGAAATGGCAGATGCAAGAGGCATAGGAAAGCTGTAAGAGTTGGGGATCAGATCCATCCCACACCTTCTTCATCATTATCTCATCCCAGCAGGGCATGGGATGGAGTGGGCAGAGGGCAACATGCAAGGATGCCAGTTTTGAAACTGATGTTCCCTAATCTTGGCACCATATTGTGACTTTTACAATATTTTACTGATAATCCCAGCCCCTGGAATCTTAGATAATGAGGTTTTGTCCTTCTGGTTCTCCTTTAGCTTTTTTTCAGATTTTCTTTTTTTCAGTGCACGTGTCAACAGTTGAAACTGAAGAATTACTGCAGGATTTAAATTAAATGACACTGCTTGAAATATCACTCCTTTTAAACCAGCGTCTCATGGTGTGGCAAGGCCAGGTTTTTACAGGGTGGGTTGCCTCTTCCAGCAGGTCAGTGGATGACCAGTGATGGTCAATCCATCTTCAGGGTGGATTTATAAGAGATATTAGGGAGAGCTCCTGCTGTAGAAGGATGGTCTAGTGAGTAGCATACTGTATTGAGACTATGGACATCCAGGTTGTGTCCATGGCTTGGCCACGCATGACCTTTGTGGTCTACTGTGAATTATTTAAACTCCCATCCATCTCAGCTCCAAAAAGAGGATTCTCAGACGGAGGTAGTTGTTTCAGCTGGCGGATGACTCAATATTTTGTTACCTGGAGGACCTTTCCTGATTCAGCATTGTGGTTTCCACTGAGCTGGGACCTCCCTTGTGCTAGGAGATGAGTGAGACCTGGAATTGCCTTTTGAGCTTTTTTTTTCCTTTCCTCCTGGGTAAATCCAGGTCTCACCATTCCTGAGGACAAACACTCCTGGGAACTAGCGAGAATGAGCTGCCTTTCCAAAGGCTGCCCTGTGCAGCCTTTTGGAGAACCTCAACATTTTGCTCACAAGGCTTTCCCCAAAGGACCTAAGCACCCCATCCAAAAAAAAAAAACCCCAAATTACCTTCCCTGAAGGCTCCCCATGGTGACACTGGGTAAGATTTGTGGCACCTCTGTCTGCAAGCGAGCACACCAGCGTGCATGCATGCATGCATGTGTATGTCTTGGCAGTTCTGACTCAACATCCTTTCAAAAAGAGGCCCTGTGGTTAATCAGAGGAATTAACCACAGCCTCTGAAAGCGTCCTGCCAGCCAATGAGCAGGCCCTTCCCAAGGCCATTGCTACTACAACGGTGTCGTTGTCCGATAGGAACGTGGATCTTTCCGGTTAAATTTCTGAATGGGGCTCAGGGAGGCTTTTGTTCAGCTGAGCATAGTAACGCCTCACAACTGCCAAATTACCATGAATCCTAAACGTGGAGTAGGATTTTTAATTCTTGGGTTTTTTTAGTTTTCACCATGGAGGCAAATGTTTTCTTGTTCAAAGAGGATTCCAGCTTGGCAGTGGGAAAAGCGCACCAAGCTTTGAAGGGAAGGAGCTTTTTTTTCCCCCCTAAAACTCCCAAATCTGCTCACATTGGCTTTTTAGTGCCTGCTGCCTCCACAGATACACAGATATATATATATATAAAAATAAGCACATACACACACGCTACATTAATATTGGCAAGCGCGCCACTCGACCAATGGAAACCGCAAAGAAACATTCACATATCTGGGGATTCTGATGTAATAGGGCTGAGGTTTCACATTCCAGGACAGCATTTCTAGCCTCAAATCAAAATCAGAGCTGTCATTCAGAGCCCAGCGTTACTAATGTTATTGCAACCCAGCGGGTGGGGTGAGGGAAAGGCGGGAGGCAGGGGAGGAGGGAGCCAGGAGAAAGATGCTGAATTGGTTGGTTTCTTTGGGGTTTATTTCTAATTTCAGACGTTGAAAGGCAGTAGAAGCTAGGAGGGTGGCAGGCATTTTAACCCTTTTCAGGCAGATATTCAGTGATCCCTGAGTTAAGCTGTAAGCCCCAGCACAGGATGAAGAAAAACATCTCGATATTTAATGGAAAGCTCGGAGTTTCTAAGCCCAACTCTAAAACATAGAGGGCCAAGAGAACTAAAATCTAATTACTACGAGCTCTCCTGTGACAGGACCTTTTCCAATGGGACTTTGGCAAGCTAAAGTTGTGTCTGGGTTGGATAACCACCATCATAGGCTGATTTTGATTTTAACAGTGAAAAATGAATGCAGGTGATTTCTTCTTATATCCTGCAGCCAAAGTATATCCTCCCCATGTTTGCTGGGGTGGGTTGATGCTCCACCAACCTGGACATCAGTCATTCAGCAATGGTATGGCATAGCTTTATGGTTAAATTTTGCTGTTATAGCAAAAATTCCCGGTCAGCGGGCATTTTGTTGAAGCAAAAGTTGCCAAGTGATCTCTGTATTTGGCTGAGAGTTTGTAAAGCGCTTTGGGTTCCTTTGGGATGAAAATGCTGCAAAACTCCCAGGCATGGGAATAACCCAACTCCATCACCAGTCCCTTGCAAAAATCCCAACTCCCCCCAGGCATTAGGAAAGATGAATACCTCTTTACAAGCAAAAAGGGGACAACAAATGTGATTGCCAAAGGTTTCCCAGGCCCAGAGCTGTACACCCCCAGCAGATATGATGGCCTGAATCTCTGTGCTGCTACCACGGTTGTGTTACGATGCAGTAGGACGCGTTCTAATGTGACGCTATTTTTTCCATCATTTGTACTGCAGGAGGTCTTTGATCGCCTCTATTTGATTTATACTGTTGGATACTCCATCTCTCTGGGATCCCTCACAGTTGCTGTCCTTATCCTGGGATACTTCAGGTAGGCGGCTCTGTTTCTACCTAAGCGAGTTGTCACTAGAGACCGGAAAAGCCTCGGGCTTTCCTAAAGGATAAAACTTGGGGTGGCATGTGCTTCTTCAGCAAGCCACGAGATGTTACATCTGTGCTTTGGGCTGTGTTAGTGACACTTAGGTCAAACTTCTTGGGGGATGGTGGGTGGGATGTTTGAACTTCTTCCGCTTGCCTGCAATGGAGTTTTCTAGACCCACTTTGTAGCAAATGGGAAGAGAGGCACTTCCAGGAAGAGATTTGTCTCCCTTGGAAGACTATCTAGGGTTTTATGTCCCTATTACTTATCCCTTCAGATCACTAGCTTAGATTTAGATGGCTAATTTTTAGATAGCTAAGGTTTCCTAAGAGAAATTCCACTCTAAACTCAAATATTCATGAAGGATAGACCAGTTGAAGGGGACCAAAACCATGTAAAAGTGTCAGACTGACTTCTCCAATCTCCTCATGCTTCTGCTGTGCCTAGGGATCCCAAAATGACCATCACTCTCTTAAATCTGGTTGTCTGCCTTCCCTTTCCACCACTCCTGCTGAGGGATATAGACCCCTAAATGCCATTTTGAACCTGTGCCATCCATTCCTCGGACCTGGCTGTTGCATTTCCTCACTGCTGTAGAAACCAGGAGAGGGGAGGGATAAGAGGTGTCGTTCACAGTTGAAGTTTTTCCTTGGGGAAACCATACCTGGTGAGGTGCAGATAGAGCAGGGTGCTGAGCCCTGATCCATTGAGCCCCAGATTTGTTTCCTTCGGTGGTTCATAGTGGAAGGAAATTCTCCATACAGCAAATAGCCACATAGCATCTGGAGATGAACTCAGCAGCTCCCACTGTGCAAGCTTGAGCTAAACCCCAGACACACACCACTGGGAATAAAATGTGTGGCCTTTGGCTCTAAAAGTGCTCAGACCTCCCTGCAGTGAGTAAAAGGAGGTTGGGGGAATGTGCCTGGAAGGCAGAGCATCCCAGCACCCGAATCTGTGACAGGCACAAGCCAAAGGGGACTGCAGACCCCTCCTGGAGGCACTTCAAGTGACGTAGTCCCAGAACCCATCTTTGCCACCACTCCTCAGTCCTCTCAACTCTTTCCCTCCTGTTTCATTTCCCACTGGACACCGGCAAGGTTGTTAAAATATTTAATATCCATCAATGCAAGAGCACTCCTAGTTTCAGGAGACATGCTCTCTCTTTCTTCATGTAGTCAGAGAACTTCACTTACAGCCCAGATGACATGGGTGACTGTGGTAGGGCGTCTTTGTCCCAAGGATCAAAGCAACATCAGGGACCAAGCCATATTTTATTCCAGATAACACATAATCCAGAGATTCACTGACTACATTTCAAATGCAGGCATCAAAGCCCATCTAAATCTATACCTCAGCAGTTCCACTTGGAGTAATTTGTATTATAATTGCACAGGAAACAACAGTTATTACTATCACAATCTCCTCCAAAGGAGAAAAAAAAAACCCACAGCTTTTATTTTTTATTTCCATTACTGGAGCTGGGGATTTAAAAGAGTCCATCCATAAATTCATGCATGGCTCCGACAGGTCAGTTAGTTGCTTCTTCTCTCCAAAGGCATGATCACTGTTTCTGAAACACACCTCGTAGATATGAGTCTAACCTATTCACTTCTTACCATCCAGCTTTTCCCCAAAAAAGGATCTTAAAGCGCTTTACAATCAGCATTTGTGGGGTCATTGCTGCCATTGCTGGGGTGGAGCCCAGAAACTGCTCAAAGTGACCAAGCAAAGGACAGTGTCTCTAATGGCAGAGAAAACAGCCCAGCAGACTATAGTTACTGCTATGGTTGCTATTAAATTTGGAGTGGGGATAAAGACTAGTAGTTTACAAGAACCTCTGCAAGGTTTTTAGTGGCCACGGGGCCTTTGTAGTTCATTTCCTCTGTGCAAAACGCAGGTAAATGCAGGGTTTTACTCTCAGATAGGTAAAATTTGTTGGAGGGACTGATTTACCAGTGAAAGGGACACACACAGGGTACACACTTTAGTATCAGTGCATGTATCCTGCCTTCTGTCTGTGCACCACGGGAAATAACTGTGTGTCTGATGGACACCCATCGCACGTGCGCTGAACACCACGGACGTGGTCAACACGCACACACTGCACACAGGGATCTCACACCCGGCACACACTCAGACTGCACACTGGATGCACACTCACTGCACACATCCCTCACACTGGCTGCTGCGCACCCACCGCATCCATCCTGATGTTCACCAGATGTGCAGACACTGCACATGGGGCTTCATACTGAAGGTACCTCTCACTGCGTCCGGATGGATGCACACTGCATACACAGTGTCCTGCACGTGAAACTCCATGTTGGAGCAGGGCCAGAGGAGGCCACAGAGGTGCTGCGAGGGCTGGAGCCCCTCTGCTGTGAGGACAGGCTGAGAGAGTTGGAGAGGTTCAGCCTGGAGAAGAGAAGGCTCTGGGGAGACCTTAGAGCCCCTTCCAGTCCCTAAAGGGGCTCCAGGAAAGCTGGGGAGGGACTCTGGATCAGGGAGGGGAGCCATAAGATGAGGGAGAAGGGTTTTAAGCTGAAAGAAGGGAGATTTAAATGAGATCTAGGGAAGAAATTCTTTGCTGTGAGGGTGGTGAGGCACTGGCCCACCTTGCTCAGAAAAGGTGTGGCTGCCCCGTCACTGGAGGTGTTGGACGGGGCTTGGAGCAACCTGGTCTTGGTGTCCCTGTCGATGTCAGGGGGTTGGAACTGTATGATCTTTAAGGTCCTTTCCAACCTAAACCATTCTATGATTCTATGAAACTCCTCACACGTGTACTGCACACTCACTGCACTCCAGATGTGCACACACTGATCATGGACTGTGTATCGCATACCCTCTCCAGCTGCATGTGCACTCCACATACCCCGTATGCCAGATGTAGACTCACTGCCCACTGCATGCATGCTCACTACACACGCCCGATACAGGCAAAAGGCATCCCTATTTCTTTTTTAAGATTTCCCAGTCAGAAATAAAGCAGTTTAACCCGGAGAACAAGTCTTATGAGGAGCAGCTGAGGGAGCTGGGATTGTTTAGCTCAGAGAAAAGGAGGCTGAGGGGAGACCTTCTTGCTCTCTACAATCTCCTGAAAGGAGAGTGTAGTGTGGGGGGGTCTATTTCTTCTTCTGAGGAACAGGTGATGGAACAAGAGGAAATGGCCTCAAGTTGCGCATGGGGAGGTTTAGGATGGATATTAGGAAAAATATTTACACTGAAAGGGTCATTAAGCATCGTAACAGGCTGCCCAGGGAAGTGGTGGAGTCACCGTCCCTGGAGGTATTTAATAGCTGGGCAGACGTGGTGCTTAGAAATATGCTTTAGTGATGGTTTTTGTCATTGTTAGGTTGATGGTTGGACTAGATGATCTAAACATTCCTTTCCAATCTAGGCAATTCTATGGTTCTAAATGAGTTTAAATTCATTTACCAACCCCACGGTGGAACTATGAGCACAGGACATCAGTGGCACCAGCACTGCTTCACCATGGTGGCACAGTGCTGATGAGAGGAGCTGGGGTTTTTCAGAAGCAGAGGTGACCCTGTGTCCATCCAACAGATGGGCTAAACTACTCCAACTCTTCTCTGTCTCCTCCTCCAGACGTTTGCACTGCACTAGAAACTACATCCACATGCACCTGTTTGTCTCCTTCATGCTGAGAGCCATGAGCATCTTCGTGAAGGATGCGGTCTTATACTCGGGGTCAGCTTTGGAGGAGATGGAACGGATCTCAGAGGAAGACTTGAAATCCATTACCGAAGCACCTCCGGCAGATAAATCACAGTTTGTGAGTATCACCAGGCTTCGTGCCTCTGTCCTCTCTTGTTCAACACCACACATCTTTTAGGGGGGATTTTCCACCCTACTGTGGGACACCGCCTCCCCTCCCTTTCCTCACCCTCCACAGCCCTTCCCACTCCCTCTCCATCCATTCTCCCAAAGGGTCTTCCCAGCTCCAGAGCTAAGGAAGAGCTGTTCGCCAGGGCACTTAAAGTCAAGGCTGATGTTTTGGTTCCCACCTACAACTACTATTTTCAACATTCTCCTGATGGCCCCTAGAGTGTATGGCTCCTCCCAGCACAAGGCACATCAGTGCTTGTGTGTAACTTCTTCCACCACAATGTGCAACTGCCTGATTTTTCCACTTGGACCTTCTCTCTATGTGACCTGTGGAGGCATCACTGTGCTGTAATATCTGTGCTGTCAAACTGACAGCTCAGAGGTAGCAAAGCCACCATTCAATATGTCTTGGGAGGCTCTCAGCCCTGGCACCAGAACCAGAGCAGAGGTGGCTTCTGAGGAAGAAGGTCAGCAGTAGACGTCTCATCTCACCATAATTTTGCAGCAAACCACAGCTGGTTCCTCCTGTTGAGACCTATCACTCCCATCTCTGAACAAAAGACGTTTCAGAAGGGTCAATGGTGGGATTATGCCCTATCATAACAAAGGGTAAGGTTCATCTGCAAAAAGTAGATGTCTACAAGGGAGACACTTTCATTCAATCTCATCACCTCAGGTTCCATCAGCTGAGTCAGTATGGTCAGCACAGCCAGTCGAGTCAAGGGTATGACCGACCACATCCCAAAATAAGAATTGAAATGAGGTCAGGTAAACTTGACTCCAGAAGTAGATGTTTCTTTTCACTACACAGAAAGCTCAGATGGCAATATCTACACTGTCCATGTGGGTGGGAGGGATGAAGCCCATCCTCAGCTTTCAAAGTCATTCCCACCTGCTGAAGATCTTTGCTTTCCTTTCATCAGATTTCCCATGGTGGATCCTACGTATGATAGCTCATCATCCACAAGTTGTTGGATGCTGCAGAGACAGAGGAGGTAGATTTTGGTATCTAAGATCAAGGGTTACCTTCAATGCATGCAAAAAGTCTGAGGTAGCTCAAGCATCCCAGTGGAGTGGCTCTTGCGAGGTGGCAACAAACTTTCTGCCCATGGATTCATTCAGCTTCTCAATTTTTCCACAGCTTGTGCTACTACCAGGGACCTGGCCACCAACACCCCTGCATAAAATCAGCAAATATGAAGTGTCCCACTGTGTGTTCAAGTCCCCCCCAAATGGAAATTTGCTATCGTGTTTTATTCCCCTTTTAGAGATCCATTTCATTAATTTTCAACTCTCTGGCTGGAGCACTCAGCACACTTCAAAACACTCCTTTTTTGGAAAGAACAGAAAATGTTTTACTGCATTGTTTTCCCTGTCTCCTTGGGCTGGACTCATTATAAGGAATAATTGGGATAATATATTGCACTTTTTGAATATTAGCAATTTAATGGCATTTCCCATTCTGCTGAATTAAAAGGCAAACAAGCGATGGAGGTGAAAATTAATGTATTTCTTTTGTTTCTAAGGGAAGTGGGAGCTTTTCAATCATTGCCTGATGTCCCCTGTGTGTGGGTAGATGGTGGGTTTTTGTAAATATAGAAATTATTATTAAACCTGGATGGGTATTTTTTAATTGATCTTTCTTCTACTCTAACTCACTTTGTCTGTAAAAGAAAATGGCTATAAATGTGTCCATATTTTATATATATATAGATATATAGATTCATAGATTGGTCCAGGCTGGAAGGGACCTCCAAAGGTCATCTAGTCCGACCTCCCCGCAGTCAGCAGGGA
>JAOXNH010000012.1:1008185-1033770 GCA_028566575.1 Bartramia longicauda | reverse complement strand
CAAAGGTGGGGGCGAAAGTTAAACCATCCTGGCTATGATCAGTCGTCATGTTAACCAGTGATGGAGGGTTACTTCAGCCCCCACCCAGGAGCCAGAGGGGACAGAAAGGATATGTGACATTATCCAGACACAGGACTGAGCTCTCACAAGCTGGTGAGGTCATTATAAGATGTGATTATCTGCACAAGGGGAATTTGGTGGGTAGTTATGTGTTTGCTTGAGAAGTGTCTTGCTTTCACAGTTTTCATTCATTTCCCTCTGTCTTTCTCTGTCATTCTTCATTACTCCATCTTCTGATGGTCACAGGAGTGCATGCCAGAAGGGTTTGTCCACTCCCACATCTCCTAGTCCCCCTTTACATTCATCCACCAGTAGCTGAGTGGAGTCAGTAAGAATCTCTTCATAGTCTTCAGAGGGTTTTGCATCAAACTCTACATACTTCCTTCTGACTCACAAATCAGGAGGCCTTGGAAGGTGATCAGTGTGGGTGAGAAGAAAATCAGACCATCTGCATATAAAGAGCAGGAAAGTTTCTGAGATGAATATGCTCATACGTGCAATTAGATGAGCTGCTTCAGACTTGGGGAGGGGGGGTTTCTTCCTCAGAATTTTCTTTTGGTGGAAATTCTCCACCTGGCTCTAGCAATCAGTTCTGCACCTTGGAAGAAACGAATCAGTGAGCCCACATCGTGGTCACTGGAAATGGAATAGTAGGATGGAGAAAAAAGTTCAGATAGTTCAACTAGATGAATGCCAGTAACCCCATTGCATTTAATTTAAAGCCCAATTAGCAGAGGAGAAAGAGCTCAATTGAGGCTCATCCTTGTAAAAATAATGTTTCTCCATGAGGCTCTGCTGTGCTTGTACCCTGGCTATTTGCAAATGCAGCTATTTATCATGCAAAAATATTCTGTGGGTTGTTTCTGTTTAATTTCTGTGGGTTCATATTGTTCACTTGGCTGCCTTTTCAGTTCCCACACTGGCTGGTCATATGTTGCTGGACTCCGTTATGCATTTTCTGGATGTACTTGCAGAGAATTTGGAGGATGAGGGGCTTAAAATCCCTCCACTCTGCTGCTGGCTTTGATGTTATTCAGTTGTCTGAATTTCTTTTAAAACTTAGCACACGTTTCAGGAAGTCAGAGGAGTTTCCCTCCTGACTGTGATAAGGTTGGACATCTTCAGTTTAGCCGACAAATGAAGAACAAGATCCCACTTTTGAGCCTTTGAAGCTAGAAAAACTCATACGAGAAACAAAGCCTGCCTTTTTTTTTTAACTTTCAGATTGGTTTCCAATGAAAATGCCCCCAGGCTGTGTGCTTCTCTGCCTGTCGGTCTATCCATCCCTCCCTTCTAACTTTTGTGCCAGTCAGTAAATTCCAACCAAATGTAACTAAAGGAATGGGGTTGCATGGATGTTAAATTCCCACAAACCTCACGGAAACAGTCGAGTAGATACGGGAGAGAAATTCTACTAATGCCCCTTCAAGGAAAAAGGTGTAGTACAACCTTACCCCCTTCCTAACACAGAGGAGAGCTGTTTAAAATGAACTTGCACCTCATTAAAGGAGAAGGAATCCAACCACAGAAGACAAAGCCATAGCAAACCAGGCCGTGTTCATTCAGTGGCTCAGGGAACTACTTGTTTTAACAGTGGGGATAATTAACCGTTGGAACGACTTACCAATGGTTGTGGTAGGATCTCCGTCATGGAAACACTGAAACCCAGATCTGCTATAGCTCAAACAAAAATGAATACAAGGAGGTCTTATGGGCTGCGTTTTGCAGGAGATCAAACTAGAGGTTCACAATGGTCCCTTCTGGCATAAAACTATGAGCCTGTGTGTGGCATGGTAATTTGTGTCCTTGAAATGCTGCTGTACTGGCATCTGGGAAGTCAAATGAGTGCTGCAACCCTCCAGAGAAACCCATAGGCATCAGCATTAGCCCAGCAACAGGGATCTGCCCAGTGCAGACAGTTACACAATGGTCCTGTTGTGCCCCACAAATGGGTTTGTCTGGGGCAGCAGCAGGTGAAATCCCAGCCCCAGTGACCAATCTCTGAAGAGCTCCAAAAAGCTGAGAATCCCTCAAACATCTCCCCATTTTTCATCTCTGTTGGTGGCAGTATGAGATGTTGCCCTTAACTTTTTTGCTGCATGGGGCTCCATGGGCATATCTCTGTAGGACTAGATTAGCTTGGTGCGCAACTAGATGTGTTCACAGATGTGACTCCTTGCATAGGAAGCAGATATTACCTCCTTACCCTGCTTATCAGGTCCATATTAAACACTTCTCCTGAGGGACAGTTAGCTGTAGACATATAAGTTTTACAGTTATGTTGCCCTTCTGCATTCTTGATCTGTCATAGAATCATGGAATGGTTCGAGTTGGAAGGGACCTTAAAGACCATCCAGTTCCAACCCCCATGCCATGGGCAGGGACACCTCCCACCAGATCGGGTTGCTCCAAGCCCCGTCCAACCTGGCCTTGAACGCCTCCAAGGATGGGACAGCCACAGCTTCTCTGGGCAACCTGGGCCAGGCTCTCACCACCCTCACAGCAAAGAATTTCTTCCTAATATCTAATCTAAATCTCCCCTCTTCCAGTCTGAAACTATTCCCCCTCATCCCATCGCTCCACTCCTGGAAAAAGAGTCCCTCCCTTTCGTCTGTAGTTAGGTCTACTCTGTGTCTTCATCATCGGTCAGTCTGCTTGCTCTTTTGCATATGGAAATATGGAAAGGCATCCTACTAATACTTCTCTCAGCCTGAGGAGATCTTTATCTTGGGTGGGCTGCAAAAGACAAATGTAAATTAATTTCACTCTGCTCCCTGGACCCTGAAATAAGTTTGAGAGGTTTATGAGGCCATGAAAATGACCCATATCACTGTAGGGAGTTTTAAAAAAAAGATGATGTGAAAAATACTGAGAGTTGTCTGTGGTCCATACCTCAGAATGCCTGGTAAGCACTGCCTTATATATTGGTATCTTACCCAGTCATCAGGTGTCTGCTGGGCTAGATCCCACCAAACACTGGGTCTTTCCTGTGGAACTCACCCCCTTCCACAGGACAAGCTCTCCCAGGAGGAACTTCATACACAGCATGACCAGGTCACCCTGTGCCACAACTCCTTGACTCATCTTGGGGAAACCGTTGACTAAACAATATCATCATCTGGAGCTTTTTTTTTAAGAGTTATCCTTTCTTTGTTGTTTTTTTCCAGGTAAATTTTATTCTTTTTATCAACATTATCAGAGTCCTAGCAACCAAGCTACGAGAGACGAATGCAGGGAGGTGTGACTCAAGACAACAGTACAGGTGAGTCACGTACCCTCTCCACTTTTGGGGAGATGTCCAAGTCCCTGTTTCACTTTCTTGAGCACGGAGGGACTCCAGGGTGACTTGTTCACAGTGTCTACACTGTAGACCCCTAAAATAAGGTGAGGAGAATGCCATCTTCCAAGTCTGATAATGCAGAATGAATCAATGGCAGTTTAAACATCTCCTAAACCTTTCGAATCCAACCTGGGGGACCTGCCTCATAGGTTAAAGAGAGGAATTCGGTGTCTTCAGCCAGTTTGGAAGTGATTGTGCTGGCCTTGAACCAAGAGCCCAAAAATAAAAACACTGCTTATGCTGTTGAAGCCCCTAAAACTTATACCAATTTATTTATTTCTATTTATTTCCCTCCTGTGCTTTGTAAAACTCGGTCTATTTGTTCAATCTGCCCTTCAGTGGGGTGTTTGAGCGCTTGTGCTGAAATGAAAAAAGTTTCCTGACTCTCTGCTGGAAATCTGCCTTTCCTTGTTTGTTTTGTTTTCCTTTGTCCTGCCAGCTCTTCTCTCTTGATAATTTAGGATATTTGTAGCATGGTCAAACTGGATGGAAAAAGCAGATTGCTGAGACACCTCGGCTGCTTGAGAGCTCCTGAGGCTTCTCATAATCTTCTGAGCTGGACTGACCAGCATGACACATGCAGAGGGGGAAGAGCAGAATGATTCGGGTTGCAAACCATGAGCTCATTGCTACCATCTCACTCTCCAAACACAAGATGTTTCATTTGAAGCAGGAATGAGATTTGGCAGGAAAACACCTCTCTATTTTTCTTCGCTGCCCTGTCAGGGTTCTGATTTATCTATTTGTTTATTTCTCCCTGGCTGAAGCTTGCTATTAATTATGGTTTGGATGGGGCCTTCTCCTTTTAATGTGTTAAATTCCCTCAGTGGTTTCCAGTTGCTGGACAGAGGAGGTACCAGGTCTTTCTGGTAGTGATGTCTGGCCCTTCTCAATAATTGCCTGCACTTGGTAACTTGCTGTAACTCTTGGCAGAAGCTTTAATCCTTCAATTAGCATCACTTCCAGGCAAGGCTGGTTCCCTCAGGAGCAAACCCAGCCAAGTACTCGGAGTTGTATTGTACCTTCCCCCAGCCCCTAACATTGGTCTTATACTGAGATGGAGCTTCTTTAAATAGGAGATTTCCAGGTGACACTGCAGTCCAAAGCACCTCCTAAGAGTGTTCAATTCCTTCTTGAAGAGCACAGATTTAGATTAGACCTCAGGAAGAAATTTTTCACTACGAGGGTGGTGAGACCCTGGTCCAGGTTGCCCAAAAGCTTTGGCTGCCCCATTCCTGGAGATGTTCAAGGCCAGGTTGGTTGAGGCTTTGAGCAACCTGGTCTGGTGGGAGTGTCCCTGCCCAGGGCAGGGGGTGGGACTGGGTGGTCTTTAAGGTCCCTTACAACCTAAATGATTACCCCACAGTGCACTGTCCTCCTCCCCTCGGTATCTAGAACAATTCTGCTCACAGATGCACTTCTCTCTCCACCAGCCCTGCTCATTGCACAGGAGGCACTAACCCAGGGTGGACTTTCATGTCTTGCCTCAATAAGCAGGCAGAATCACAGAATCACAGAATGGTTGAGGTTGGAAGGGACCTCTGAAGGTCATCTAGTCCAACTCTTCCTGATCAAGCAGTGTCAGCCACTGCAGGTTGTGTAGGACCACATCAAGTCATTCAAAGCAGAACCATCCTTTAGAGACAAGGGAATTTAGTGTCAGTCAGAGGCTGAGGGCTGGAAGCAGCAGCAGCACACTTGTCTTTCCAGTCACCCTTCCACCCTCTATCCATGACCTCACCCAAAGCTGGCGATAGTCTGAGGCTGAAAAAAACATCTCAACATCTTCATCTCCAGTACCTACAGCAGCATGACATGGGGGCATGCATGTGGAGAGGGTTAGACTGGCACATCAAGCTATGCTGGTAGATGGACTGGGTTGGGTCACGTGCCTTAAGAGAAGGAACAGTTTGAAATTGCAGGTGGACACGATGCCTGTGTAAACATAAGAGAGCCAAGATCAACCAAGAGGGCATGTGAGCAAGAAAGAAATTACATATGACTTGTGTCCAAGGTATGAGGTGGACGAGCCTGGTGGGGAGGTTCATTCCATCCGCTAATTTCCTCTGTGTCTTTCTCTTTCCTTCCTGCTGCAGGAAGCTGCTGAAATCTACCCTCGTCCTTATGCCTCTGTTCGGCGTTCACTATATTGTTTTCATGGCTATGCCATACACAGATGTGTCAGGGATTCTTTGGCAAGTTCAAATGCACTATGAAATGCTGTTCAACTCTTTCCAGGTATTGTAACCATTAAACTATGGGGGCAAACTATGAGACTTTCAATGAGGACAGGAGGGAAATGAGAGTGGAAGGTGTTGTCTTTGGAAGCAGGGCTGTTTTTACAATACACCAGATTTCATTCACAAGGTGATTTGACAGTATTTTAGCAGCAGGTATGTCCTATATTTGCAAAACACAGCATATAGGAGCTTAGTGTGTCCAACAAAAAATGTTCCTGTTGAAAGATAACTTGCCCCACAAAATAAATCCCTTTAGATCCAGATTAGACATAAACTGGTAGAGATCCACAGAGACATGTTTTTCCACATTGGCTTCCAATTTGCTTGTCCCAAGTTGTCTTTCAGTCCTGTGAATGGATTCCTCAGTTCTAGGTTTGGGCAAAAATCAGATTCAGTTCCAGTACTGGTCCTCTATAAGACACAGTAGCAGCAAAAATACACAACTCTTTACAAGCAGAGCAGTGTTTGACCATCACTGCACACCCTCCCCTGAGAGATTAACTTCTGGCTCGCATGTTACTACCTATCCTCATGGTTGACCAGTGTGGATGATGAAAAATGGACAGTGGGTCTGTCCAGAAGACAGTTTAGGGAAACTGTAAGGGAGAAGGGGACCAAGCACACGATCATGTGCTCTCACAATTCCTGTTGGGTGCAGATGGGACAAAATAGTGGGTGACATCAGCAAGACCTCAGTAAACTATTGGCCAACTAAAAGATGTGGATGGTTTGCTCACATCTGAATTCCTTTGCTGATCCCACTCAGCCAGTTCTGCTCCACATATGGGTTGCCCCACTTGCAACCAGGGCTGGAAAGGTCCCATCAGGGCCCTTTTCCACCCCTCCCATCCTGCAACAGGATCAGCTCTGTGTAAAACACTGGAAATGTTTATCCAATACGTTCATAAACACCTCCAGTGAGGTAGACCCCACCACCTACCCATGCACCCATCACCTTCTCAGAAACTTTGCAAAAGATCTGGGGGTGAAAATGGACTTATTAGCTAAACTATGACCCAGATGGCTTATATAGCCTACCTACTTTGTCAATGGTCCACAGGGAAACAGCTGTGTTTATCCATCTCTCATACACTACTCAACAATGCAAGGTTTCTTATGCATGTTACATACAGAGTATTATGAAAATCATTGATTTCAGAGGAACACAGGACACTAGGTAGTGCCATCAGGAAAGAGATACCCACTTGCACAAGATTAAGGTTAATACGTTGTTTCTTCTTCCTTCTAGGGATTTTTTGTTGCCATCATATACTGTTTTTGCAATGGAGAGGTAAGTCACCGGTTTCTTAATTATTTCCCTCTTTTGTCAGGTTAGTTCCACACACAGATGGGAAAGTGGATGCACACCAGCATGTCCTCACTTATTCTAGAGACGCAACCCTTTTTTTGCACTCAGTGGAAGATCTGTCAGTCCACATAGAAAGTTCATACCCTCGGTTTGGGTCATGTAAGACATGCAGGTCAATATGTCACCAATAAATGAGCTACTGGAAGTAGCTAATGGAGAAGAAAAATGTTTTTTTTTCTTTCCTTTTCCCAGCACAAGCGCTGTTTAGTGCTGCTTAATTTCAGATCTGTGGCAGGAAGAAAAGTAGACTGATAGAGTAGCTGCCTAACAAGCAAGCTCTTTTGATTTTCTAGGCTTTTTTGACCTTTGTTTCTATTTCCAGAGTGATATGATTTAATGTCTTTGTTTCCATTCATTCCTTCTATGGCTGCAGATTAAGTAACTAGATGGTCAGAGGATGCACATCAGGAAAGAATAGAGCTACTCTCATAAGGCTGGTTCAGCCTAAGTTTATGGACTTTAGGGGAAAATGTAACTTAAAATATGCTGCTTATGTTCTACAGAATAAAAGCAAGATGAAATCCACACCATAAGGGGACTTGATTAACGTCAGCCATGTAAAAGTGACACAGCTGTCAGGGAACTTCTTCAGACACCTCTGAAGGTGGTTAATCCCACTTATATTTGAAGCTCATGGTACATTGAGATGTCTCACTCCTGAGTGTGCTGCTCAGTCTCTCTTAATCATAGGATGGTTTGGGTTGGAAGGGACTTTAAGATCATCTGTTCCAACCCCCTGCCGTGGTCAGGGACACCTTCCACCAGACCAGGTTGCTCAAAGCCCCATCCAGCCTGGCCTTGAACACCTCCAGGGATGGGGCGTCCACAACTTCTCCCTGGGAAAGAGCTAACCCATATTTTCAGTTAGATGTTTTCAGGCATTCCAGCTTCCCAATATCAAATATTTCATTTGGAAAGGGTAGATTTAATGTAAATTTACTGTTCCCTCCAATTTCACACTCCAAACAGTTTTTCTCCCATTCTATCTGGATACTGCTGCCTTCTGATGACTCTCTGCTCCTTTCTCCTCCCACTCATGTTTTTTTTCCCCCTTTTCTTTCAGGTCCAAGCAGAAATAAAGAAGTCATGGAGCAGGTGGACTTTAGCACTTGACTTTAAAAGGAAAGCACGAAGTGGGAGCACAACCTACAGTTATGGACCAATGGTTTCCCACACCAGCATCACAAATGTAGCCACAAGAGGGGCACTTGCCCTCCATCTCAATACGAGACTTATACCAGGGACCCTCAATGGACACCGGAATTTGCCAGGTTATGTAAAAAATGGCTCCATTTCTGAAAACTCCATGCCTTCTTCTGGACCAGAGCAGTACAACAAAGACGAGGAATACCTGAATGGCTCTGGGCTTTACGATGGAGACAGACCCACAGTACTTGTTGAAGAAGAAAGAGAGACGGTGATGTAAAGCGAGGAGGAGAACAAAAGAAGCAAAAGGATGAAAAAGGTTCCTGGAGAGCATTTAGTGGGCAAAAGAATATCGGGCCACACATCGGATGCCGAGGGTTTCCATACAGTTTCTCTGTTCTGTGGAAAGAGAGGTTAAGTTATATGGGAAAAAAAAAAAAGCCAGCCACCAACGTGGCCAGCTGTCGATCACATACATATACTCAGTGATCTACGTCTCCCTGGTGTTGACGGAGGCAGGGTTATCCAGACCCACCAGCCTTGCTCCCTGCCGAACAACAGAGATACTGCGAGTTCGCGAGGGAGGGTTGCAAAGCAGCATGTGGTCCTTGGACCTCTTGGAGAGCGTGGGCAGCTGAGGAGGACGGGAGTCTCACTCAGTCTCGCAGGGAGTGTACAGTGCCACCTTCTTGCGAGGGTACAAGCCACCCTGGGCATCAGCCTCTTCGGTTTGATTTGCTGTTTCCCTGTAAAGTCTGTCTGGTAACACACACAACACTGATCAAGACCCCTTGGGGGTCATAGCTTGCCTGATCTTGCAGACAAGTGCTTAACGTGGACGGCTCGGTACAACCTGTTGCATGTTCTTCCCTTGGGCAATCTCACTCCTTGGCAAAATGCTTCTCTGGGGTGGGTGGGTTTAACAGCTCATGGCTGCTGGATGCAGGCAGAAAACTCTATTCTCCTTTCCCTGACCCGAGTCCCAGTAGCAAGCCAGAAACCAGTGCAATTTTAGGATGGAAAATGTGGTTATCAGAACGTGTGACATTTTTATTCTTCCAGATGCAGCAGTGGAGAGGGGCCCACCAAGTGGGTTGGGGCAGGGCGAGGGATTTTCATATCTTGGGTACGTGTGCCTGTGCATGTGTGTGGCTAAAATCAGTTCAGAGGGCAGTTAACTCAGCCCTCCCTTTTTGTAGATGCTCATGGAAAGAGGTTTCAGTCATTTTTTAATTTTTTTAATTGCTTCTCATTCTCTTCTCTGATTTTCTGCTTTTGACTCATCCAAACCCTCATGAGGAGAGAGACTTCATCCACAGTCTTGTCTGTATCACCCAGAAGAACAAACTGCTGGATACAGCCAGACAAACCTACCTTCATGAGATCCAAAGGCAAAATTTGCTGGATAAAAACACGGGGAATGTTTGTGGATGGTCTCCCTTTGAACATCTTCTGAACTTTCCTGTTCTTTGTGGTTTGGTCACACACTCTTAGCTGATGTAAACAAGCATAACTTCCTACCAAAGTCATTGAGTTTGCCCAGAGATGTTCAGATGAGGAAATGTTATTGTGTTGGGGGAGAGAGAGACCAGGGAGATTTTGGCACCGTGCAGAGTTTCCCTTGCTGGTGGTTTTCCACACGGTGTGCTGAAAGGTTGTTTTCTGACACAACTCGTCAACGAAGAGGTACCACCATTGTTGGCCAACAGTGCACTGTGGCGGGGTCTTCTCACACCAGCTGAGCACCCAGCAAAGGGTCTCTGCCAGGTTCCAAGCATGATTCAGAATTGCCCGGAAGTGGGAAATTAGGAACAGCGACCAAACTTCCTATTGCAGTGCGTGTTTCCCCAAAGGAATGACTCTGGATGAGCCTGGACCCTCTCTTCAGCCCCTGTCGTAACATCACTAGTCCCTTGCTGCAAACTAAGAGCCAGCTCCTCATGGTGCTTTTTTTTCTTATTTCTTTTTTTTTTTCCTCTTGGCAAGTTTCCAGGATCTGAAGCATTTTGACCTCACTTGGCTGTTACTGAAATGGGATAGGAAAGAGAGATTGGGCAAGTCTGAAGTTTCTATGATTCTATAAAGTTTGCAGAAGTACTTTAAGATGTAGATGGGGCCAATGGGATAGTCTACTCTCTATCCTGATCTAGATACAGCTTCTGAGTCACATCAACCAACACTTCTGAGATGCATCCAGTTGAGGGCAAATTAAGGGCTAACTTCCCCAAAACTCTGAAGGAGGTCAGGAAGAGTAGTTGGGATCTGCACTCTGCATCCCACATCTTCTTTAAACAACCTCTCAGGTTAGAGCCTGATCCAAAGCCCAGTGAAGTCAAGGAGAAAACCTTCCCCCTTCAACTTCTCTGAGGTTTGGATTCAGACCTGGTAGGGGATGTGGTGTCTGAGATGCTGTCCTCTGTCAGGGACTGAAGCATCTCTCCACCAATGGCAGACACACACCAGCAGTTCTTTAAAAGCCAGTATTTATTTGTGATGTTCTTTTCTTGTTTTGCCTCATTAGAGTAAGTCAAAACTCATCATAACCATTTACCACGAAATGGCAGCTGTTGAAATGTCAGGTTTTCAAAGAATACTCTTTTTTTAATGCTCTCTTCTTATTGTTGTTGTTGTTATTCATACAACAATAATAACAATGGTATTACAGAGAACTTAAATAATCTTGCAAGAGGAGTCGACTCTAGCGAAAGTTTGGAATGGAGAAATAACCAGCTCTGCAGAAATCTAGGGCAGCCCAGCTACGGTCACTGCTTGCCTTTTCCTCGTAGATGCTGGTGTGGCTTCTGGAGGCAATCAAAGGGGGCAGAAGTTACTAACAGTTGGCTGTCAGACCATGTACAGCTCTGTGTTATTTAGCATCCCTTGTGGCTGAGCCACCGATGAGAGAGAAGAGCACTGAATATGCTGGCTCTGGCTTTCCACCCTTCCAGAAGTACGTTGTGCTTAAATCCTGCCAAGTAGATGCGATGACCCTCCTGATTTTCTCTCTCAAAAAAAAATTCTTAGTATCATTTCGCTGCTGGAACAAATCAGGAAAAAAAGACCAAAAAACCCCCATTAGTGACTCACTATTTACTTGTGTTTATTACTGAGAACTCAAGATTAATAACATGTTTGACAATCACTTAGCGAAGTTCAAGGAATTAGCAAAAGCCATGAAATTATTTATAAACAAATACAACACCCCTCATAAAAGGCAGCCCTCACTGAAATGCATTCATCACTGGATTATTTAGAATAAATGCCTAAAATCATTTGTTAAACATAGATAAATATTGCATGCACAAGAGATTTTCAGGGAAAAAAATCTTTTCTTAATCCTTTTGACTACAAATCATACATAAGAGTGGGGGTTTTTTCTGGGTGTTCATGTGCATGCACAATATTCATGCAAAAAATGGGAAAATGCTGATAAACCAAAACAGGGAAATAACTCTGCTATTAGGGCACGGCAGACTTTAGATTTATCAAAGCCTTTTCCTGTCTTTCCTGGGCTGATCACAAACTCCTGATTGAGTGTAGAGGCCATGATCTATTGGCTAGAGATCCAAGGATCACTGATTTTAGTGAGGAAGCCATCAGAGCTGTGATGTTTAAGAACAGAGAAGAAAGCACAATTTATGGTTGTGATTTGCCCTGGAAAGGCAAGCACAGTGCTCCTGCTGGGCTTAGTCAAAGCCTCTAGATTCAGGGTGGGGTCTTCTTCACTTCTTCCATCACCAGGAGATGCTGGTATTTCTCAAGGACTCCCATCCAAAAGTCTGAGTCCACCTGGGGTGACAATCCCTTTCCCGTCTGATTTACTTGCACAGACATAACCCCTATGGCCACAGAAAACAGAAACGTGGTGAGGTGAGGATGCATTTGTCTGTAGTTCATCTGGTGACCACTGCAAACCCCACAGGCAGGACAGGGTTTGTGCCCATCCTGGTTCAGGTCCAACATGGGATGGTGGAGCAGAGAGCAGGTTGCTTTGGAGCTGAGGTGCAGTAAACACACGGGCAAAGGGATCTGCTCAAGTTGACATCTAGCAGGAGGCAAAGGTCCAAAGGAGCTGGTTGTCTGCACTTTTCTAGTATTTCCTCCTCCATGGTGTCGTCTTGGTGTCTCTTTTCTTCCCATCCTGTAGAGCATCTGGCAACACTCAGGAATCTCCTAGAGCCTCTCACTTCTCTAAGCCTGCTGGGCTGGCCCAGGCCAAGGTGGGCACTGCAATATCCCAGCTGACTGACTCAAGTGGGGAGGAATCTCCTTGCTCACCTCTTGGATGGGTGTCCTTTCCTCCAGTTCCACAGAGATGCTGGGCTTGGGCAGGGAATCTCACCCCCTGGCAGCTTCGTCTCTTGGTACCAGCCCAGTATCTCTTCTATTCCCATCAACAGCAGCTCAGTCTACTTTTCCTCTCGAGTCCTTCCTACTTAATCTACCTCTTTTCCCGATGGACACAGAGCTCTTAAACATTCCTCAGCCTTGTGTTTCTTAGGGATAACTTTTGGCAGGAGCTTTTTCATTTCTGCTTCATCTGGGTATGTGCAGACAAGTGTTTTTATACCTTCAGTATACTGCTTGGTCTTGGTTCAGATGAGATCATGTCTTGTCCTATTCCTCACCATTCCTCAACTCTGCTTCTTCTTGTCTGATACGTATAAGAGCCAAACCAGCTGACAAAGATCTCCCAAAATCGGACTCTTCAGCCAAGAATTGGCTTCATTTATGTTTATGGGCAATTGGCTGAAGGTCGTAGAACATCCGCAGTGGTAAGAATTTTCCAGTTTTTAAACTGAAAATACATTAAGAGGGAAGATCTCCAATTTTTATTCCTGTTTATTGTTTTGACAAACTCAAAGGCTGCATTAAAAGTTTTTAAATTTCAGGTTCCGATGTTTCAATAAGTTAAGAAACCTCAGTTATAGGTTGGGTTTTTTTGCTTTTTCACTGGCTGATTTTTCTGCACACTTTCCACCTAGAATTCATTGAAAGCTTCAAGCAGAATTACCGATGATGAGGAGGGTGATCCTTTAACTCAACTGAATCTCTCACTATGGTCAATGACTCTTTCACCTGAGATAGCACTGCATGAAATGAGAGAAAGCACTTTAAGAGTTGACCTTTACAAGAGGTTGTATGAACCTGTGAAGTTTTATTCTTGCTTCTTTTTGGTGTATGTGGTTTTTTCCACCTGTTGGTGCCCATGAGTTTGCTGAAGACCAGACTGTGCTCTTGTCATGGAAAGTTACGCAGCAGTAACGTGGTTCACATCCTTTCTTTACAATCTTATCTGAATTTGATGACATTTCAGCTGTAACAGGAAGCCAAAAAATATCTGGGGCAGTACTTTCCAAACCTGGGGGCTCATCAACTCTACATCTTATGTCACAAATTGGCATTGCATTGATGGCTGCAGGTTGTAAACTGCTTAGCAGGAGAGAAAGATTTGTTTTAAGGCCGTGAGCAGGTTATTCTAGGTCTTCACCATGTCACTTCCCTGTTGACAGCACCTGATAGATAAAAGATCACGTTGCATCCTCCGGCAGGTCTAGGAGAATTGGCTTTTTTCAACAAGCTTCATGCTGGAACAGGTTTGCTGTTTGATTCTTATATTATTATTATTATTACTGCTATAGCTGATGGGCTGCCATGTTCCACAGAGTAAAGAGAGGACATATATGATATGCCTGGCCAGCTACAGAGCTTTTCAAGCATCCAGTGTGATTCTTCAGACAGATTTTATATCTCATTCCTCTAGGGTGTCTTGAAATGAGAAAAAATATTAAATTGTACAGGAAATGAGTTTGTGAAATACTCTATAAATAAATTTCCATCATGATTGGCCATGGCTGTCTGGATTTGCCTGGAAAACATAATGGTTCATAAGCTGTAAACGTAAAATAAAGAGCATGTCCATCTCTGCGGACACTCATTGGAAGGCAATTCTCCTGGTTTTGCACATGGAAGTGAAAGGCTGAACCTGCTGGACAGCCAATACAGTTCGCCCAAAGGAACATTTTGTTTTGAGGCAGCAAATCCTGCCATCTGCATAAAAATTATTGGGCTTATCCTGCTCCACCCAATCTATTTTTGTGGCCTCTCATAAAATCAAAACTCAAGCTCAGCTCTTAGTTAAAGGTAGGAGAGGAAAAGAAAGCAGAGGTAAGTTGTTGCAAAGAAACATGATCAGCTGGAGAATATTAAAACATAACTCCATAGCTGTGATTCTAAAAAACATCATCCAGGAAATGCAGATTGAATTTGGTTTTATTAAGGAAAAAGATAAAAGGGAAAAGAAAAGAAAAAAAAAATGCAGGTTGGCATTTTTCTTTTCCCCAAAAAACATTCAGTTGGCCAGAAAGTTCGAGCCAGAAGGCTGGTCTCCTTGATGTTTCCATGTGCTCCTTGGCTTCTCCATAGGAAATCTCCCCCAGGCCACTGTGGATGAGTTGGGATGGAGATGATAGAAACATGGACATGCAGCTCAGAATCCACCTTGGCCTATGACCAGCTACTGGTCCTTTAAAGCTCAGAGACATCAAGCAATCTTGTGCTGAAACAGAAATATTGTTGATGTGCTTTATTTAGTGGTCAACCCCAAATTAATTTGCTGTCTCTCTATCAAATCTTGTAAGAGGCAAAGGGTGTCCTTGTCAGCGTGCTTCTTTACTCAGTGCTAACAGACATCTTCAGTGGCTACCCTGTGGTCTGTAGGTGGTTTAGGAGATTTTAGAGTAGGTATCTTCTACTGAGAGCCCAGGGGCTGAAGCTGGGACTGAGACATGAACTTTTGACAGTGGTAGAAGACTCCCATGTACCTACTTCACTTGTAGGTCAAGGCTGAGTGGTGGACCAGCAACCACTGCAGATCTTTGAGGCTGTTTGTCACTAGCAGGTAGAGAAGCTCACAAAAAGGACACCAGGAGGATGGACAACTTTACCCTCTATACTGATCCCAAATTCAGGTGTGTTGGTGTCCTCCTCTGCACTTCATTCCTTTTTTCCAAACTGGTCCTACAAAGCAACCCCCAAAAACTTATTTAAAGAACTTGGTTAAGCATTTAATTTTCCATTTTAACTGGCTTTTCTTACGTGGGTAGAAGCCAATCTCATCTGTTTCAAAACCAATCCAGAGCATCAGGATGCAAACATGATTTGCTGAGATCAGCTGCATGGTCTTGTAGTCTCATCGCACCCATCACACTGGGCTCAGAGCACGGGTCTCCCAGCAGAGGTAGAAGGTTGCTCTGCCAAAATTGTCTTTCACTCTATGTGGATTTATAAGCAAAGGGCACAGAGAGCAATAAAAAGGTTCACTGTCTTTATGCCACACTTAAAAAGGGTTATAAACAATAAAATAGTAATTATAAGTTATCTTTTATTTTTTTTTTATCATCAGATTCTGTTGAGTCTTCTGATGGTTTCTGTGCAGTGTCTGGCTTCTCCTGAGCCAACAGGGTTCTGTGGTGGACAGAAGAGCTATAAAGAGTGGACAGAGTCATTTGAAGCCTGTCTCTGGGGCAGGACAGTTAGAAACAGACCTGATGTTGACTGTATATTCATTGGCAGAAGGCAGGAGCTACTCCACCGAAGTTAATCGAGTTAACTCAGTCTAATGCCAAGGCAAAACAGATCTGAATCTAGACCACAGTTCAGGACTCATGTACAATTTGCATAATGGAATTAAAATAAAGCTTCCAACTCTAGCTACAGAAATACTCTGCTGAGAATTAAAGACCATGCTTGCTGTTTGGGATTAAATAAAAGGACACCCAAGGCATCAGCTGTCACATAAAACAATCCAGTTTTGTCAGTTCCTGAGCCACACTCAGCTGTTTCAATTGGTAGGGATTATTCTTCACCACTTCTTTCTTTTCTTTTCTATTCTATTTGCATGTGAACTCAGATCCTCCAAGTTTTCATACTGTCTTCCAGGTTCAAGCTAGTCCCGCAGTATACAAAGTTCAAGATAATATCAACATTTTGTCATGACTTGGGAGGCAAGTGGGGAAAAGTATGCCACAGGGGAGCATTAAAAGAAACATCAAATAAGGTTCCCCTGAAACCTTTCCCACGGACCAGGGAAAGGTCTGCAAACCTTGGCACAACCTTTCATCCTCTGACTGAACTCGCTCGTGTTTTGCTCATAGAAGATCTTTAGCCATTCGGTATGACCTGCAAAGCTCACACATCTTCCCACTGGCTTCAGAGGGCTTGGGGTTAGAGATGTCACACTGCTATTTAAATATTCTTGTTTAATTTAAGTTTAATATTCTGATCTGCTCAGGTGGTTTCTGCATCCTTCTCTAGGTTGGTGCGTTAGTGCTGCTTCGGGGCACACTTGCAGAACTGCCCCTTGAACTGCCTTTGCATCTGTGGCATGTTGTAATTACTGCACCCTTCTGGGGCCATACCCTCTCTGACCATGTCTCGTGGTGGCATTCGGTACCGACAGGCAACGATGCCGCTTTGCAAGGGAGCCAAAGGCAGCGTTTGCAAGAACAGAGTGCAACAAACTTGGGCCTAATTCAGAATAGATTTGCAAAGACTCCAGCGAGGCAGGGCAGGGCTGGAAATCAGATCAGCGTCTGGCAGGGGCCATGAACAAAAGAAAAAATTATGGAAGAGCTGACCCAGATGATCATAAGTAATTAGGAAGTCTTACAAATCTGGTTTCTTTTTGTGCAGACCTCCCTATCCAGCACAGATCTGACAGAAGTAGACTCTATTGCACAATTACATTTTCTCCTCAACAAGGGATGTCTTGAGAGAGCAAAAGGGGGGCACATAACAAAATCAGTAAAACTTTCTCTTCTTCTTCACCCTCACTGGCACTTTTCCCTTCTCTTTTTTCACCTGAAAAAAAGGGGTACATTAGGATAACCTCAACATGAGAACCTGGAATTCAGACCCATTTCTCCTGGGTCCCACAAAGTAACTTCTCCCTGTGAACGTAGCAATTGTTTCCCTGAGACATTAACTAAGGATTTTGATGGTGTTTGATTATCTTCCTCAGACTGATGGTTAATGATCCCGGGCCAGCGATGTAGTGTGCAACAGCACAGACGTGCTGGCATTAATTTGGGCGAAATTCCTGACCCCATGAAAAACAACACCAAAATGTCTGTTGATTTCCGTGGAGTGGGTTTCACCCATAAATTCTGAACTAGAAAACAATAATGATTCAAACAAATTACCTCCCGTGTCCCCAAAACCTTACTTGCCACCTATATTTTAGGGTGTCCTTTTGCTTTAGAGCAATACAAGACTTGAAAGCAGAGATCAAGAGGTAAAAGAGTGGCAGTCTTCTCTCCTGAAATGCTTCCCAAGTGACAACATCAGGCTTTTGTATGAGTGTCAGCTTCTACGTGTGGGGATTTAGGATGCGGTAGATATTTGGCTAGAAAAAGACATGGGATTAAAATGTTTGAGATAGACAGGATGAGCGTGCACTGGGTTTCCAAAATGCCTGAGCCTACATCCTCTGAAATAGAGATACAATATCCACTTGAAAGATGCTTAAAACAAGCTTAAACGAAGAGTGTTCTCCAAATAGGCAGACCTCAGGTGCCTAAAACAGAAGACAAAACAATGACTTCACCAGAGAAGCAGCATCTATTTAAAAAGCATGAGCAAACCAAGGCATAAAATATCTGCTCCTTTAACTGTGCTCCCACTACTGCTCTTCTCCTAAGCCAGTGAGAGTTCTAGAAAGAAAATGAGTTACACTGACACCATCCATCAGACATTGCTTGTATGGCAGGACTTCCAACAGAAAACCGAAGATATGTTATCTTGCCGTGGCCCCAGTTTTGGCCAATTGCTTTGCTATACTGACAGGCAGAGGTCCTTAGTTAGCTCTATGAAAAGCAGACAGCCATAATGTAAACAAAGTTTCTGTTTATTCTGAAGTCAGAAAAGTCATTCTTCCAAGGGAACAATAAATGTGGGATTATTTACTTGTCTTTAAGAACACTGTTATTCCCAAAACAGGCTGGCTACTTCTCACTTCTCTTGGTCAGTTCCTTTTGGAAACACATCTCATCAGCTTCAGCTAATTCATCACTGCAGTTTGACAATAATCACTGACTTTCTTTCTAAGATAATCCACGCTTAAAGGCTCTGTTATATAATACGCAATAAGCCAAGAATATCTTGCAACATTTGGAAAGGTAGGGCAGTAATGTTCTGCCAGATTCCTCTCAGCATTTAAACACCATTTTTTACATGCCGAAAGTTCCTTCAATTACTAATGACTTGTGAGTTTTAGGATGCATGATTTATATCTGAGAACAATTTGGGAAGACAGTTTAGAAAAATTTGTCTGTATTTTGGGAGATATGAGCGCGAGAAATGTCACTAAAAGAAAAAGAGAGAAAAGGATCTACAATTCAAACGTGTCCTGGCCCCTTGGGAAAAGGTCAGTGTCAGTTCAGAGCCAGTTTCCTTCAGAAGATAACTCTGGAGGAGAAAGAAAAATGTTTCAGAGCCATCCCCAGAACAGATGGGTAAGTGAGTGAGTGCTTGTTCGCTTAAAGAAGCAAAAGAGAATGGTAAAGGCAAAGAAAGAGCTTACAGTTCAGTGGAAAAGAACTTCCTAAAAACACAAAAGACATAAAGCTGAAAATCTGGAAAAAAAATAAATACAGAAGGAGATCTAAAACATTCACAGGAGAGAGGAAACGGATTAGAGGGGAAGTTCAGAGCCTCAAGCAGGGCATTAAGGGTGGAACCAGAGCTATCAGCGAGCTGGAGGCAAAACACCATCCTCCATCATTCATTAGTTGAGCAAAACAACGTCTGTTCAGACCAAGCGAGCAGAGAACACGGGTCAAGAGAAGAGATTCATCAAGAGAAGGTCCTGCCAGGTTAAAGCAGAAAAAATATCAGCTGTAGTGACACGGGGCCTGTTTGGGGCCAAGGGAGAGGGATAACCAGGAGTTGCTGTTGCAGCCCCAGCCCAGGTCATGCTGACCCGGGAGATAGAGCACGGAGGGGAGTGTGCGCTGGTGCCAACATATGAACGGGTCAGCAGCAAGGACTTGGCTGCGTGAGCAGAGCAAGCACTGACCTGGTGGGAAGTTAAACCACATCTTTTCTGCAAAATCTCTGGTGGCAAAGGAGCAGCATTCAGCTTTCCAAACCCTCAGGTCAGCGCAGGGGTGGAAACTTTAATAGAATTCCAGTTGTCATTAGAAAAATAGCCATATATTAGCTTCTTTTTATTCTTGTTGGCACATGAGAAAACCCTACTGAGAGAACACGCCCTGGTTTCCCTACCTCACAAATATACACTCACATTTTCACGAAAGGTGCTACTCCAAATGTCTAAACTCTTCTAGTTGTGCATTTAATCACGTTGTTCATTTTTTGCCTAGCTAAATTGTTTTAACTCCTTCCTTTTTGATAGCTACATAATTATCCTACATATCTAAAACAGGGAAAAAAATTAAATATGTAGCAGGAAAGACATGCAAAGGTCAGTACCTCAAATCTGACTCTCTGGTATACTTCTTCCACACACAGCAACATTGCAGAACTGATTTCCCAGAGGCTCGATGGGGAAAGATTTGAAGGCTCGGATAAAAGAGGTCACCACTGAAGTCTGTAGAGTGCCTCCTCTAGTTCAAAGAAATTAAAAAAAAAAATAGAAAAAGACATGTAGCTGCTTGCAACCTACAAAGTGTGCCTGTCACCATTCTGATTAATTAATTTAGCGTTGCATTTCTAGATTGATTACAGTGAAAGGCCCAAATACACTTCATAGACACTAATATCTATAGCTTTATGACTAACTAATAATTTATTAATATTATTTCAGTACTTCAGAATGGGAAAATAAGGCATAATAAGCCTAAGAGACTACCAGCCACCCAATAAGTCTGGATGAAGGCTTAGAATAGAGCACAAATCTCTCTCACTATTCTGCTGGAGGATTCAATGCTCTGAGGGGAAGTACCTTTCGTATATGCACATTTTGACCTCTCTGAAGCTGATGGACCTGGTAGCAGCCTTTTATTAAGGTTAAAAGAAAGAGCAGCAAAAAACGCTCATTTGTTTACCAACAGAAGTTCATAACTTATCTACATGACACAGCTGATCTATCAATTAAGCTGTCTTTGATGGTTTGGCTGGGAACTGAATATACACCATAAACACTGCTCATGCCTTAGTAGACCTTTATGTGTCTGCACAAGTGACAGAAACAACCAGTGGCACGTAGAAAACAACAGAAGGAGCACCTATAAAATAAAAACATCAAAAAGTGGTAGAAAAACTGGAGAAGAAAAATGGCATTATCAATAAGGACACTGACTCCTAGGTCATTGGTACAGGTTTCTGTGAACATTCTCCATAAGCAAACACTATGGTATTCAAGAAATACCTATCACTATTTTCTTCTTCCAGTGAAAACAATCTTGCACACCAGAAATACAGGTTACAGGGCAGGAATATGTCAACAGAAGAATCAAGTTTCCCAGGAGAGAAAGGTTGAGCTGATATCTGCAATCAAACTGGAACAACTAATGTAGGTAATCACAAAACTCAACAATGGCCAGAAAATAATTAAAACAAGATGTAAACAATTGTTGGAGCCCTCTAAAAAGGAACTTGGGGAAAATTCTGTAGCTTCCCAGAAGAGACAGAAATATGACCAAGTCTTTGGGGGCAGCATGAAGTGTGTATGAGCAGACTGAAAATCCCTGCTAAAGTAAATACAATTTCCACCAGTAGATAAAAAACAACTTTAGAAATCGGCACCAAGACAAACTAAAGAGTCATGTAGCACAGTATCCTTTCTTTAACAATAACCAATATCAGAAGTTTAGGGTAAAAGTGTTTAAAAAAACCCCTATAAGGTGATTCTTCTGCCTCTGCTCTGTTGCCAGAGATTCTGGCACCCAGGTTTTTAGGGACTTCCAAATTGCACTCAGTAATGAATCAACATCATACTGAGCAACGGGGTATGATGGTTCCCAAAGCTTCCCATAAAAAAGGGAGGCATTTTTCAACTGGAATTTACCAAGATATTTCAGCTGTAACAAGGGCTTGAGGAGCTGAAAAGAAACAAACAAAAACCCCCAGTTTGCTAAATAAATGAAATGTGGACTCTTATCACCTAAAGGACTTTCACAGAGAGTGCCTTGGTGGTTCTTCCTACTCCAGCTTGTATTTGGAACACCAAACAGGAGAGAAGGTATGTGTCAGCTCAGTGGCAACATTTTGTGAAGGCATACATACCTCAGCCAATCTCACATCCCAAAAAGCTAGTTGGGCTTTTATGTGCCAGTCCAAACAAAATCACCCTGAGTATTACTGCTTCAAAAGTTGTACACAACACACCTACTGCACTGTTCATCTAAATCTGCCTGAGATGAGCCACTAGTCTGAACTAGACAGATGACAGCTTCCAGCTGGATAAAAAAAGCATGAGAAGAAGACCTTAAATAACAGGGAGAAAGTCCAAGGAGACTTGTGCAATCTCTTCTTACGCGCACTTAGATTCAGAGAAAGATTGCAAGGCATACAAGACTAACATAGTGATGCTTGCCTGAACTCAAACTTGCCTCTTAATTCAGAGAAGAAAGGCCCAGGGATCTCAGGACATGAAAGAAGTTACTGTGGTGCTCCAGCTTTCCAGTCAACAGTGTCTCAGCAGCAGAAGGGCCTGGTGTAGCCAGTAGGCTGGAAGATGGTATCCACGAGCCCTGATGGGCTGGCTCCATCCCTGGCATGCATAAAGCTAAAGGATTCTAACTTGGCTCATGGCTTTTCTGAGCTAACAGGGAAACAATGAAACTCAGATTTTTTAATTTTTTATTTTTTTAAGGAAAGAGGAGAAAAATTGGCAAACACACAAAATTCAGGAAATGGACCAGATAGAAGTGATTGTTATGAAATTTCTTTGTTTCATGGCCAAGACTGTTATATATCTCTGGCTGGCTAGACAGAGCATCATGTGTCTTCAGTGGAAGCTTCTCTTCTACCCAGGGAGCTGGACAGAGGAGAAGAAAAATTCAGGAAGGAACTGACTTGAACAAGCAGCAGGGGTCAATTCAGCCTGAAGCACAGAAACTTTACCCTAGGGAATGGTACAGGATTGCTATTCATCTTTAGGAATGGGGGGCACCCTGTCTGTTGTATTGTGTTGTCTTAAAAATGGAAAATGTCCCCAATGAGAGGAAAATGCACCTCAACAAGACCTGTAGCAACTTAAAGTGACACCCTCGGAAAAGAGCCTGTCCCATCTGGGAGGCCTGTGAAGCAAGTTTTGGATGGCTGAGCCTCCCACTGAAGTCTTTGAGCAGAACTTGCTATTTTCACTACTGTGTTCTGATGGCAAAGCAAGCGGGCTGTCAATCGGAAAGTGAGTGCAAAGAAACGTGAGTTAGCTTAAAAAGGTGTTTGCTATGAAACCCAGTGGGAGATAGAAATCTCTTACAGAGAGAAAACAGAGGGTCTCTGGAAGAATCAGGTCTACCAACATTTTCGAGAGGCAGTTTTCTGTGGAGTTTTGGCATACACAGGGTTTTGACTTTACATACAAGTTATGGAGAAGAATGTGATACAGACTTTGAGATCGCCAGGTAAAGTAACAAACTCTCCTTGGGAGATTTAGTTCCCTGCAGTAAATCAAATTCTACTCCCAGTTCTTTCTGTTCATATATTAACACCATCCTTGCACTGTAAGCACTAGCATGTGTGCTCCTTGAAAGAAATATAGAAACACAGGTACACTAATACTGGAGATGCTCCCGAGCCTTTTAAACTTTGAATTTAAAGTGGTTTGTCTGGTTTATTAGATTCTGTGAATCTAGAAATCCCACACTCGCCTTGGCACCAGCAATCTGATCATGTAGTAGTAAGGTTCAAAAGCAGTTCATCTGGTTACGTGCATCAAACCTCCCCAAAAACACTGGGAACAGCATACTCCATTCCTTTGTATAGAAAAAACACTCCAAAAAGACAGTAATATATATCACAGCACTTTCCACAGTGCTGCGTAAACTCAGGTTCTTCATAAATTCTCATATGTGATTCCTGAAAAGAGACACAGAAGTGTGGATCTTGTACAAGCCTTCCACACGGCAAAACTGAAAAAATGCTCATTTCTGCTGAAGAAGATATTTTCAGTTTATAAAAGGTTTCCCATACATTCAAACAGGGAACTTTTAGAAGAGGTATTTTGCTTGGTGTGGGCAGAGCTATGAAAAAGAACAGGCTGAATAAAGTTTGGAACACTGCTCTGAATGCCACAGGGTCATCCAAAAACATGTCATAGGACTATTTCGGATTTCTGCCACAAGAACCAAGGAGCATCATTTCAGAGACTGGAACAGTTGTACTAGAAAGAAATTATCTCCAGGAACCAAACAGAGCATAATTTGCAGGAACAATGGAAACCCATCAGAGCTACACAGAAAGACCCTTTCCATATGCTGAAAAGGTAATCAAGCAAAAAGAACTTTTGAATGAGATTTGGTCAGATCAGTGGGAGCTAGAAGGGCCTTGTAGGGAAAATAAAAAAGAAATAAAGCCCATTATAAATAAGTAAATCTCTATCTTCTCTAAATTACAGCGGAAACATGCTGTGGCATGGAGGTGAGCAGCCAGGACCAATAACACTCTGGTCTCCAAAATCTGGAAATACCCAGTTTCAGAATGTATCAAAAAGGCAGTAGGTAAGGAAGCCTTTGCAGCGCTCACTTGGAGAGATATCAAGGACACATTTTGGGAGTGGGATTGGCCTGGAAAGGCCTTGGAATGGCAAGCTTGGGAACAGACTACAGTTTTGTTACTGCAGCATTGTTATAATGCTTTCTGCCAAAGAAATGTTGGGTTACCATCTGCTTTTCCTAAGGAAAACAGCCTTCATGGCCTCCACTTGGGCTAGCTGTATAGACCAGAATGCAGTGAAGTTTATTGGGATTGCAGTCTTAGCTGAAGGCTACAACAGCTGTCAGCACGGTACAGATAGTAAGGAAAAATTACTCTTGGTGGCTGAAACAGGCTATAATATTAACTGTTATAGGACATTTGTAGAAGAAGGTCCGTAGGAGTTAAGCCCATATACAGAGAAGGAAGTAAAACCAGAATCTTGCACTCAGCCCACTGCTGTGTTTGATTCTGCCTCTCCAAATCTTCTCAAGAGCATCCTTCCAAATCCACCCCATGGAAACCATGTGACTCACTGCTTAAAGTAAACACGCTGTTTGCAGAAGCCTTTGCATTTCGCACATTAGATTGAGTGTAAAAAGATCATCACTGAGAAACTCATAAACACACGCACATTTGGAACACTGAGCTCTGTACTCACTCATGTTTCACTCTTTATATTGCTTCATTAGAGACTCACCCTCAACAGCTCTGTCTCAAACTGATGAAAACAAGCCTTTGCAATGGGAAGAATTTGCACTGAAACGCAGCCTGGGCCCATGAACTATGTCTCCGAGCTGAAGACAATTTGATAGATGGTGCACTGACCACACAGGCAGGTTCAAAAGAAATCAGTTTGGAGCTCTGGAGAATTTTGAAAGTATTTTTGATCAATGGTGTTTGGAAGTCTCAAGAACATTAATTCCATATCCAGTTTGCCAAAATGTCTACCTTAGACACAATTTATGAGCACACGTGTCAAGATATATTTAAAATCCTTTGAGACTTCCAAGTACATGAATAACACACGTATCATTACTACCTTTTTTAACATAGCATCATATAAATCAAGTGAGAGAGCCAGGCTTTCTCAACTAAGGAAAACCACTGCACTTAAAATAACAAAGGTAATACTTATTTATTAATGTACAATGTCCAAAATTCCTATTAAATTCTGTCAAGAACAGTTTAATGCGGCACACTCTCAGGAATTGAAATTAACACATACTTACTCAGAGGTTAAATCCACCACTTTGTTGTATCTGCATTTTTCATTTGTAAGCTAAAGGTGAAGTCCCTGGTTTCTCCTCTGAAAAAAGTGATGGAAACATCATCTAAATGTACCCACTGTCTTTTCACTGAGTCATTTGTCAACTATCTTATGTCCAGGTGCCATAAGGTGTTTATCTACAAAGCATTTAAGGATGGCAATTTATGAGAAGAATTTACTCATGCTCTCTGAGATGGTGGTTGTGAATCAGGAAGTTTTAGAATTCCTTGTTAGCCAGTTCATGCTCTCTGATGGGGACTGTTGTCAGCAGTAGAAAATGCTACTCAGTCTGGATGGTGGATGACAGTAGTTGAGGACACAGCAAAGAAAAAGATTGGCATTGGCATTTTCATGCTTCCAGCCAGTGGGAGAGTTACATGGTCAAAGGCTTGGGATGAGCAGTTATATTGTAAGTCAATCAGTCAGCTATTTTGAGTGTATATTAATGCATGCTGAGACTGTATCTAGAATGGACACAATGAAATTATGGTAGGACT
>JAOXNH010000012.1:996417-1008085 GCA_028566575.1 Bartramia longicauda | reverse complement strand
CTCAAAATGAAGCATTTCTCCCCCACATCTCACCTCAATCTCCCAGTTTTTGGTCCAAAACCCTTCCCCCTCCTCCTGTGGCTCCACTCCCCAAACCCCATCCCTGGAGGGATGGAAAAGCCGGTGCTGAGGGCCACCATTTGTTGTTAGAGGTGAAATGTTTTAAAGGACAGGTTGTATGAGGTAGAGCTGGCGGGAGAGGGAAACCACCTGGTGGCAGAAGAGGAAGGACAGGAGTAGCCAAGCACCGTCACCCAAACCCATCCCCTCGGCCCATCCCCGGGTTCAGAAACACTATGTTGATGTCTTGCCATCTGCATGAGCTGGGGCATGCACAAAGAGACAGATCTGCTGCTAAAACTCATTGCTTCATCCCAGCAACTTCAGGGTGACCCAGCCATGGTGGTCACCAGAAGTGATGGGGTCCGGGCATTAGCAAAAGGACTCAGCCATTCCCAGAGGTCTGCCAGGCTCTGTCTAGGGAGTCTGTTTTCAAGATATTGGCTCCTTTTTTCTAGTCTGAGGAGAAGGCAAAGGAGCTGGGGTGTGTTCTTCCCCCTCTGATGAGCGTTTTCACAGAAGTGGTTTTTAAGGCCTTGTTTTACCTCAGAAGAGGGACAAAACTGAAAAACTAAAGGACGAAACTGTGATTTCTTTCTATAGGTTGCGGGGACATTGCCTTGTGTGTGTCGTCAGGCAGGCATTTGGTTTACATTCCTCCACTTCTGCTTTCTGTATGGACCAAAGTAACAAGCGGAAAATGACAAACCACAGGTGTATGTAAAAGGGAATTAAAATAAAAAGAAACCTTTATTGATTCTCATGAAATGTTTCTTCTGTGTCTTTTCCTCAGAATGGGACTCAAAGCTTTTGAAAACCCTTCAGGGGCACCCTTAGATGGACATGGGTTAGGTATTCTTCTGGGTTTGTGAGAAAGGAGCACCATGAGCTCCTCCAGTCCATTAAGGATACAGAAAGATGGGGGTGAGCTCTTTGCAAACCCCTTGGGAAGACCTCACACTGGATGGCTTAAATACCCACTTAAGCCTGTGGTTTTCAGGAGCACTAGGAGCAAACCTGGTCAGCTCCCATCCGTGTTTCCAGCTGGGCAGCACCCTTTGGAGACATGTTAATTCAACCTTCGCCTTATGCATGGTTCACCTCTAACAGCTTCTAAATAAGAAAAATTATTTACTGAAGCTGAAATTTAAGGCTTTTTCTCCCAGAATTTGGTCATGGCATTTCTTTCGTTGCAACAGTGTTTTTCGCACAGGAAGAAGAATTGGCCAAAAGCTCTCCTTGCCTCAACACTTAGTACATCACATATACACTCTGTGGGCTCTCTACCACCACTCCAGCAGCAGTCATATTCCAGCAATACCTTCAGGAAAGCCAGCCAATGACTACAGGTGAGAACAGGGAGTAAAAAATTTCTGCTCTTTTAAATGGATGAACTTTGAATGATTGGTGCGATTTCAAAAAACGCTTTGGTCCCAGCAGCATGGAATGGGATTGCTGCTGACCAAAGGCAGTTGCACAAACACTTGCTCAAGATGGAGCTCCAGGGGTCTTGGCTGAGCTGGGCTACTGTATAAATTGGGTATCTTGATCCCATTCACTGACTTGGAATCATAGAATAATAGAATGATTTGTGTTGGAAGGGACCTCAAAGATCATTGAGTTCCAACCTTCCTGCCATGGGCAGGGACACCTCCCACTAGACCAGGTTGCTCAACATCTTCAACATCAGCATCAGATAACATCCAGGAGAGAGAATGACCACCTTGCAGAAGGTGCTCACCCTTACAGAGCTCCTCACACTCGTCCCAGGGAGATGTCTACACTGCCACTTCAGTGTGATGCCCAAGTAGGTCTCACTCCCATCCCACTCCCATTGGTTACACACAAGCAAACGTCCCCCACAGGTTCTAAACTGATCTTTGGATCTTGCTAGAGACATGCTGGGTATAATCCAAATCTTTGCTTTCAGCCAGGCTTTCTTTCATCTGAATGGAGAGGAACAGAGCACACTGCACCTCTAGGTGTCCCGGCCTCAATTCTTCCCAAGTGCAGCATGGATGACTTCAGACCCAATACAAACTGGTAAATGAATGACCATGTGGATAACAGTTACTTAGACGATCAAGTTCAGTAAGTTTGAGCCTTCCCCTCATCTCACGTTAAGACTGAGTGTTTCCCATATCATTGTCATTAACTTTCACTGGAGTAAAAGGGTGCGTGGCATCTCTCTGGCCGTGGCCCTAAACGTCAGCTGGAGAATACAGCAGAAAATTGCAGAACAAAAATAAAGCAGTGGCAAGAAACAAACTGGACAAATCATCCTTTTCTCCTTCCCTAGTCCCAAAGCAATGGGCCTTCTGGCTCTATTGTTCAACTGTGGTGGCAGTGGCTATTTTGAAGGATGCTCTCATGCCACCTGATACCCTCACGGTATCAGTGTCATGGGAGGGGTGCTCCTCATTGCATTCACAGCTGTGCGATGCCTTCATCCCGCACGGCACAAACAATGCGGGGTGGTTCCCTGGAGCGCTGCCCTCGCCGAGAGAGAAGGCTGTAACTGGGCACGAGCAAAGGCTGCTCCTTGTGGGCGTGAAATATAATCACAGCAAAACCTAATTGGTGGAGACCTTTACAGAATGTCATCCCCACTGGTTAATCTGCTCAGCATTTTCAAGCACTCTTTGGAACTGATTCCTCCTGTAACCTTTCCCCTCTCATTTAGCCATTCCAAAGCTAAATGGTTTCAGAGTCCACAACTAAGCACTCAGTTTTTGTTAGACACAAAGCCCAAATTAGTGCCCGCTCTTGCTTCATGCAGTCCTACATGAGATTGGGGCCCTCCTGTGCTCTACAGTTAAACTGTGGATTAAACCAGTTGATGCCAACTGCTGCCATCCTTCATTCTGGTTCCACAACACACAACTGCTTTCCTCCCAGGTCCCACAAGCCAGAGAAAGTGTGACTTTATGCACCATCACATTCTGAGGCCCCTTGGGTAGCAGGTTCACTACGCTGGGCTGTTTATGGGCACAGGTGAAGCAAGGGCAGCATGGGATGTTGGCATCTCCTGTGTTGATCACATGCAGGATTTCTAATTACACAGAATCATTTTGCCCATGAAGCAGGAAAGAAGATGACTAGCACAGTGAGAAGTTCTCCTGCCATGGACTTCTGGTGCAAAGAGCTGGCAGAATAAAGATGGGTTGGATGCATTCAACCTGGAGTTGGGCCAAACCACAAATGTAACCCACTCCCAGTGAGCACCTAAACATATCTCTAGATACTTAGCCATTCTACTGCCACCCATGCTGCCAGAAGTGTCACTGTAAAGATGGTGTCTCTTCTTCAACTCTTTTCTGTGCTTTGAGCCAACAGTTGAATGCAACCAGGGGCAGATTATCATAGAATCCTAGAATGGTTTTGGTTGGAAGGGACCACTAAAAGCCAGCTAGTCCAATCTCCCTGCCATAAACAGGGACACCTTCAACTAGATAAGGTTGCTCAGAGCCCCATCCAACTCAATGTTGAATGTTTCCAGGGATGGGGCATCTCTGACCTCTCTGGGCAACCTGGGCCAATGTTAGATTAGACCTAAATGCCCTTAGACACAACCTAGGTGAACCTGGGAAGGGAGGTAGTGATACCAAATCAAAGACAGATAAAAAAGACAGATCTAGATTGACATAGAAACATGAGGTTTTTTTCCTCCGAGAGAAGCAGAAGTCTCGGTTTGCTGCCGGCTGAGCAATTGGCAGTTCCAAATCTCCTCCGTTCTCTCGAAGAACAAAATCTTTGCAAAGAATTTTCCATTTCTCCGTGCTCCGCTGAATGCCACAAAGATTAACAAGTAATATTAGCTCCGCTGAGGTACCTTCATCTGCCCATGGAAAACAGAGGACATCTAAGCAGCCAAGCTTTGAGCAAGAAAAAGAAATTAAATCCAAACTATGTCTGTTTGGAAGCAATCCCTCTTTGGAGAAGAGAAGGATTGATATCTGCCAAAGTGCTAACAGCTGGTTTTTATATGCAGGGCTGTATGAATTTTCTGTAGGAGGAACACTGGACGCAATGCTGGTGAAGGATTTATCTGAAGCAGCAGGTGGATTGCAAAACCACGTTTCAAGCTGGTTTGTGCGTGTGCGGTGAGGGAAGAGGGCTCCATCGAGTGGTAAATAGCGGCCACCTATGCAGTAGGATGTGAGCCAGTTCCAGCATCAAAATAGCTCATGTAATACTTGTTGAATGTGCTTTATGGCCTGCTTGGGAGATAGCAAAGCAGCCAAATCACCATTGTAAAGCAGGAACCTGTAACTCTGATTTTTAAAGGTTGCTCATTCCTGCTTGATGTCCGGTTCCTGGTGGTTTGAGCAAGACTTAAATAGAGGATTCCTTCCAACCTTAAATTTCAAGCTTCATTTTGCAAGGTTTCTACCCAAGTCTCCCCCAAAATTCCTGCAGTTCTTCCTCTCTCCTGAAGGAATAAGCAATCCTGGAAGACATCTTAGCTCATCAGAAGTTGAACAGACCAGCCCTCATTAACCTTTTTGGAAGAACCATGATGTCATTCTGGATCTAAAGCCATGCTTTCAGGCAATACAATCTCCAGTGGTCCCTCACTGTGGAGAGAGCCCAGGTGTTTGGCTGTAGCTGGGAAATGATGCCTACCCAACTGTAAGAATTACTTTTTATTCATGACAGCTCCAGACAAGACAAGCCCAAGCCAATCATCTGGCTCCTCTACCATATCATGACCTTGTAGTTCTAGATCTGAGTGGTCAGCAGTGAACATCAAACATTTCCAGAACAGGAAAGAAACCCTGATCCTGAAAACACACAAGATACTGTTCTTCTGAATAGAAAGGTGGGAGCCATGTCTGAATGGGAGAGATGCCACCAACCAAACCCATTTCTTCCTCATGGCTTGGTTTCCTACTTAACAGTAGATAAATGCAGATGTACTGAGAGCTCAATTAGAAGACAATTTCTGCAGAGAAAATGCTGAAGGAACCTGAGATGGGACCAAGAAAGATTGAGCCCACACGTGTAGTAAAATCTCTGAACACAAGAAGCATTATAATACCGAGGTGAGGTGAAGGGGGCAGGAGAAAACATGCAGAGGAACTGAGTGAATAAATGTCCAGGGTGAGTCTGCTGGAACATGAAATGTTTTTACCGAACATGAGCTTCTCTAAAACGTCAAGCATCATTTATTCACTTATGCCTAAGCCTGAGGAACATCTTGTTTAAATCACACACAACAGCACGGACAGACCCTGCACGCAAGTAAATCAACACAATGCCACTGAGCTCCAAGGGATGATGTTGATTTACACAGGCATATCACAATTTCAGGTGGTGGGGAGATTCTTAGGCTACCAGCCAGGATATGGTGCAGGAAAAGAGGGAGAAGATTTAAAGGATACCACAGGGTGGAAAAGGTCTGCGACATGAAGCAAGGTCCTTGCTAGTGAATGTAATGATGGTAAAAGCATGTAGAGATAAGTCTTTAAGATGAGACACTTCCCTCCTGCTTTTGCTGTGGTCAGCACATCAGCAGCTCCTGAATGTGCTCTGGGGATCTTTCTCCCATTATGCAATGTGGAAGAGGTCCCTTTCTGCCCCAAGGCTCTTCTGCCACCTACAAAGGAAGGTTGCAATGGGGCAGGTATACCTGGAGGTTAAGCAAGCAAAGGCACACCCAGAAGGTACACCTGGTCACTGGAGCTCAAGGGTATCAATGAGTTTCATAGGCATCTGAAAGGTTTTCCTTTATATTTGTCCCTACCCATTTTTCCAGACTCACTTCCTAGAGGTGCAGCGGGGCCAGGCATAGTCTGAAATTCCACCACCTTTTGATTTCAACCCGCACCTTCATAATGATGCTTCAGCTCCTGCAGCTTTAATACTAGGAGAGGCAGGTGCAGGTCTCCCATGTGCTCCTCTGTGCTGATGATCTTTGTCACATGCTCCACGTTGTTCCCCCCGCCTCCAACAAAATTCCAGGCCTCCTCCTCCCTCTCCTGAAGGAACCAGACTCTGGAGACATTCAAAACCAGCCTGGACATATTCTTGTACAACCTGCTCTAGGTGGACCTGCTTTGGCAGAGGGGTTGGACTGGATGATCTCCAGAGGCCCCTTCCAACCCCATGTGATTCTGTGACACAGCAGACAATTGCCTGCTCTAAGTGGGGGAGTGTTTGGAGAAATAAGCAGCACATTACTTTTCATACTAATAAAACAGCAGCTGGTATTTCATTATTAAATTATTTTTCTTCTTCTTCTTCCACCATTACATAACACCATATCTGGAAACTGATGCTGTCTGTACTTCCCTGATCTGTATCTCCATTGTAAAGCTTTACTTTCCTAAATGGAAGGTGCTGCCGTTTCTGGTTACTTACAGAGTAACAGTAGTGACTGCTTGAATTGTGCCCTGGGAGTGCAGAAGGGAAATCTGGGAAAGGGGATACTGCACCACAGAATATAGAGGATCTTCGGGGTTGCTGTCGGTGATCCTGGTGTGTAAATTCACTCACAAACTCATCGAACACTGCTTAAAAATTAGCCAACTTGCCTGCACGCCTAATAACTGCTCCGAATCAACAATCCAGAGTCAAGTCTATAAAACATGATCTCCTATTTTTCTGTTGGGAAGAAAAAGATCATATTATATTTGACTTCAGGTTAGACTTGAGCCATGTTTAGTTTTTCTCTGCAGCCATGAGGACTGGAAATTTAATTTTGGTTTTGAAAGAAAGCTGGCTTCTCTGGTAACCACAGGACTTTCGGCGTGGAGTCCTGAGAGGAAAATGCCAGCTCTTGGGAAACCTGCAATAAACTCACAAGAACCAGCCATGCCGTCTGAAGGGGAGTGAGAGTTATTTGGGGGAGTGTCTGGCAAGAAAAAGCTGAAGGAAAAGAAGACAAGAGTCTAATCCAGAGGGATCCATCCAATCCAACACAATTATTTTTGTTTATTATTATGCACATTTTTCTGGTCAGCTCCTATCTGCCGGCGTGGTGCCACTAAGTCCTAATCTGCAGAGTGAGGAAAGCACATCTTTGTTGCATTCTAAATCATTACCCCAGACAAAAGTATCTGGAGGTTTGGGGGAACGGGGTCTTAAGTTTCTGTAAAGAAATCAAAAGTTAAACATCTGGGATGCTGCAAAAGGCAAGCTGAAGATATGTCTTTCCCTCAGCCCCCAGCTAATTACAGCGATGGTCAGAGGTTTGCCTTCTCTAGGATTTAGCTCAATCCTGCCTTGTTCATTCACACACACATCCCCCAACATCTTCCTTCATCTTGTCATGAGTTTGGGTGAGTTTGGTAAAGGCAATTTTATAAATCTTCACATGCATCTGAGATCTTCCTCACGTTCATCCTAAAAGTAGAAACAGATCCAAAATTCATTCCACGTTGACAAATACCCATTGGGCCTCAGGGGTTATAAAGTTCTACTTTATCTTGAGCGCTTCCTCAAAATTCATTGGCTGGGCCAGGGGTAAACCTTGGTAAGGGAGGGTTAGGGAGCAATGTAGGTGTTCAGAGGGTCCATACTTTGTGACTAAATCATCCCTTGACACTTTGGGAAATTCTAAGTAGGATGGAGAAATGTCTCATCTCTCTCCAGAGTACAAGGCTGGGTGACTTTAAGCAAGTGGTCCTGGGCAGCCAGAGGTCATCACATCCTCAACTGTGCTTAATTTTAGCCCTGATGCTTTACACAAAGAATACTTTCTCAGAAATAACTTTCAGGAATAATTCTCAAGGAATAACTTTCTCATCATTACATCGATGCCTCAGTGTACTGAGGGTATCAGCAACAGACGAGAGTCCTAGAGACTTAAGTCATTGCTAACTTTTGCTTTTGAAACACTGTGTGATTACAAAAACCACCTTCATTCCACATAGACCATCCTGTCTCTGGTTCCTCTCATGTAAACATGAATGAGAGACCCAGCCGCCCTCACAGGGTTAACAATTTTAGGTCAGCCAGCTTTTCTGAGCCTTGTCCCTTGAGTAAGGCCATTTCTCTTCACATGCAAGTTTTTCAGACAGTATTCATCACTTTTTTTGACTCAAACCACACTAAACCTATCTTGTGGCTCCTAGCCGGCCAAATCCCCTTGTACAGGATGTTACAGCTCATGCTTGTATCTGTATTATCTCCACAGTTACATGCTCTTATCTAAGTTATGTTGTTATTGGTTTCCTCGCCACTGCTTAGTCTGGTTTTTCAGCTCCCTTTGACTTAACGTTACTGTTTTTCTCTTCGTACTGTCTGCTTTTTGCCCACAATTCTGTGTGGGATGAGTTTCCCAAAACGCCTCTCATGATATTGAAACAAAGAGTGTTGTCACCCCAAGATATACAGTGCAGACCTCGCAAACATAATCCTCCTCATCTCCACATTGCCTTTGAGAGGGTGAAGAAAGAGTTTGTTAGGCTGCCACGGGCATTATCACCCCAGATTTACGTTAAGGCATTGCTGAGATGAATGGGGTGAGCCGCCTCTCTCCACACTTCTGTTGCAAGCCTTCTGCAAACGCTGGCGCGGAGTTGGATGAATAATGGAGGTTTTGGTTCAGTGGCCGAGTTGAAAATTGAGGAAAAAGGGGGAAGGAGGAGGGTGGAAAGAATTCAGCAGACAAGATAAAAATGCTTTGTGACAATTGCTTAATTCTGAACTTTCCATGTTGGGTCAACCTGAGAAATTTTGCTTGACACAAAACTCAGTATTTCATTTAATCCTGGGGTTATTCAGCCCTGCTGTTGATACTTCAACTTTGAATTTAAAGTCACTTTATAATGGATCGTTTCCCTTCTGTAAGACAAAAGCTGAAAAGTTTTATTTTGGAATGGCAAAGCTACACAGCAATTTCTCCTCAACCCCATGTGGTGTCCCTGTGGGTCTAAGACATTTTTATTCACGTGTGCATGGGGTTTTTTTCAGTTCAGGGTGGCCTGATACAGCCCCACCACTTCCCAGAGAAGTGTGTTTATAGCGTGAACCTGTGGGTAGGTGTTTTGTAACTTGCAAATACAGCACGAGCTTGTGTGGGCACGCGATGTCTGTTGCGACAGCACTGCAGGACTATGCCAAACCCGGCGCACCCAGCTGGTGCTTCACAAGCCACGCAGAGCTGAGACGCGGTAACACTTTCCATGTCTCCTACATGTGCAAATTATCTCCCAGAAAGTGGTCCACAACAGCACAAGATCTAGATGATGCACTTCGTTGCCTGTACAGAGCAGACTCAGGCGTGCACAGGCAGATGGTAGCCTGTGATGCATCATCAAGGCCATGCCCACTTGGACCATCACTGAAACTGGCCTCTGGTGGATCCATGGAGACTCTGTTCACTGGGAACTCAACCTTATGGCTCTCATGGGGAGCTCAGGAACTCAGACTTCCAGCCCCACTTTGGGTTCAGCCTAAACATCCCCATTATCCCATTAGTTACCCCATTAATTGCCCCATTCCTCTAACAGTCTCAGACCAGGAGGTAACAGAGTTGCAGAAAACCACAGTGAAATACAACTCTGCGCTTCCCTGTGGTTGATCCCAACACAGCCTCTGTTCTTCCTCCACATGACTCCAGTTATCTAATGTCCCATGTCCTTACGTGACAACCTTATTGCACAATCCCAAAGAGGCAATGAAAACAAAAATATAAACAAATATTTTAAAAAAAGAAAGAAAAGCTAAATCTATCCTTTTCCCTGATGAAAAGGGAATGATCTTTAAGGTCCCTTCCAACCCAAACCATTCTATAATTCTATAATAATTCTATTTGCTGGTTCACAGACCAGAGTAAGTGGGAAATGCCAGGAAGCTTCCAAAATGTTGTCTGTAGAGGACAGGAAGATCTGGGAGCGGTTTCTTCCACCAGTCATGCACATTGCATGGGCACATACTTCAGCGCCCTGGGTTCTGGAATGCTTTCATACTTTCTGCGTCAATTCAGAGAATCATGGAATTGTTTTGGGTTGGAAAAGATATTTAAGATCATCAAGTCCAACCGTTAACCCAGCACTGCCAAGTCCACCACTAAACCACGTCCCTCAGCACTACATCTACCCATCTTTTAAATACCTCCAGGGATGGTGACTCCACCACTTCCCTGGGCAGCCTGTTACAATGTTTGACAACCCTTTCCCAATACAGGCCAGGATGCTGTTGGCCTTCTTGGCCCCCTGGGCACACTGCTGGCTCATACTCAGCCAGCTGTGGACCAACACCCCCAGGTCCTTAGCCCTCCTTTGTTTGCTAATGTATTTATAGAAACTTCTTTTTAATTGTCTTTTAAAGCAGTAACCAGAATAAGTTCGTTCCCCTCTTTGTTTGTCCCTCAAACTTCCTCCTTTTCTACATTCATATCCTGTTTCTTCAGTTTCTAGGTAAATCCCAGACCCCCAACAAAAAAGCTGTCCCAAGATTATTGCCTTGTAGGAAAAGAAATGTCTGGCCACTGAAAAATGAAGTTCTATGCCCTCACACATTTCAACATCCCCTTGAGACAACACAGCCTGTTTGTTCATTTTTCAGAAGATCTCAAGACCTTTTCTTAAGCAGTTTAACACCCCAAAAAAGTCTCTTTCACTGTTGATGGTTAAACTACTTCAGGTAAATCAAAATATTCCATGGATTGCTTTTCCCTCTTTTGTCCCTCAACAGCTTTTATTTTATAGGATCTGTAAAGAGAATTAACATCAAGATGAGGAAATTCATATCTTTCTTGTGAGAAGAACTACTCAGCTTTGGAGCATATGATACTGCTGGGTCGGAAGGTGAACCCTGGGGAACTGGGATTGCTTAGCCCGGAGTCCTGAGCCCTTTTATCTCATTGGAAGGAAAATTACTTCTGAGGAAACTTACCTGAATGATCTGAATGTGCTTTACAAACTGTGTTCTTCCAACACAGAGGCAGCCATGTGGGCTGTGATAAACAGCGTGTCACTCACTGTGTAAAATTGTCAAGAAAAGAATAAATTTGAGAGATCCAGATGCAAGTTTGTAGGATCTGAATGACCTTCTTATTCCTGCCGTGGCCTCTGTGGGTGGCCCCCATCTTCTGCATCTTGGCTCCTCAACAGTCAATGAGGGTCCTGAGCAACCAAGCTTCATAGAGGCAAGAGCCTAAGAGGCAAGATCCATCTCCAAATTGTTTATCAGATACTTAGAACCAGTGAATCCCAACTCTGATTAATTGGTGCCAAGAAGCAGGAGAGAAATCAGTCTTAATCTCTTACAGAAAGCTACAAATCAGGCCTCCCTTTTCTGAAGTTCCTTCAAAACGACCTTTACGGAGTAATGAACTTAATTTACCTCAGAAGGATGAGCTGTTTCTTGTGTGATTCAAAGCTACAACCACGGGGATTACTGCCAAGGCAACTGCATGCATGGGTAATTCAGTAATTCCCTCCACAGCCTGCCTGTGAGCTAAGTCTATGATGTGAAGACTCTGAGTGTCACCGAGGTGCACAGCATTGTGGACTAACAGCATATTTTATGATGCCACTCACCTACTGGATTTGCCAGGTCCAAGCAACGGGGACAATTCAACAGGTCTCAGTGTGATGACAAAAAAAGAAAAAAAAGAAAAAAAAGAAAAAAACCACCACCCAAACCCCTCCCCTCC
>JAOXNH010000012.1:959846-972389 GCA_028566575.1 Bartramia longicauda | reverse complement strand
GATGGGGCATCCACAGCTTCTCTGGGCAACCTGGGCCAGCATCTCACCATCCTCAGCAAAAACATTTCTTCCTTATATCTAATCTAAATATTCCCTCTATTAGTTTAAAAACATTACCCCTTGTCCTATCACTACATGCCCTACTAAAAAATTTGTCCCCATCTTTCTTATAAGTTCCCTTTAAGTACAGAAAGGCCACAATAAGGTCTCCCCAGAGCCTTCTCTTCTCCAGGATGAACCTCCCCAACTCTCTCAGCCTGTCCTCACAGCAGAGGGGCTCCAGCCCTCCCAGCATCTCCATGACCTCCTCTGTTCCCTCTCCAACAGGTCCATGTCTCTCCTGTGCTGAGGTCCCAGAGCTGGAGGCAGCACTGCGGGGGGGTCTCACCAGAGCGGAGCAGAGGGGCAGAATCCCCCCCCTCGCCCTGCTGGCCACGCTGCTGGGGATGCAGCCCAGGATTCAGGGGGCTTTCTGGACTGCCAGTGCACATTGCCAGGTCATGGCCAGCTTTTCCGTCCCCCAGTAGCCCCACGTCCTTCTCGTCAGGGCTGCAGGGCTGTTGGCTGTTTGAGTATGAATTCCACTGTGCTATGAAACCCCAGACCATGAATAGGTTTAGTTTCCAGTACAGACGCAGCTTCCATGCACATATTTAAGAGCCTAGAGTAGATGATTTCTCAAGGCCCACTCCAACCACATTCCTATAATTTTACTGTGGACTTTTCTCATCAGCAGCCTGTCCCCTGTCATCAGAGCAGATTAGTCAGCATCGTGTCCCATCAATCAAGTAGCCACAAACAACTCAAGTAATTGCTACACGCTGATGCAGCTTAGGTGAAAATACCCTTTGAGACATCCAGCATCCTCCAGCCAGCCTGTTGTGGTTTTTTTTTTCCTTCTATATTGGACCTTATTAAGTCATTTCATTATGTTATAAACGATGGAACTCTCCCACAATCAGTATCTCATAGGAATTGAACCTCCTCTGCGTAATCCACAAGAGTTCTTTTATCTGAGAGATGAAGAACAGAACTACTTGGAAGAAGACATTGCTATTAGGACTGTGTTATTTGTAAGAAAACTGGCACCAGACTGGGCTAGCTCAAGAATAAAATAAAATAAGATAGATGCAAGTAGAAACATGAGGAATCAAACTCATGGAAGCCCAGAACCTTATGGTCAACTGCTTTGCTAACTGCTCGTAGCCAGAACACGTATTCCTGGGTAATCGTAGGTTGCTACGTGTCTCTATTCTTCAGCTTCTCTTTCCACTGAACAAAACCAGGACTGTGGTATTTATAAGCCTCCCAGGGTATTTGCAGTCCAGCAGCTCCTGCAAGAAGCTTGAAAAAGGTCAGCCGAAATGTCTGCTGCATCTTATTTTGCATCTGTGCTATACTTCCAGATCTGCTGTGAAGACTCCACTGCTCTCAGCAGAGTCAACTCAGCTTCTCCAATGCAGTGACTTAATAGCTCACTATTGCTCAACAAATCTTGACTACCCAGTGCTGTGGGGATCTGAACTTCTTAGATTTGTAGAGTAATATAGGCTGGAAGGGATCTGTGGATGCCTCTGGTCCAACCTCTGCCCAAAACAGAGCAGGTTGCTCAGGACTTTGAAGCTGAGTGGTGAATGTCTCCAAGGAAGGAGGTCCCAGAAAACTTTCTGGGTGCCTGTTCCAGTATTTGACCACTATTATGGTGCAAAATATTTTCCAAGTATCTATTCTGAATTTTCCTTCTTGCAACTTGAGTCCATGGCTCCTCGTCCATCTGCTATACCCTTCCCAGAAGAGTCTGGATCTCTAGACTGTGTCTTCTCTTCTCCAGGCAGAACAAACCCAGGTTCCTCAGCATCTCCCCATGCATTCAGTGCACCAGCCTTCCAACCATGCTGGTAGCCCCTCACTGGGCTCGCTCTAGTGCATCCATGTCTTTCTTATACTGGGGAGCCCCAAGCTGGCTGTGGTCTCACAAGTGCCAATCAGGGGAAGGATCACTGTCCTGGCAGTTGGTGGATACAGTCTTGCTAGTGCAGCACAGTATGGGGTTAACCTTCTTTGCCTCGAGGGCACTGCTGACCCACATTCACCTTCTTTTCCACCAGGACCCGCTCATTCTTTTCCATAAATCTGTTTTCCAGCTCAGCTGGCACCCAGTCTGCGCTTTTTGCTCTTACAAATAGAATAATTACTTACTCCAGTTTTGTTTTCAGAAATCCTAGTTAAATTGACTCATCAATAATTCCTTCATTCATCTTTCTCTCCTTTCTTAAAGATAAGTACAGCATTACACCTTTTCCTTGTCTTCAAGTACCTCATCCATCTTCTATGTGCTCACTAGAACAGTCATTACAAGCTCTGCAATTCCACTGTCTGCCCCTTAAAATATTTAAGGATGAAGCAATGGCATCCAATTTGAAATTCTCTCATGCGTTTGAGTGTTGAAACTGGCTTCTTCCTTATTCTAGGCCGAGATCTCACTCCCTTATCCCTGGCATTAACACTGCTTTCTGGCCGCAGTCAATATTTTTAGAACAGACTGCAAAAAAAAAGGGCACTCCAGCCTTCTCAGCATCATCCATCAATCTCTCTTCTGCACCACTGGGTAGAGAACCAGCTGTCTCTCAGATCTTCACTTTATTTTGGCAGTACATAGAGAACCATAAAAGCAGCTGGGAAAGTCCATATGTTTGTGGTATTCCCTCGGGGGAGACACATGTCCCTTGACTCCACAAGGTGTCCTGCTTTCTGAATTTGTCCCGACACCATTCACGCAACGCACGCTGGAGGGATGTTCTCAGCCAGTGCTGCACCAAACGCTTGGGGTTGGAAGAGGCAGCGCTCTCCGTCTCCACACCAGATGGGATACAGATTTGAAATATCCAGATTTAAAGTACCAAGCCTTCACTGAGTTCTTTGTTTTGTTTGCTTGTTTTCTTCCCCCTCCCTCGTCCCCAGAGTGGAGATATAATTTAATAACCCAGTACGTAATTAGTAACAAAGCTAAGGAGATTTTGGGTATCCGAGCTGCATCATGGTGATATTCCCTTGAGCAGAGCTCCTACCATCCTTTTCAAGTCCAACTGCTTCATCCTCGCCTTGGTTATTCACATGGCTCTGGAAATTCCCATTGGCTCTGGAAATTCCCATTGGCTCTGGTCACCAAACTGCACAACTCAGCAGAAAGCTTCTGGAGCAGGTCCCACCATTCTGTTGGTCCATGCATTACGATGGTTCCCATGCCACCAGTGAGCAGTAAGTTGCCACTCCTGAATTTATTCTCCATCTGGCTGCCAGTGGGGGAAGAGCCTGGCATGCCCATGCGTGCACAGGCACAACTGAAATACATGGGACAGCAAGGTGCTCAAAAAAGTCCTCTCTAAAGCAGAAGAACCTCAGAGGAGTGATCTAGCAGCACATCAACCCCAGAGCAGCACCAGGATGCCAACCTGGGACATGACAGAACTTCTAATGTGAACCTCAGTGGAGACATGACCCCCATACCTTCCACCTGAAGACCCTTCATAAGAAAGACACATCCTTGCAGTCAAAATTCAGTATCCTGCCAACCTCACCACACACCAGCTGCCACTCAGGAACAGGTTTCTTCAGCTAATTACTTTTAATTGCAATGTTCCTGGTTCTGCTTCTTACTCTGTATTGCCCTTATACAGATGCATGGAGTGAGATAGAGAGGCTTTTAACTGCATTTTAATGTGCATGCAATGGTTAGGACATGTCCATGTACAAAGATATTTAGCCATCCGTGAGAAGATGTTGGGAGGTTTCCAGAATCCAACAAGCAAACTGGGTCTGTGACTGAGGACATCTTTTCTGTCAGAGCTTGATTGGTGAAAAAAGGACTCATTTTAAACTTAAATGGATCACTAAAACTCAGCTGCTGAAGCAAGATAAGAAAATGGAGCTGATGGTTCTGGTGCTTAATAAGCTATTTTTCTCCTCTCACAAACAAGAATTCAAGATTTTAGAAAACGTCGGTGTTTCTATCAGAAAGGAAAAACATCCATCTTTTCTTTCATCAGAAAAAAGAAAATAAAAATCTGGCCCCAATCTTGCTGGATGAGCTGCTACCGCTTTGCTGTGAGTGTGGGCCACCCTTTCCTTTCTTTGCATCAACCTACTCTGTCTCTCTCTCTCTCTCTCTCACACGCACGTGTCCTGACTCAGCACCACAGTGGGTGGGCTCCTACAGACCCAGAAGATGAATGCAGAGATCCAGACCTCAGAACAAGCCCTGCTTACATCTATGTGTCTCTCAGGAGAAATACCGAGTGATTCTTGATCTAGAAATGAGATTTTCTCTCTCTCCTCACCTTTCCAGCTGGCTCTTGTAAACCAGAAACCTGAGCTGATCCATTTGTGCTCCTCTCAGTGTACTTGCTCTTGTCCTCTTCTTTTCCTTGAAAGCTGTATCTCAGATGTTCCCCTGTAAAAGATGTTCTGGGGTGTTCAGCTCTTGTGTGCTGGTCCTGCTGTACAGGAGGTAAAAGATGATTGCCCTTCAAAATCAAATGTGCAACAGCCTTGTGGTGGCTCTACATCATGTCAAACTGACTGCATTGACCAGATATACACCTAGTGCCATCTGACATACCTTAGGATGTCCTCTTTGTCCTCCAGCCAGCAGTATTAAAGGGCACAGATGTCTCAAGTCCTCCCACCAGACCAGGTTGCTCAAAGCCCCGTCCAACCTGGCCTTGAACCCCTCCAGGGATGAGGCAGCCACAGCTTCTCTGGGCAACCTGGGCCAGGCTCTCACCACCCTCACAGCAAAGAAGTTCTTCCTAATATCTGATCTAAATCTCCCCTCTTTCAGTTTAAAACCATTACCCTTCGAGCTATCGCTCCTCTCCCTGATCAAGAGTCCCTCCCCATCTCTCCTGTAACCTCCTTGAGGGACTGGAAGGGAGTCTAAGGTCTCCCCAGAGCCTTCTCTTCTCCAAGTGGAACACCCCCAACTCTCTCACTTTAAACGCCTCCTGCTGCCCTTGTGTGGACAAGTGAAGTGAGCCCCAAATCTCTGCTAGCGAGAGACCTCTCGCTGTCTACCAGCAATGGGAGGTTGGCTTCCGTGTGGTGTCTGAAGCAGGGGCTGAAACCCACCCTACGTGTCTCCTAATCTCCCTAGTCTCTTTACCCCATGTTCGCTATCGTTAAATGTGCTGACACAGAAGCAGGGAGGGCATAGTCAAATTTGACGTTATTTACTGTGAAAGGAAAACAATTTCATGCAGCTCCAATTAAGCTGTCATAGTCATGGGAAAAAAAGAAAAAAAAGTCTTGCATGTTGTGCTCCAAGTCAGAGACAAAATCCTCAAGCACTGTCATCAGCAACAGAGTGAACTGGGAATCGTTTTTCCCTCCTGCTGGCTCCTCTTTGATGCTTCTGGGAGATGGCAGCATGGAAGCCGGGTGGAAAGCTCTCCGCTTGCCGCACTTGGTAAATCAGATATCTTAAAACTGCAGCTGGAGTTGCAAATTTGGGATAGCCACTCTCCTGGCTGCATTCTGATTATGTCAAATTGCATTTGTCACTCTTTAATATCCCAGGCCTATTCCGTTCCAGGCTTGAGCTGGCTGCTTTATCAGCCTCTGCAGACTACGCAGTTTTAACTGCAGTTGCTCTCAATTTGGGAATTTTCTTGTTTAAGGGGTAATGAAAACATATTTAATGTAACAGAGCGTCAGATGGTACAACCAGGCTCACATCTTCAAAAGAGCAAACCCATTTTACCCCGTGGAGATCTATTCTTCCTTAGGGTATTGTGAGTACTTTTCTCCCGTTCAGTTAAAATATTAAGTGTGAGTTCCAGCTCAACTATCCTTCCCCATCAGTGATGTTTTCCCTTTCAGTGATGTGGTTTTGACCATTAGGACAGTGAGGCATCGGAAAAAGTGCCCAGAGGGGTCGTGCAATCTCTGTCCTCTAGAGTTTTTCAAGACCCAACCAGGCAAAGCCTTAAGCAACCTGGCCTGACCTCAGAGCTGACCCTCCATTGAGCAAGAGATTGGACTGGAGATCTCCTTTCTGAAGTCCTTTCCAGTCTGAATTATTCTGTGATCGTTATACTCTTGTTTTGTGAGCACTGTCCTGGAGCAACCTGCATCCAGTCACCTCTCCCAGCATCTCCTGACCTCCCTTTCCCCTTTCTCTCCCCCATGCAAGAGTAGAACACCTGAAGGGCCAGTGCCACACTGCCTAACAAGGGTCAGTAAATGAGGAGAAAGAGCCTTAGCGCCTGCCCTGGACAATACCCCCTTTTGTTCAAATGTTAGAGGTGACATTTTTGTCGCAAATGGCCAGGATTCGAGACCTTTCTGAAGCAGGCAATGGGCAAGTGCAACCAGTCTGCACTCTCCTGCAGGAGAACAGAGTAGACATTCTCCTGAGGTCCCTCCTGTCCTGATGATTAACTTCCACTGAAGCACAGGCTTAATTTTAAGCACGTAGGGAGCTACAAGGCAGGGACCTTTTCCCAACACCTCGCTTTTACTGCAATAAAAGTAAGAGACCAATATCTTAAACTCCTTGGGAGTCACTAGGTCATCTCATCAGCTGTTTATGAGACTGGCTGTGAAATCTTTAATAGATCATAGAATCATAGAATACTTTGGGTTGGAAAGGACCTTTAAAGGCCTTCTAGTCCAACCCCCCTGCCATGACCAGGGACATCAGGTTGCTCAGAGCCCCGTCCAGCCTGGCCTTGAACACCTCCAGGGATCGGGCAGCCACCACCTCTCTGGGCAACCTGGGCCAGTGTGTCACCACCTTCATTGTGAAAAATTTCTTCCTTATATGTAGTCTGAATCTATACTCTTTTAGTTAAAAATGATTACCCCTTGTCCTATCGCAACAGGGTCTACTAAAAAGTCTGTCACCATCTTTCTTACAGGTCCCCTTTAGGGACTGGAAGGGGCTCTAAGGTCTCCCTGGATCTTTCTCTTCTGCAGGCTGAACACCAACTCTCTCGGTCTGTTCCCACAGCAGAGGGGCTCCAGCCCTTGCAGCACCTTCATGGCCTCCTCTGGCCCTGCTCCAACAGGTCCATGTCTCTCCTGTGCTGAGATCAATCGGCCAGGATGACCTCTACCTGCAGAATCAGCATCTCACAGGCCATTGCTCTGCACCCGAGCGGAACAATAGCAGGAGAATTTCTGGGTGGTCCCTCCTATAGGACCCAGTAACCGATAGGAGGAAAAGCTGCCAAGCTTTGGGAAAGCACAGACCCTGCAGGAAGCTGTTGAAGCCTCTGTGGTGAATACACATGCCAGCTGAATTTATGTCCTGGGTGGATGGGATTTATTACAGCAGTGGTACTGATTAGGTTCAGAAAAAGACAGTGGTGCAACTCACACGCCTCCTTCCTAGAGGAGGGGAAGGACCAACACACCGCACTCAACATCACAGGGAAAGCAGGCACATTTTTCCTGGGCAAAGGGATAAGGAATTTGAAGGGAATGAAAAACTATGAAGCACACCTTGAATCACGGCTCTTCACCCTCCCCTTCACAGTCTGTCCCCAGATCTGTTTCACCCCTCAGCAATGTCCCACAAGGTCTGCACATGAGTTAGGTCTTCCATAGCCAACTCCATCACCAGTAATAAACCATCTCGCTGTAGAGACGAAAAGGTTATTGCAGGGACTTGCTGGTGGCAAAGTTAACAGATCATGCAGAGGCAAGGCACTGGAATACCCTCCAGTTCCTGTGCTGTGCCATCCTACCTGGCTTCTGTAGAGACAATGGGCAAGTTGCAGCCACATCAGAGCTAACCACAAGCCAGACCACTCTCAGCATACTATCACGCTCAGTTTTTGATGTGTGTTCCTCTCCATTCTGGTGTTCCTTTTCTGAAACAGCGATGAATTTGGACTTGCCTGATGTTGAGAGTTTCCCAGGACTCAGATCTCCTTGTGCAGTAGGGTCTCTCTCTGTCCTTTCCCAGGACCTAGCTCTCCTTCTGCCCTGGAACCCTCCACACTAGGACATCACATTCTACTTTTTACCTTACCTGTTATGTGCCTGCTCATATTGCCAGCTACGTGCTGGTCCAAGCTGTACCACTCTCTTGATGTGCCTGCCCCATACCCAGTGCCTGAAGGCCAGCTAAACCCATGCCACAGAGCTCACAAGGCAAGAGGAACAGCATCAGCAGTCACTAAAGCTTCTTCTAGCCCATCCTGCTGCATCCATCCTGGCCCTCTGATGCTCAACACATTATTTTCTGGAGCTATTTGTTCATCCTGCACTCCGTGCTCCATGTCTTCCCTCCAACAAGCTGTCACTCTCAGGCTGCCTGCGAAACAGGGCTTGAAAGCAAGAGGAACCCAGCTTTGCCCTCGCAGCTCCCTTCTGCTTTGACATTTAGTTGACTTGTTTGCCTTTAGCATCCCATCATGTGACAAGGAGCAATGTATAGCCTGTCATCAGAGGGAGAGGGGAGATGGCTCAATACCCTCCTCTTTTGGTTTCGCTCTGACTGAAAGCCACCCATGTGGATTTTAAGACTCCGCTCGTTTCCCTTCAGCTCTGCAAGCTATCAGTCGCCTATGCCCATATGAACATTGTTCTCTCTCTCAAAGAGGGGAATAATTGAAACCGAGAAAAGGGGGGGGGTAAAAAAAAAAAAAGAAAGAAAGACTGAAGGGAGAACTACACAGTCTCAAAGGGATTCACTTGAAAATAGGCATCCCCCTCCAGGGCTTGGACTCCATCCCAGACACGAGAGCGGGGACTGGAAGCCTACCACCCAACAGGACGGTGGCCTGGGTTTTGGAGCACCCTGCGAGGGACACCATGACTCTCGGACTGGTGAGCTTTGTTCTGAGATCCCAAGCTGCATCCCGAGGCATCGAGGGAAGGGGGAAGAGACAGGGTACTGGCAAAGCAACCAGATTTTAAAGCCAGGGAAAGCAAGAGAAGTGGGAAGCTCTGTGTTGCCTGGTGCAGGAGGCTCAAAGAGTCCCTATCAAAGACTGTGCAGCCACAACCTCAGATGTTCATTAACATATTCTGCTAAATCATCAACATATGCTAACTGCCAGTAAAAGCACATAACGTGCTATGCACCAGGAAAAGAGCTGCTTCTTTTCCCTAATCTTCCTCCAAGCCAGCAGATAAAGCAGTGACGTTGGGATATCTGTAGGATCTCCCCCCCCCCAAGGGAGTCTGCTCTGTTTCATCTCTTCACTTTCTACTTCCTCCATCGAATGACCAACAGTTTGTGCCTGACTTGGGAAGTCCTTCTTCAAACCTAGGTGGACTTCTGTGGAGCTCCCACAATAGACACAACCTGTTTCTACCTGTTGCTGCTTGTGGCAATCATCTCCTCACCCATTGTCCAGGCAGGAGTTTCTGCTACAACCAAAGGGGTGAGCAAATATCTTGCATGAACCACGCTTGGTGGTGGTGGTGGAGCACTATGCCTGTGTCCTGGGTGGACACGGAAGACTGCCCTCACCCAAAGGATGCTACCCATCCAGAAGGCAGGGATCAGTACTCACCCAGAACATCACCCCTTACCCTCTAAGACTTAGAAAGTGGGATTTGCCTCGTCTGCTTTTAAGGGAAGGATGTAATTGTCTAAATAGTGCCAGAGTGACATGTTGGGGTGCTTGCAACATCTACAATGTAAATATATAACTGTAAATATGGCTTAAGACCAAAGGAGGCCACTGCCTTTTCAGAGCCATAGCTGAAGGTCAGGAGGGATAAGGCACTTGGATATCCTGAATGGCTCTAGAATCCTTGTTTTGGCAACTGAATGAGCCTGCATTTTGAGCCTGAATTTTGGCCCCTGCACGTCTATGGGGTAACATCTTTCTCTCTGCCAGTGACACTGGCCTCACCCTAAAGTCAGAGGAGGGAAATCAGCAGTTTTAGAGTGTGATTAATTAGTCTTATTTCCAAACATTGACATTAAGATGAGACAAATCATATTATCCACTCTATGATCCCACCAACTCAAACTCTGGTAATTAGGAAGGGAGTGGGGCTCCTCATCATTAATGACAGAAAAGTCTCTATTGCACGTTTTCCTTTACTCCAACAAATACCAACCCCAACTTCTCAAACCAAGTCCTTAAGGAGAACCCCTTTTTTCATTAATTTCTTTGTCATCCTACACAGCACACAGATACTGGCTCAGGACAGGTTTCGTTTCCAGAGGTCATGGGTAGATGGTGACCAGAGTGGCATTCAGATTTTCTCCACCCCAATCAGCACCTTCTTTACAAACCTTCACAGAAATCTACTTTTGGTTTACTGTGGTCCCAAATATCATGATTCATTTTAGGATGAAGAAAATGGGTTTTTTCAGGATTGTGATCGGGAAAGGATAGGAGAAGGGGAGGCTCAAAACGTTGTTTCTTTGGTTTTTTGTTTCTGTCCCCAGAAATTCTGAATTTAGGTCAACATGAGGCCCTTTTCCAGCTGAAAACGTTTGCAACCTGAGGATTTCTTGAGCAGAGGGAGCAGCTCATGTCACCTGGTCCATCTGACATTTTATCATGGCCGAAGTCAATGGCTGGCATATCTGGTGCTCAGGCAGAAAAGCCTCTTGCCAGGAATGCGCATGAAGAATTTTTTTTTCCTTGTAATAAAAATTTAAAAAAAAAATCCAAACCTCTGAAACTTCTCAAATGTCAGCTCCACAGTAGAGGCTGCTGTACCACCATAAAACAGAGCAGGCTTCTCTGGAGACGGAAAACAATTAAAAGCCAGAGAAGTACATTTTACTCCCTCCCACCAAAGGAAAATAATCTCAGACTACAACAGATTTATTTTGGCAAACTGTTGCACAAGAGGAAAAAGAAAAGAAAGAGAAGTGGGATAACATACAGAGAAGTCTTAAGTGTTTCTGAACAATTCTGCTTTCACTTTAGCCCCTGCCTTCACGATGCTGGAAACCTGGAGTGCATCCCCCTCTCTCTTCTCTCCGGATTGAGGAGTCTCCAGCTTTTTTTAGTCTCTCTTCATGGACAAATGCATCCATACTCTTGACCACTGTAGCTCTCTATTCTTCTTCTTGCTCCACTGCATATAGGTATGCTCTGGTCCACCTGTAGAGACCAGAATTGTGCACTGTAGCGATGGCAGGACATCTCATAGCAGTAATTGAGGACATATAATCCACCTTCTACCTCATATCCTCCCTTCATCTGTCTAACATGGTCATGAAAACCTCCAATTATGGAAGTTTCTCTGTTTTCCCAGCTTCATATCAGTTTAAGATCTCACTTATTTATTGCTGTGAAGCATTGCCTAGTCTGCCAGGTGTCCTCTCTGCTGCAGCTTTGGGCCATCACTTACCAGGAGATGAGAGTAATAATTCACTCCTTCGATCTCTGCAGTTGTCTCCAAGGTGTTTGAAGACCATTTCCACATCTCGTTCCCATGTCATCCTTTCTATACAAACCAGCCCTTCAGCTTTTATCCCTGCTTCAAGTTTTCTCTTCTTTGGGTTCTTCCCTGGAGCCAGATGTTTCACAACTTCGCAGCACTGCAGATTCCATGTATTGCCATATATTCCATCACCTGGTCCTTCATCCCTTTTTACAGATAGCCAGCTAAAGAGCATTCTTTTTAAATATAAAAGAAATATATTCAAAAGTTCTTGGGACATGCAATGGGTCTACAGCCCAACATAGGAACTATGGGGGTATATTCTCTCACCCTCTCTAGAGAGCCTAGAACATTTGGTCAGCCCTTTAGATGGCCAGGAAAGAAGGAATAAGAAATACTGTCCTAAGAAAAAAAAAAAACATAAGAAAGGTTTCTCCCAAAGGAAGGGACGGTAATTTAAATTTCTTTTTTTTATTATTCTGCCCCAGTTTCTCATCCTGTTAGTTTGCATTTAGTTTGCATGATTACAGACGTATTATTTAATAGTGAAGGAGTCAATAGAGTAGGGACACCTAAGCAACTAAGAACATATTGGGGAAAGTGAGGGGGTTTGGTGGTGTGCTTAAATTTTGCCATAGCTTTCAGGTTGTCTCTTGTGCCACATCCTCTGCTGTGGAGGGCTGGAGAAGGACTCAGTTTTACATCAAAGTCTTCGGGTGTTGGGGATAAGAGAGAAAATCCCCCATACCAAGGCACAGTCAATTGTAATTCTCTAAGCGCTGAGTTCAGCTCTCCATTCCCCGTCACGGTTACTTTGATGCATCAAGACGAGCAGCACGATGACAACTGCAAGGTCTAAGGTGACCACAGATTTGTTACAATAATCACTGGTTCAATCACCGTTTGTTAGGATCCTTGAATTACTTGATGGTTGCTGTCATCAGCTCCCATCATCTTCCCAGAGCTCTTCAAAGAGGACACAAGTGCTAAGCTCCGCATGTAAATAAAGGTCTGGGCACACAGTGTCTGTAATAAATATCAACCATTACAAATGATCCCTTGTGTGAAACAGATAAATATACCCAGCCAAGCAAAGATGGACTATTTGGAAGATTGAATCTCTTTCTCCGTAGACAAACTGACAGACAGTACATCAAAATCTCTACCCGTTCATCT